>CM053787.1:257305912-257905912 GCA_028749045.1 Cupressus sempervirens
GTTTGAGCTTCACTTGGTTTCAAGAATACTATAATATTCTCTACTTAAAAAGGCCAACCACGTGAAGGTGGAAGCTCATCTGGCCTTACCCCCTTCCCCTAACATCAATCTAAAGTACCCATTATCATCTAATTACATACTTCATTCATTGATTCATCCATTTATGAACTATAACATTCAATCAATACAATCACATAACATTCATTAATATGATATAAAATTCATTAATACACAATACTAATCAAAACTTCATTAACACATAACAATATTCATTAAAATAAAATAAAAATATGTATTAATATGCATCATTCATACATAATTACTTAAAACAAAGTTCTTTCATTATCCAACAAGGTTTATCAAAGAAGATTTTTAAAAAATCATTTCTTTTTTGTTTTGTTTTTCTGAGCTCTCTTAAGAAAAGCACTCATAGGAGCATCCATATCTGCACCATTCTCCTCCTCTTCTAGCACGTGTAATGTCAAATTATGATGGCTCCTTCTCTTTGGAGGAGCAAGAGATTGCTGCACTAAAGGGGGCTCTATTGCAAGAACAAGTGAATGGGATAAATTGGCATATTCTTTTTCTCTTTCTAACTGTTACAAGTTTGTAATTAAGTACGAATACAACATAAAATGCATTTTTCTTACCTGACAATGTCACATTATGTATATTAAAATTTTGATCTACCACCGCGTCAACATGTTGAACACTTGGAACATGGTCCACTCCTTCAACATGATGTTCAACATGATCTGAAATATTCAAAAAAAGGATACACGTCAAATTCCAATTGAAGATGTTAAATTGTATTCATAATTGCATAATTAATTTCCAATAGCAAATTAATACCTCCACCACTATAATGCACATCATGGCCTTCGTCACGAGCAAGTTCTGTGGTAGGATATGAAGGCTGCAGTAAAATGTTATGCACATTGTTATGTAGTCAATTTACATTTAAAACTAATACCAAAAAAGAATCTTCTCAACTATTTAATTTCATTTACTTTTCATCTAACCAATTTACCTATGAGATATCATTTGGTGCACTGGATTCTTGGGAAAGGCTTACAAATTATTCACGTAGGCATGCAACCACAACTTTATAGCCTTCCTTCAAGGCAATTTTTCTATCTTCATCTGTGACCTCCACATTGAAATTTGTGCCCTATGTTTTTTGCTTGATAATGTCAGTTTTCCATGTATGGTTTCATTAAACAAAACTATTTGCAACATTATATTTAAAAAAAAAAAATCATTGCTCTACTTACAAGTCGAGACTAGAGATTCATATAGACACCAGAGCCAAGTTTGTGTTGGCCAACCTTTTCTACTCTCGCTTTTGTAGCCACGGATGTGTCCTGGAATCTATGAACAATTTCAAACATCTTAGATTATATATTTACAAATATCAATAATTAGTGCATGATTACAATGTACTTAATACTATAATGACATACCCCTTTTTTCCCTATGCTGCTTCATTATCTCTATCTTCACATAGCCTTTTCTCCTTTGCATCTTCTATTATTTCATTCCACTCCATCAGTGGAATCATAGGATGACGATCATACTTTGGGTTATCCTTAAGAGCCCTTCTATATTGATCCCTTACAGTCTTTATATGCTTTGCTTCTCTTTTCAGAAGTAGGCTAGTGTCAAAAATGTTTTTCCCAAATTTCTCCTCAATAGATGCAATCAGCTAATTTTTTAATTCCACAGCTTGTAAATTCCACCTGTTAAAAGACAAATAGATTGTTAGATCAATAACTTTAATATATTACAATAAATAGAAAAAAATAAAAATTATGTAGCAATGATATGATACTATGTACCTTTTACGTATGGTGGGTCCTAATAATCTCAATGTCATATGAAAAATATGTTCAAAGAAAGCATTATTACCTACAAAAACATAAAGGATTTATCAGTCCAAAATGAGTAATGTAAAAGTAAACTAAATTTATATTTTAAATAATAACAATTTTAAAGCACATGGAAGCTTTCATTCTTTTAATGGAAACATAGTTTTCTTATTCAGCAACAATGTCCCTTCATACGAACTAGTACTAATCACATGAACTACTCCAGGAAATGTATCAGCTTCAGTAGTATTGCTCTCTGTTGGTCTATCAACTAAAACATGATAACAATTAAATGACAATTTTAGTACTGCTCTCTATTGGTCTACCTCCCTACCTATGTCCATGTCTCTCTATGTGTGGGTATATATATGTATGTATGTATGTATGCGTGGTGTGTGTATGCATGTTTTTTTGTGTATGCAAGCTTCTGTAGACATCATTTAAGCATTGATATGCTACTTCTTTGTTCATCAACTTATAAAAAGACATTACAAAATATAGCAAAACAAAGTTTTACCAGTTCTAGTGTGCATAGATGATGATGTTTGCATGGTCCTTGTTGCCGACAATGTAGCGGACAATAGTGGACCGCCAACCAAAGGAGGACTCCACACTTCATCATGAGCTAAAGAATAGAATATTGTTAGCAAAGACATTTTCAATGGATAAAGATCAAATGGGATACTAGTGAGAAATGCCCACAAAAAAAGAGAGGCAAGTTTTATAATGTTGATCAAAACAAACAAAGTGTTACTTACACGAAGGTTGTGCGCAACAACCCTCACCAAGTTCACCATGTGATGTCGCAACTAGCACATATGTCTATACAAGAACACATAAAATTAGAGATTATGATCCATAAGATACTATAAAATATTAATATCTATTGAACTTCTATTACTGCTTTAGTTCAATTACTGCTTACCTTCAAAGATTGGATTCTACGGTCCAATTCTATTCTCAGTGCCTCTTTCTCCTCACTTCTGTCACCCTTGATGATAATGTTAACAAGTTCATCAGTGTATCTTTGCATAATTTGTTGAGTGATGAATACAGGGTTAGTACTAAGGGCAGTGTCATCTAGATATGATGCCTGTATTTCAGATTGCATTTGATTAGCGATTATTGTAGGTTTTTCCTATCATTTTTGACATCAAATATTTGTATACTTTCATCAAAATAACTTCAAAGCCATAAAAAAAGGAACATAATAATATGAAATTTGTTTCTATATTAACATTAAAATTTACAATAATTAATGTTTACCTCTATTGAAGGTGTCTGAGATGGTGCATCCATATCGCCCTGTGAAAAAAATTAGTAAGTCTTAGAAATCAAAAGCGAAATTAAAGTAATAGACTTACCATAAAAAATATTAATAATAAAGTAGATTGTATATGTAAATCATTTTTCTTAAGTTAAAAATTTAGCGTAACTAATGTTTATATCTAAAAAAATATTAGACATGTTCTACTTAATGTTTATATGTGCACATATGGTTTGGAAAGAAAAATTTGGTCATACAAGACCCCATCATAGTTGACATTGATCCTACTTGGACATTTCATTGATCATCATGATCTTCATCCATATCATCATCATCATCATCATCATCATCATCATCACCATCATCGTGCTTGTCACTTTGATTGTCATCGTCACCAACACCATCTTCATCACCATCATCATCCTCTTGATCACTATCATCATCATGACCATCATCGACCTGATCATCACCATCTTCATCACTATGATCATGATTGTCATCAGAATCATCATCATCATTATCACCATTATCGTTAGCATGACCAAAATCATCACCATCTTCTTCTTCTTCATCACTGGGTAACTGTCATTCCTAATAACCATTTACTTCCTCTTGTGCTTCTTAAATATCTTCTTCTTTGATCACATTATACTTTACGGGTCTTCCTCTTGGGTCATGTCTAACAACAAATGACCAACCTAGTTTGTGTGGAACACCAAAGTAAAACACTTGCTCACATTGGCTTGGAAGAATATAGGGCTCATCTCTGACTGGCTCAAATAACCTTATATTAATTATAGTAAATCCACTATCATGTTCAATAACAGTCCTATCAGGATCATTTTTATTTAGTCGTAACCTAAACTATTTGATGTCAAATACAACTATTTTGAATGAATTAAAGTCACACTCAAGTATATCATCCAAAATGCCATAGTATCAATTTTCAGATTGTTGAGGATGTATGTCAGTTCTAGATGAAATATTGGTGACCGCGAAGACAACACTTATCCCAGAATCACATGTTTTCTTTGTTTTGTCTAACTTTTTTGTGTAGAATTTATAGCCATGGTAGTACATAGCTTTATGGTGTTTGACCTGCAATTATTTAAACATTTCAAGAATCTTCTCATTGATTTGTGAGTTGATATTAAACTTATGTCTCATGATTAGTAATCTTATGCATACCTTTGCATCTCTTAAGCCATTTATTAGATCAAGTACCATTGGCATAACATTTGGATCTCCATTACAATGAGTTTCTTTAACCAACGATGCAACACCATCCCATGTTAATGAGTGACCATTTTCTTGAGACTGTTCAATCCATGCTGTCATCCAATCAAGATTGTTTGTAGTATACAAGTGTAGTGCATCCCACTCATGACCAACTATAAAGAAGACAATTACACCAATTAGAAACAACTTATATATATTGATGATGGATAAGAATTGTTAAATTACAATTTTTTTTTTATAATTACCTCTCACCCTCCTCAATCTACCTTTCCCCGTCAAGTACTCCCCTTTAAATTTGTCATTACAATTGGGATCCCAAATGCAATCTACATGGATACCTACTGCAAACTTTGGAAGATATTCACTAATATACACCATGGTCTGGTATATCATATATCTCTCTATCATAGAACCCTTAGGACGTTCTCTTTGTCGAAACAAGCCCTTCATAAGTTTTAAGTGCCTCTCAACCATCCACATTGATCTAGCTTGTACAAGTCCACATAATTTAATCTCCTCAACTTGATGTATAAGGTAGTGTTCTTGAGCATTGAAAAATGTTGGAGGTAAACACTTTTGTATTTCACACATAAGCTGTGGAATTTTTCTCTTCCAATATTTTATATCTTTTTTTATCAATTTCTTTAGATGATAACCACCTAAAAGAGATTCAACACACAAAAACACATAAAGGAGATTTCAAATAAAATTATACAATAGATTTCAAATAAAGAGCTACAAATCTAAGAAAAAACACTTCTAACCTCATGTATTTTCTAAAATCATGTAGAACTTGTTTAATACTATTGTGGAAGGGATAGAGGTAGGACGAACTACAATCATTAAAAAATAATCATTTCAATATATTATTAAATAATGCAATTGGTATTGCATTCAATCTTACAAATATATTGTAAATAGAAAACATGACTTACCTTGAGGAAGAAGGTATGCCAATCATGTGTTTTCAACCATGGCCAAAAATCACCTTTCTTTGATAGAAGAGTGCTTATATTTGCAGCAAATCCTGTTGGAATTTTTTATTTCTTTTTATGACTTCTTTTAATGCATCACTTTTTTGATCCGTTAATAACCAAGGAAGGGCACTTGTATTTATGTGGTCTCCATTGCTATTTGATTCAATGAAAACTTTTAGTGCATGATTGGATTCATGAATGTTAGTAAATTTTTTAGCAATTTGTTGTCTATCATGCCTTCCATCCAACATTTTCCATAGTGTCTGTTACATTCTTTCCAATATGCACATCATAAAAAAAATGTGCGATTTGGAGATCCTTGTATTATGGTAACCCACTAAATTGAGTAGGATAACTTTTCATTCCTCTAGGAAGTTGGTCATTGATGCCTTGATGACCTTCACAAGAATCAATTACAACATTAGTAAATATAAGACAATATCAAAATATAAATTGTAAACTTGGGATGACAAATTGGACATTACCTCAATGATTTAGTCAATCGTATTCCAACTTCCATAAATGAGGTGTCATTCTTCATGGCCTTGATGATGTCTCTTCTTTCCCATTGAAAAGATGTTTTTCAGCAATTTGATACCTATGATTATTGTGGAGAAAGTCTCTAAACTCATCAAACACCTGCTTTCCTAAACTTCTCAAATAATGACATTTAATCTTCAGATCACAAACTGGACATGCAAATTTTCCCTTTGTTTGAAGACCTAAAAGATCATGTATAATTGGATCATGTAAAATTATCATGAGCAACTTAAGTATTTGATAGTAATGTGTAAGCACTATAATAGACCAAAAATATGTGATCTTAATAATATAACATACCACAAAAATGAGTTAGCACAGGGGCATCATGTATTGTCCATACAGGCATTGCATAGAATTGAAATTGTCGATGTCCTATCGGTCTAGAGATGTCATATATAGTGATGCCATTCCATAACTTCAACAACTCATCAATTAGGGGCTCAATATACACGTTCATATCTTTAACTTAGTATTTACCTAGCAATTGAATGAACATAAACATTATGTAATTATTATAACCATTTTCATGCACTATTTATAAATTAATTTAGATAACTATAAAATAAAAAAATACCTGGCACAATCATTGACAACATTATGTGCTTCCTCTTTATGGACATCCAAGGAGGAATGTTATTGTTAATAATAAAAATAGGCCATACTAAGTAAATAGATCTCATATCTCCATATGGATTGACACCGTCCGCCGCCAATGAAAGTTTTAGATTACAAGGTTCTTCTTTAAAGTGTGACCATGTTTCTTCTATCTCTTTAAATGTAGAACCATCGGTAGGCATTCGCATAATGTCATCCTAAATTCTATTGCGTGCATGGTAATCCATAAATTGTGCCAAGCTAGCACACTTGAATAACCGTTCAAGACATGGAATAATGGGAATGTACTGAAGAACCTTGTGAGCCACTTTTTTTCTTATTTGATCTGACTGATATCTACTAACATGAAAATCAAGGCATTCTGTTGCAAATTCACATTGTTTATGATATAGAATGTGATCATTGGGACATGCATGTATTGTCTGATACTTCATTCCAATCTGATCCATAATGTTAGATAATTCTCAGTACAAACGAGGCAAAATATTTTATGGTAGTAACAAAAACTCACTAATCAACCTACAACAAAAAATATGCATTGTTAATATAATGAATAGTAATTGTATGCTAACATTGAAGATGAAAAAAATGACATACCTTAGCATACATGACATTGCTACATTGGATATACTATTCATAACCTTTAAGTTCACCAACAACACTATAGCCGACAATAGAGTTGTTTGGGAGCCTTCGTATAAGGGCTCGTGTTCCTTCTCAAGTAAAGGTATATTAAGACCATCTTCATCATTATTATTAGATTCACTAGTACCATCATTGTGAGCCTCTTCATCACCTACCCCAATACCATCTTTTTCAATCATGTCCTCTGGCACATTATCATCTTCTTCCATGGGAGTGTTATCCTCAGCTTGGATATTCACACCTCCATGTTGCTCTAGTAGGAAATCCACATTTAGAAATGGATGAAAATTGTGGCCCCCTTCAACATGACCATATTGCCTACAATGATTCTGGGCTATTGTGATTAGAATTCTTTGATTCTTTAAGCCCTTACACTTTTTGCAAGGACAATAACATTTATCAAGTTTTCTTCAAAATTGAGCTCACAATGCAGCCATTGTCTCATTATTATTATTTTGGTTCATATTGTTAGGCATGGTCTTTCTTCATAGGAAAATATACCTGCAAATAAATTGGACATGTTGTAGTTAATGTTTATATCTGCACATATAGAAATTGTTGATTAATATTTTCAAATATAACTAAAATGATCCTATAATTTCTAGAAGGCCTAGATGTTTGCAAAAAGTGGATTTATAGACAATGTATCTTAGTTATTTGCAAAATTCCTCAAAGAGATGTCACAAGCTTAAAGTTACTTAGGTGCTAACAACAACATGCCATGACTAATCCTGATAGCAACGAGTAATCTGATTAATGCATCAACTAATTAAGATGACTAAAAGATTGAAACATATTAATTCAATCTTCAATCAAGAACATGTGAGCTCAAAAGATGGGTAAATCTCAAAAACTCATGAGCCTAAGATCATTACAATTTCAACCATGAAATAATTACAATTGAAATTTGTTCAAAAATAGGCCTAAGTGGGTTGGCCTAAGGGTCAAAAGAAGAATTCAAATTTTGCTTGGTTACAAATCAATTACCTTATGCAAGTTTGGCCTCATGGTGGTTGTACAATTTAAAAAAACTTAATCCTTAGACCATTTGGGCCTAACATGAAGGGACGTGAATTTAGGACTCAAACGTCTATAAATGTTGGATGTTGAAATTCTTTGGAAAATCAACCCTTCTAGGCACTTCTTGATCCTTACAATGGATCCAACACCTTCTCTTGGTCCAATCTTGACCTTCTATGCAAGAAAATATACCCCTCATGTGGATGGAATCTCCCAGCTCATAACTGTCCCATTCACCTAGTGACCCTCAAACAACACCCTGTCACATTCAAAGATCTTTGTCTCTAATCTCCCTGCATATCTCTACACAAAATCATATCAAATAGGTGAATAATACATTAGCAACCCCTCTTCCACAAGTTACATATACAATACAGTAGTGGGAGGGGTCAAATTCATTGAGTTTGCCTCAGACAGTCAAGTTCTGTCACGTGATAGTGACAGTCTCTTATTAATTGTGCAAAATCCTTCACAAATGACTATTCAAAAATAAAAGAAACTTACAAAATAATCTTCTCAATCATTTTCATATTCAAAGAAAAGATTTGAAGTGAAATAAAGCTTGCACCAATTAAAAATAACCAAATTGCATAGTCACTATTCCGTGACAGTTTTAGCAGTGAAATACAAAGTTTTTTTTATTGATTTTCTAGGGCTATCACATTGAAATCTCCTCAACACCTTTACACATTCATCTATCATGTTCATATAAGCCTCTTTTTTTCCTTTTTCAAATTGCCTAACTCCCTAAGACCAACCAAACTTCCTTTAACTATCCTGGGATAGTTTAGAACAATTTTTAATATCTTGAATAATAGTCCTTTATGATAACCTTAGGCTTTAGGACTCAATTCTTGTGACATTTTTGAGACTAATTGACCTTTCTAATTTGTAAAAGACTCATAAACCTTCACTTAATCCCATGAATCTACCATAGTGCCATATGTGGCTTGTTTGGCAACATTTTGACATATTTTCTAATTACATTGCATTTATTTGCATTTGATATGCATTTTATGACTCTTTGACCCTATTTATCAGCCTAGTACATTCTAGGACTCCCTTTTCCCGTGACATTTTATTACATTACATAAATGACCCTTGTCCTTTCATCTTGATGCCAAGAATGGCTTACAACTTGAACTTTAATGATTACAAACATATCAAATGTTCTAACATGGTCATTTTGGTTATCTTGAGACTTAATGTCTTCTCATGCCTTCAACCTTGACTTTGATGCTCCTGCATCAATCTCCCAAGGATCAAAGCAATCCAAGTCCCTTTGGATTGGTAGTCTTCTTCCTTTTGATCCAATCTTTAAGTAATCCATCAATAGACCCTGAAACTAGATTGTACCCTCTACTCTTTGTCCTCATGTACCTGCAAATAAATATCTTAGATTTATGCTATGTGTTCCATCCTTCAACTATTATCATGATATGCCCATGGTCTGCACCATCATCACCCACAAAATAACCCTACAATTCTGCAATAAGGCACATAACTCGTTGAAGGTTTTTCAAATGGCATGGCAAGCTAATAAGGCTTGATCTTGGGGAAAAGTTTATGGTCAAGGAAAGTTGGATCATCACGGAATTGAGTAGGCAAACCTTCTAGGAAGTTGCAATACTTCAACCTTGTAAGTGTCACCTCAATGCAATGGGTACTAAACAAACAATTTAAGTTGATGAGAAATGGTTGTTATGAATTCAAATTGTAAGTGTCACCTCAATGCATTGGGTATTAAAAAAAAAATTCAAGCTGATGAGTATGGGTTTTTATGAACCACAACTCATGAAATATGCATTAAGTCCATACCTGCTATTTACAGTGAGTATGGGTTTTTTTTAAGAACATACCTGCTATTTACAGTCAGTAAGTTTCTATATCCTCTAAGAAATTTTAAGCAATGAGCCAAAGTCACATAGTTGAAGATGATCATTGTCCCCTCAAAGCACCACCATTTGATAAATTGTTGCATTGAAATATGATCTAGAAAGGGCCTTTCCACATAGTATGTTGGCACTATTTGGCAATCATCGATCATGTGGTTATTGCAAAGAGGCTAAGGACCAAACATGGAAGCATGGAGATAGTGCACAAATGTACAAAGAAAATGCAAGAAACATCAAAGAGATTGTTAACTGTTCAATGACCTTAGTAAAGACAAAGCTTGGCACTTGAAATTCATAGTGCAATGGGATTAGTAAGATATCAATTTTTTTGATAGAATGCCCAAAATAGAGCTTGGAATGCTGACTGATGGACATGCATGTGGGAAAGCATGATATGTAATGTTTTATGTCAAAAATAGCTTTGAATCTATTGGCTCAATGCATGAGATACACCTGCAACTTCTCTACACAATTAGCTTGCTATGAAATGTTTTAATCCACATGGTCAAAACATGTACAAAGAACATGAATTGTTTGACTGAAGGCATTCATAACATTGGTGTCAATGGGTCTCTATGAAAGGCAAAGAAAGGATACCAATTCATTTAACAAAGTCCCAAATATCATACTTCCATCACAATTCAATTATGAAATATAACATGCAACACCATGTCTAATTAGATTGTTTCAAGGAGATATTTGATCAAGGATGAAATGAATGATTGCACATGGTGTGCACATTACAGAATAGAGATAGTGTTGTGAAATATAAAACTAAAAATAAAATATGCAAATCCACTTGTCTTAAATTGGAACTATCGGCTTACAACTCCAAAACAAATCTTCATAACACTAAATGAAGATTATAACTATAGGCTATGGTTGGGTAACTTTTACTATAGTGCCAAGTTGCAAAAAAAAAAAATAACTGTTACTTTTGGGCTTTCTGAAAAAGGGGTGGAGTATGAAATTAAGGGTGCTTAAATTGTCTCGTAGAGCATGAACAAGCGGATTTCAGTTGTGGAGACACCCATTCCAAACTGTTTTCTTTATTTTCGACTTACCTAGATCTAGATTACTAAAACTCAAAGCTCCTAACCCATTATAAAAAGTTACCCATTCCTAACTCAAAGCTGATAACTCAAAGTTCATCCATATGTTCTATTTCTACCAAATGATGTTAAGACACTAATAAGGCTAAATACATTATAGAAAAATTAAGCACTAATTTTTTGTGTGAGTAAATACCTAGGATGGATCATGGAAGTAGTTAGACAACCATCGACCCAATACTCATTAGACATAAAGATCCAAAAAGTAAGATGAATTTAAAAACTAGGATGATAGGAAAACCTACTGATCAAGAGAGAGGTAACGACATTAGTTTTTTGCATCAATGATTTACATGTAAGTTTTAGGAAAAGCTTAAGTGAAGCAGATTTGACATTCATAAATTGGATTTTGAAGGATGTTTCTTGAATAATTACTATATGCAGGAAAGTTAAATTGCTATCAACATGTGTAGATTCTTGATGGATTTCAAACTGTAGGATTCAAATTATAGCTAAGGATAATCATCAATGCATCTGCTATCACTATCACGAATAAACACCATTAACTATATTTTACATTCAAGCTTTTCCTTGTGATAGAAAGCCAATCTAATGTATGGATCTGCCGATAAAATGTAATAGTAAGAGTTCTAAAGTAACTAAAATAATCCTAACCAAACATATATTTTTCCTTATAGTTGCCATTAATGTTGTTCAGTAACATCAAAATAATTTTGCTTCCTTCTAAAGATACATACAACTACCTGAATTTAAAAATTGCCACGATTAAAAACCTATTGATTAAAACTAACTTGATAAATTTAAGACTCAACTTTTCAACTTATCTACAGTTCATATGAATATCAAGATTTAACTATGTAATTTTAGATGTAGTCAAAAAGTCCCTAGATCTGGAATCTTTAGAGCCAAGGAACAAATTCATTTCTGCAGCACCTCCTTTGAATCAATACAATGTTAATTTTAAAAAGAAGTGTAGAATCTAATGCTATAATAAAAGGGTATGTGAATTTCACTATTGAATTGAGAAGTAAGTCTATTGTGCTTCGATTTCTAGGAGTTATGGGAACCCAGTTATTAAATCCATATTATATTGAGGCTGCCTATGATGATGAGGCTGAGACAGAAGAGCTAAAGCTCATAAAGAAGAATAGGAACTTGAAATAGTGAGAGGAGGAACTAACTACAACATCTTGGCTATACTTTGAAGACCACCCAAGGGACAAGTTCCATACTCTCTGAAAGTTTGTGGAGTCTTTCTGGGACAGGGCATCACTGTTCTTATAGACAATGGGGCCACACATATCTTTCTTTATTAAGGATTGGTGTCTAAGAGGGGCCTTGCATATTTTGTAAGCCCACAATAATTATGTTTCAATACTAAGCTTTTTTCAAAATATGGTGGTAGCTGTTAGTTTTTACATATATGAAATTGTAACTTTGATTTTATAGATATTACTATCTGAGGGCATCAAGTTGGGGATATCCTAATAATTTTACAAGCTAGGCACAATGGGAAGGGGACTTTTCATTCTCATCCCCATTAGTAAGATAATATTGCAATTTTAGTTGTAAGTTTATAATGGTCAACTAAGCTGTTAAGATAGACTTCAAGAATATTCTTTATTCTTTTAGTTGTCATCTTTTCTTAGTTTTCAATCTTATCCTTATTGGAGAACATCGAGTTGATAGAAATGCTTTTATTACAATTTCCTTCCACAAGCATTTTTTAGTATTTTTTAAATTTTCAAATCCTACATACAATATACTACTGTAGTTATGCATCTCTTGCTTGTGTGTTGCTCTATGGAGAGAGATTTAATTCTGAGCAACCATGAATAGTAAAGTGATAACACTTTTACAAAAAATAGAAATAATATCCAAGCCACTTACCTTGGGATTGTACTCAGCATTCCTAGCTTGAAGAGCTATAGCCTTGAGATCCAATTTGCAATCCAAATTTATAGTTGACACAATGTTTCTGTGTATTTGTCCATTGAAGGCACGTGCATCCAACAAGAAAGATACAATTAAATTTTGAAAGAAACACAAGGAAGGGTATCTTTGAAATTAGAGCATTCCATTGATTAATGCAGACAACAATATGGCCTTATTAAATTTAAAAAATATTATCCTCTACATATGTACATAAAAATTTTACAATGTAAATTGACATAACATTATCCTCTAAGTGATAGTTTGCAAGTTATTAGTTAAGGCATTCACAGTGGTATCAAAGTTGTGATCCCATCAACCAGTGAATAATGCAAAAAAGTTTAAGACGTCTAACAAAACAAAATAGGGTGGATCTTTTTTAGAAGCTAATTGAAATACCAAGGAGCCAACATAAAATGATCAAACTATTTAAAATAATATTGCAGCTTCAGAGTAATACAAAATTCAAATCTAGTTAGAATGTCATAGAAAGAGCGAAGCTCATCTTCAAAAAACAAACAAATTGTTAGTCCCATGCCAAAACCTAGCAAACCCAGGTTCTCAAAAAAGGATGAAGAAAAAGCCTAAGACAACCATTAACACATGAGTTTGTGTATACAACTTGCAAATCAAAACAATGGTAGGTAATAGCAGAGTATGTTGTGTTTGTCGAGGAAATCTTGGAGTTTAGTGTCTCATGTATCAAGTTTGAGGCCACCTATTAAGATATTTCTCATCATAGTTGAGGATGGAGCATAAGTTTTTGAGGTGTAAGTGTCAGCAGAAACTAAACTTGCAGCATTTAACTGATAATGCAAATATAAGATTTTGTGTAAAAAGGCATAGAGTTCCTTTCAGTAAACCAAAGATTATATTTGAAGGAGATTCTAAAACAAGATTCAGTGATCAGATTATTATATAGTGACTACATCAAGTCCTTAGTCCTTATTATTCAGTCATTTAATTAGCTTAAAAAAATATGCTCATAGGTAAGGTCAAGCTGCAAAAAGACCTAGCACTTTCAATGCTAACAAAGAAAATGTAAATGATACAAAAAAAAATCAAATCCTCTAGGCCAACTCTGGTTCTCACCAAAACATAAAGGCACTCCAAGAATTTAGTCTTCTAACAACTTAAAACAACACCATATCTATTAGTTCCCACTTTCCACACTCTAAATATTTAATGTGCGTGCAAATTGAATCAGAATACTGCAACTTGAAATAATGCTAATAAAAAAGTCTATCGAGTTCATACCATGTAAAAATGCAAATGCAAAATACCTGATTGGCATATTATAAGAGATGTTGAGCTCTTCTTTTAACCAATTGAAAACTAACTGCAAACATGAGATAGAGATCAAGAGGTCAAAAACACAACCAAAATGAAGCTTGGCATGCTCAAGAAAAGATTGAAATTCAATTATGCATTGAAAATAGAAAACAATAGTCCAACCTTTGAAAAATTTTGGGCTACATAAAGCCTTGAATAATGTTTACTGACAGATGCAAAGTCCCTTTCTACCTCAACAAGACTATATGGCTCAATATAGACAACTCAAAGATAAAAGTAATTAGATGATTAATTGCACTAGACTAGCACAAATCATTGTTGGTAATGGAAAAAATTGTGTAGGCACACAAAATACCAATACTATAGAGCTAGACATAACATTAACATTACAGTGTATCACAGAAGCAGACAAAATACCAATGAACCTTAAAGCCAAGTCTGATGAGGTAACTAATTTGAATAAAGATTCCAAGAAAAATAAGAAAACAATGGATCCTTGTAGTGGTTGGGATGGAAATTTAAGCAATAAGAAGTTGCTTGGATCAGAGACAATAATGATGGAGGTGTTATTGATACTTGGTTTCTCAATTCAGCCATCATAATGAAAATGGTATTTCAGATTGATGTAGCAATCACAAGGTGGAAAAGGAAAAAATGTGTGTAAAAGCTGAGGCCATTTCTAAACAACATTATATTGTACAAGGATCATATGGCATGAGAATAAACAGAAACAAGGTTTCATATGGTGCATATCTTAAAGATTACTATTTAGGTATTATAAAATGTAATGAAGACTATGTTGGTGCCACGTATTGAAAGTCATATCTATTTTCAGCTTGTAAAGAGAGCAACAAAAGCTATGTGAATGCATCTGAGACTATCAATTCAATTATTTCAAGAAGAAATGAAGAAATATGTGCAAAAGTGGATGAGAGATGCTACATAGAAAACAATCAAAAGAATATGCTTAAGATCTTATATTGATCTTGATTGAAATAAAGGAAAGATCTCATCAAACATATGTTCAAAAAGAGAAAATGCTAAAGGTTGGGAAGCATAGTTTGAGAAATTAATCAAATAATCAAAGGGCAAATAATCATAATGGAGCCTCAACTAGCAAAGGGAAAAATAGGTGAAATAAGAAATATCCAGATCCAGCTCGATGGCTACCTAAAGTTGTTCCAATGAAAGGGAAGATGAAGTCATGTATCAAGTCATTTCAAGCAACTATAAAACTCATAAAATATCTTATTGAAATTTTTTTATCTTTAATGGAGCCACGACTAATAGAAGATCACATATTCAAAGATATGTGTACTAAATCCAACAGAAGAACGTATACCCAAATATATAAAATAAAAAAAAAAAAAATTTTACGTTGAGGATTTAGTTATCTATCGAAAAAATATAAACTCTAGCCGTAGGGAAATGCATGGAAGAAATAAATATAGTGATCTTCATTAGCAATTTTTTGCAGCTATAGTAGAGATTGTGATATTGCTATCAGGATTTAACTATGCGATTTTTGAGTCAAACTCATTGAACTATGTTTCATGAGTAGTGATTCAACATGAATCCATCTCTCATGAGAATAAATAGAACACTTAGCACTCATTGGATCGAGGTGATGCTCATAGGGGTGAAGCATCAGGACTTCTCGGGAGGTCACCCATCTTAGTACTAGTCTAGCCTGAGTGCACTTAACTATAGAGTTTCCTCCATGGTTAAACCCATTTAAAAGGAAGATATCGATTAACATTCTAATTTTCAATGATAAAACATTAGGCAAAAATCCCTACAGTAGTAGAAACAAAAAGAATACAAATTGACCACAGTGAAAAAGAACAAGTAAATACAATGTTGAAAGAAAGGAACAACAATAAAAATTTTCCCCTCTTTTCATTCTAAAGATGCTAAAACATAATACAGACATATTATTTGGTAATGATATAAAATTTATTATATAATAAATTACAATTACTATATCAATGTTGAATGTTTTGACAAGTAAATGATACAATGTTGAAAGAAAGGAACAACAACAAAACTTTGCCCCTCTTTTCATTCTAAAGATGTTAAAACGTAATACAAACATATTATTTGGTAATGATATAAAATTAATTATATAATAAATTACAATTACTATATTAATGTTGAATGCTGAATGTTTTAATGGAGATCACCAGTGAAATAGCATTAAGATGCAATATTTTGGATTTGATTGTGTGCTGAAGCATTTTTGCATCAATGTTTCAATTGTGTGATTCAAAACATTGATACAAAAATGTTTCAACACACAATCAAATCCATAATACTCCCATCTTCACACTAACTAGTGAAATAGTTTTAACTTTTCAAAACACAAACCACTCCAAAATAATGACACTATTATAGGCTAAATTTATGCACCGACTGAATAATCCTTGCAATAGTAGTAAAATAGATCTTTATGGAAAATACTTCAGGATCTACATTTATGGATAAGCAAGAAGTTTCATGATTACAAAACATTTGTTCTATGGATGGTTGGAAAATTGCAAGAGACTGCATTATTCAAAACAATGAACATAGATAGATTCACAAAAGTAAATAAATTTATATAGTACCCAAATTAAAACCTAGTTGGAGCTGCAGTTATGAGAAGATGGAGCCTAAACTAATGTAAGGAGATGTATGACATCCACAGATGTAAAGCTGAAAGGAAAATATAAAATGATTTTGTGCTTTCACTATGTCCAATTTGGGTTTGAAAATAGAGAATATATTTTAAAAAAAAGACTTTGATACAAGAAAGGGAAAAGAAGATGAGAGCCCACATTTTCCAGAAGAAGCTCGACCACTCCCAAATTATCCATGTAAAAAATGGTGACAATCCCTTTGCTAATCTTCTTATAGCCATAGCAGGGTGTAGATTCACTTTCAAGACCAACCCTACCCTCTGCAAAAACCATGCAAAAATTCAAAGAAAACTGAAATGAAACTGGGCACGAGAAAGACATAAAATGAGAAATGTTTTTTTCCTTTGCGGATGTATAAGCCTTGTGTTGGTCAAAATTTTGACCAACATGGGTCTTATATGTCAAAAAAATAAATTTTTGCCTTTACATTTCAACCACCCTAAATTTATTTAGTTGATGGTCAAAAATTTTGGTAGAAAAATGAGGTTAAATATAGTAGTGATAAGAATCAAGGGAGAAAATCAAGGGAGAGATTTAAAAAACACAACTGCATGAAGATTAGAAAAAAAGGAAGAAACAAAGTCTAGATAAACAAATGAGTGCATGTTATGACTAGAGATCTTAATAAAAGACCGACGATAGCAAAAACTAATAATCCAAGTGGTGATGATCAGTTTAAATGAACTTCTTGGAGAAATCTTTACAGGGGAAGAAATAGAAACTAAAGATAATTTGATAGGCGAAGAAATATTTTGATCCACAAGTAAAAATGGAGGAAGAGTAGAATTAATAGAACTTTTCTCCGTCTACTTAATAACAACATTAAAATGGAACTGCAGATTAGTTGGTTGGCCAAAAACTCTAGAAGTGCATATATCATTTGTATATCTTGAGAATGGCAATTGTGAAAAACATTTACATGTGAGGTTTGATCCAAGTTCAGATTATAATATGATTTTCTCCTAAATAGGGGAATTCGTATCCAACATAGCACACTCTAATTGGAAATTATGTGTCATGGTAGAATAAAGAGTCCAGTTTAAATAGATATCTATTTGATAAGTTATAAACTCAATCACCTCATGTTCTCATTTTTTCAATGCTAGGTTAGGAAGCTAAATCTAGAAAGGCACAAACCTATCACTAAAACTAAAAGATTGGAAATAAAGAGACCATTCTTGCATAATCATACTAACACCATTAAAAACCTAGTGCTTGATGTGAAAAATTGAGTCCCTTTGCTGGGATGAAACAAATAACACACAAAATCCCTCTTGATTTGTCAACATAAAAAGCTTTAAATACAACCCCATTGCCAAATGCCCTCAATATATGGTTTTTAATGAAAGTTGTCTAAGTGGGTGGAAGAAAACTAATGTTAAAAATGGAGGATCTATCTCCCAAAAACCCGTGAGCTCAATCGTTCTACATAAATAAAAGATATAGTTTCATTTAATATTTATTACCCTCTTCTAAAAAGGGTTAAAAAAGTAACCATACATCTCTCTCAACCATTTAGGCATGGTTGGTAGCATGAAAGTTAGTGTTAAATTTTTTTTCCCATATCTATTTCTAATGGGATTAGGGGAAGAAAACTTTCAACGATATTATTTTCACCTACAAAACATGCTAAAGTTATTAGTCTCACCTATTTTCACACCATCTAAAATGAGATTCGATAGGGGGAAAAAATAACAAACTAATTTAGAAGAGATTCCCTAGTTCTTCAACTCTCGTGCGCACGTTAAAACTAAAACTCACCTATTTTCGCACCATCAAAAATGAGATTTGATAGGGGGAAAAAACAATAGACTGATTTAGAAGAGATTCCCTGGTTCTTCAACTCCCGTGTGTGCATTGAAGCTAAATAGAATACAATGAAATGGGAAACATTTTCCCTTTTTACATATTAAGCTCGTGTTGGTTGAAATTTCAACCAACATGGGCATAGATTAAAAAAAAACATATTTTCCCTTTCCATAGTTCAACCAATCTAATAAATGGTCAAAAATTTTGGTCTAAAAATGACCTAAAATGTACTAATGTGACTATGGAACAACCCATAATATAACTATTCCTATATAAGATCATGTGTAGCCTAGGTATGCCATCTTAGCATCCTTATTTCATAGTTGACTCCATTGCTAGTTTCTATGCAGAATTGTTGTTTCGCAGGGTTTCATCTACCACTATTGTTAGTTCAATTACTAATTAAATTGGCAAACTATCAAATACTATTAGCCAAACTATCAGTCATATTTCAATATTATATAGGAATGGGATGCCAAGAAAATGCCTTATGACAAAGTGATCCTAGAGAATATATTTGTCAATGACAAAAATCAACTACAATGCTTAGTTTAAGTCCTATTAAAAATGATAAACTTTAATATTACCATTAGTCAAAATATAAACTATCATATTTTGGATCATATAGTGTTATTTAAAACATTACCATTGTACAATCAAACCTAGAAAAAATAATTCATTGATATGAATTGTGGAAATTTGATATCGCTAAAAGAGAAATCTATTTAAAAATAGAATGCCAATGTGAAAGAAATCCTAGAGAATATATATTTGTCAATGCTAACAATCAATTGTAAGCATGAAGTTTCCAATTGAAACTAAACTATAAGCATGATACTCCAAACAAAATGTGTGATTATGTGATGAAACAATATGTGCAATTATGAGTAAGTGTCATCTAGTGGTTCTATCTTGCAATTGTAAACATGATTTGCCAAAATATTTTGGTATGAGAGCCTCAAACATAAATTCTATCATGGAAATAGTTTTGTCTTGCAACCATAAAAATAACAAGAGTGTCACCTAATAACTCTATCTCATAACCAGACACATGATGCTCAAAAATATTTTCGGAGTTCAAATCCATATATTCTATCTTATAGAAATCTTAGCTGGTATGACAAGGGCCATGATGTAACTAATCCAAGTAAGCCCTTTAGTAGTTTCCTTTTCAAATATCCATGAGAAATATTCATAGCACATGGATCCTATAGTTTGCTACTAGTTAGAACATTTATTTCATTGGTTTTCATCAAATGATTTAGTTGCAAAGAAGGCATACAATCCTACAATTCATATAATCAAGAATGGCCATGGCGTACATTAAATCTTACTAAACATATTGTAATACTTGTTTTAAGGCCCTTTAGCTTAGGAACCACACTTCTCTTTGATGGATTTGCTAAGCAAGAGAAAAAACTTACACAAGATTTTTTGAAGAAATGTACCATCAAATAGCAAGACACACAAACTTTACAATGAAAAACATGATTATGAACTGCAATTATAGATGCATCTTGCTTATGTAGATTTGACAGTCCCTTTTTGCATAAGTACTTCATTGAATTGATTTTACACACTTCATACTCACATATTCAACACTTATACAACATACTCTTTTACAAATGATTTTTCTTTTTGTTTACGTCCTTTCACCTCAATGAATCAAGTAAGTCAGCTCCAAAAGTGACCATTGGATGAAAAATGAAATGTGACATAGGTTGGCTTCAAATAGGTGCATCATGAACATAAATGAAACATGACTTGAAATAAGTCTATTATGAATCAACATATAATTAAGTAATTTTAACATCAAACCATAATAGATTGAAGAGCGTGAAAGAAAAACATGTGGCATAGGTTACCAAAAAAAGACATAAACATGTACTATAGGTCACAACACAAAGAAAATTTTTTTTTATGCCAAAAACCTAATGAAGGAAAGAACATCGAAAGTTAACTCAAATTATATGAAATATGCATTACAATATTTATTTTTAGTCTCACTTCTTAAGGAGGCACATTGTTCCTTGATGGACTTGTTGAGCATGATACAAAGTTATATATATTTGTTGAAGCAATATACTATCAACCAACAATATGCACGAGGTTTGCAATGAACAACAATATTATAAATTGTAGTGATTGATGCATCTGGCTTATTTTATAGGCTTCATACTTAGAGATATAACACTTACAAAACACACTCCTTCAAAAATAATTTATCCTATTTATATCCTCAACAAAATCTCAATACATTAATTAGGTTGGCTCTAAATGTGATTATTATATGAAACATATAATACACATAGGTGATCATTAGAAATATAACCATTGTGTTCTGAAAGATCTATATACCAACAAATCACTTGTTTGGCATGGATTAGCCATCATTGTAGCATCCTAAAATATGTGGTTGCCTTTCTCTTAGTGCCAAAAACTAGTAAGAAGAAGAGTCTAAACCAAATATAGGAGCACCTAGCCAAAATTGAGGGGTTTAGGAAAACTAAATACCATATTCTTGGAAAAAATCTTTACATGAGAGAAAAACTCAAATAAGGAAGTGATATGTGGAAGGGAACCTCTAAACCTTTACAAAAAGAACACTAATGAAGTATATGATAAGTACTCAAACATAAAATAGACCAAAAAAGACATGCATTAATCTGAAAATTGATCAACTCAATACATGCATTCAGCTAGTTAATATCTTCAAATTTTGCAAAAGTTTTCATATAAGGTTTGAATGAAAACCTTCGATACATGCTCCGACTATTAAAACGTAGTGTTAAACCTAGAAATGATAGCTTCCTTATCATTTATTGCTTGGATATCAATTCAAGGAATTTGACACCTCCTCATGTGTGTTGTTTCTTGAAACCAAAATTCAGGGCAACACCATCTCTCAGCTAAGTTACCTACAAATTGTGATCATATCAAGGATTAACTACTGAAATCCTAAAAATGCTTGGACAAGAAACTAAAATGTTGAATTAAAAAAAGTTGCAGCCATATTTACAATAGCCATTATTTGCAATAAATTGTTATGGTTGGAGATCATAAATATACATTTAATAAGATACCTAGATTCTGAGCAATGGAAGATGCTGGCCTTCAAAATTGATGGCTTTGTCGAGGGTGAGTAGTTCTTCCCCAGTTGGCATAACTTGTGCTATGGTGAAATCTAAAATGCTCAGCTCTTCTATAGTTGCTTCAATCAAATCCATGCCCCAATCATTGTAGAGGATGTAAGCTCGTCACTCTCTGAGAACCCCTCACAAATTGCCTCAAGTCTACACCTAGTTTAAAACATATGGAAACAATGAACATATGCAAATAGTATTTCATTTTAAAACATAGGCCCTCGTGTTGGTCAAAATTTTGACCAATATGGGCATAAGTTTCAAAAAAAAGAATTTTTTGCCTCTAAAATCTGACCAAACCTAAACAAATTCATTGATGGTCGAAAGTTGAAGCCTAATTTACTAGTGCTAGGACATACATTATGTATTTGAATGGGTTGAAAGGGATAATATGGTATCCAATGACCCCTTTTGACCCATTAAATGATAACATATGTTCCTAAGGATCCTAGGATACCAAGGAACATATATCATGTGTTTGAATGAGTTGAAAAGGGTCAGAAAGTATCATATGACCTTGTTCAGCCCATTATATGACAAAATATGTTCATAGGTGTACTAGGACTCCTTGGACATACAACATGTGTTTGAATGAATTCAAAGGGGTCATAAGGTACCCTATGATCCCTTTCAACCCATTATATGACAACATATGTTCATATGGGTACTAGGACCTCTAGCTAGGGACATACATCATGTGTTTGAATGGATCAAAATGGGTCATAAGGTACAATACGACCCCTCTCCACCCATTATATGACAATGTATGCTCCTAGGGGTCCTAGAATCCATAGGGAGATACATCATGTGTTTAATGGGTTGAATGCGGTCATAGGGTTCCCTATTAGCCCTTTTGACCCATTAAATGATACCATATATCTTAGGAACATATATCATGTGTTAAAATGAGTCAAAAGGGGTCATAGAATAACCTATGACCCCTTCCAATTCATTATGTGTTAGCATATATTCCTAGGGGTACTAGGACCCCTAGTGACATATATCATGTGTCTAAATTGGTCTGATGGGGTCATAGGGTGCCCTATGACCCCTTTTAACCCATTAAATGAGAACATATATTCCTAGGGGTCTTAGGGCCCCTTTGAACACATATAATGTGTTCAAATGATTCAAAAGGGGTCATAGAGTACCCTATGCCACCTTTCGATGCATTATATGACAACATATGTCCCTAGAGGTCCTAGGATCCCTAGGGACATACATTATGTGTTTGAATGGATTGAATCAGATCATAAAATTTCCTATGACCCATTTTGACCCACTAAACAAGAAAATACATTCATAGGGGTCCTAAGAACATATATCATGTGTTTGAATGAGTCAAAAGGGGCACTAGAGTACCCTATAAACCCTAAGCACACTTAATGTCATTGAATGGGTCAAAAGGTGTCATAGGGCATTCTAGGACCTCTTTTGAGCCATTAGATCACATTTTTTATGTGGTTAGAGGTCTTAGGACCCATATGCACACCTATTGTGAATGAATGGGTCGAAGAGTGTTAAAGGGTACCCTATAATCCCTATGGATCCTTTAGAACCATTATATGTATGGTTAAGGATCCTAAAGCCTTAAAAAAATGTACTAAGGATCCTCAAAAGGGGTTATACTATTATAAATTTTTTTTGAAAAATAATAATTTTTAATTTTTTTTAAAAAAATTGTTTTTGGGGGAAAAATTGGATATGGGCATCCAATTTAGGAATGAGTATCCTATTTCAGAATGGGTACTCAATATTATTGTGTACCCTATTAGGCTCAACATTTCTTTGGATGCCAACCCTCCATGGTCAACAACAAAAACATCCCAAAACTGTATTTTTGGCTTGTTGTTGTCTATTTTTGACTTCAACCATGCACTAGTAAATTTGGACTCAATTTTTGACGAATTTTGGTCAAAATTTTGGCCAAGCAGTTCATGGTAATTTTTCTCATTGAAATTTTGACCAACCTACATGTTGGTGAAAATTTTGACCAATACATTCGTCGAAATTTTTTAATTTTTGCTAGCTCTAATTTGTCATTGTTGGTTGAAATTTCCACCAATGTTTGGTCAAATTTTTTTAGAATTGATGGAAAATTTGACCAATTCTTGGTAGAAAACTATCAAGAATTGGTCAAAATTTCCACCAATGTTTGGTCAATTTTTTTTAATTGGTGGAAATTTTAACCAAGTCTTGGTAGAAAACTATCAAGAATTGCTTGAAATTTCCACCAATGTTTGGTCAAATTTTCTTTCCATGTTGTATCAAGCAATAGTTTCTTATCCAAGCCATTTAATTTGCAACCTTTTAAATCTCTATAAAGATAAAGTTGGAGCAGGAGAATTTTTCTTCTTAAAGGTCTCCTCTGACTATAAAGTGTCCATTCCATTATTTTCTCTGAACAGATAATGAAATGGACAGTTTACAGTTAGAGGACACCTTTGAGAAGAAACATTCTCCTCCTCCAACTTTATCTTTGTAGAGATTTATAAGGTTGCAAATTAAATGGCTTGGATAAGAAATAATTGCTTGATACAACATGGAAAAAATGGACATTTATGCATAAAGAGAAAAATTAGAAACATATCAAACTTCTTGCCATCTTAAATTTGATTCTATTATTCTAAGAGCATTATTGATATTACTAAAATTGACATAACATATATAATTGTTTATATAAATTTATCTCCATTATCTGAAGTAGTCCAGATATAAGGTTTATATAACTAATATTTGTTTGATCTAGATAACCTCCAATCTATTTCTTAACAACATCCCTAATTTTGAGCATGAATCTATTACGAAAGTATAATCAACTTGAGACATAGGCAAATAGGCACTAGTATGGAGACATAGATGCCAATCAAATTAGAGTCCATGAGCAAATGAATAATATAAAATTAATATATGTATATATTAGAAATTGAGAATGTTAAGAAGGGGATAGAGGTGTAGTCTTTTTTCCTATAATGAATTTTCTTAATAACTATGATCCAAACTCAAAAGTCAAGAACAACATTTCCAAAAACAAAATATAGATATCACAAATGACATTTTTGACTAGAAAAGGCAACTCCAAAGTAACTAACCTTAATATAAAGTACCAATTCTTTGTAGGGCTTCCATGATAGGCAAAGAATGATCCTTTTGTGTCCCTACAATACTTGTAGTATTCCTCCCTTTTAGAGTCATATAAAATTGCAAATTGGTAATGGGAATGTGGCATTTGCAGATTAAACTCATCCTTGAGTAGATTGAGTTACAACCTGTTAGTGAAAAACATAAATATGAGAACATTGTATGGAAGCCATACATCTTTAATAAACTCTTCCCTCAAACCCTCATAGGCATTAGATTTATCAATTGTTAGAAATTTTTCTCCAACCACTTTGAGGGAAAATAATTGATTAAATTCAAGAACATTTTTGAAAGCTCCTTCATGATTACTAGCAATATCACATCATATAAACTGAGTTATATCCAATACAAAGTCATTATTATACATTGTAAACCTTGGGATTGTCTTAGTTGATCACACGTTGCCAAATTATTTAGAATCTAAGATTTCTTTGTTCAAGAGAGAATAGGATGCTTGGTATTTTACTCTGCATGTTGGAGTGGTCATAAAACATAGTCAAAAAGTAATCAGATTTTCCCAATAAGGATTTGTTGACACATTGAAAGAGATGCAATTAGAGTACCAAAAATCAACACATGCAATGTTTGTATATTCATGCACCTCCCTGTTACACCCCTCCAATTATGGTTGTGCTTTTTCTGGGCACAAAATAATAATTCAACGGCATGATGTTGGTGCTCTACTAGAAGTAGAAGTGGTACCCATGGTGGTGGAATATGTGTTTGGATACATGGGCCACAAAGAGAGCCTACTGTTCTTGAAGTGCATCTTCATCTAATTCAAGGTTGAATAGAGCACCTTGAGTAGTAGCTACAGATGCTACCATGGTTTGCCTTGCCTTCTCACTTTGTAATTTTTTCTCTTCCATAGCTACAAGAATGGCCTTTTTTTCTTTATTTATTTCCTTATTGGTTCCATCACAACCCTTGGCATTGTGATAGTAGATGCATGGAAGGTGGTACTTGAGTTGGCTTATGGAAATATGTTTCACTTTTTCACATTCAATGCAAAAAATTGACCTGAGTTCTGGTCCTTGATAGGCATCCTTTCAAGCAGGGTCTCTAGCACTTGGAGAACAAGTCCCTATAGATGATGATCAAAATTGCCACTAATGGGGCCAAAGCCTAAATTTGATTTGGTTGTAGAACCTTCTCTATTTTCCATAAAGTAATCTACACATACAAAAAGAAATCACAAATTGATAATATGTTAAGTAAAATATGAAAACAAACTAAATTAGTTTAATTCAATATAGTTTAGTTGAAATCAGTTAATATTTAACCTAATTTAAGAACCTAAGCAGTTTCTTTAAGAAAGGATATAAATAAAATATAATAGGTTGCATAGCAAGCCAAAATTACAGAGGTTGTAGAAAACAAAGGGTCTTTTCTTTGGGGCAAACCATTTGAATTACAATGCGACTCTTCCATTCCTCTATCTACACTTTAATTTTTTCAAAGATAACTATTGAGAAAATTAGAGCAACAAAATTCTAAATTAATATTAAAAATGAAAGAATAGAAAGCTACCTCTTTATCATTTTGGTATTTGGTTATACTCATAGGGTTCTGCGAGCACTAAAAATCATGGAGAAAAACATCCATAAGTAATGAATCTCATCTCAAATATCGTGCCTTGGTAAATACTTTTAAAAGACACTATAGATTCACCAGTAAACTTACATCCATTATGGCAGCTTGAACTTTTGGATTCTGAAATGCCATGGCAACATCAAGATTTGCCATGATGTTTGAAATCACCTCTTTTGGAATGAGTCTTATTTTCTCTGCATAGAATAACCACACAAAATTAAAAAATGAAGATATTGAAATCAAGGCTTCCATGCATGATATTTTAGTGACAACATTATATTGCTGAATTGAATAACTTGCAAAAGAGGCTATGGAGTGTCTAAGGTAAACAAGACAAAACTGATAATGATAAAAATATAATTAATGAATGAGTCTTTAAAGGTTCCCCATAACACAATCATCCTATGACTCAAATATAGAGGTTATACTCATGATATTCTAAAACAAATTCAAATTCTTGATCTCAAACAATGTCTAGGTATTCTTCCTATTTCCTCAAAGGTGGTAAACACAGAGTATCAAAAGTTAATATTTTGAACTTTGAAATTGAAAGTAATCTCATTTGGAAATATCAAGATTAGACAATAACCAACAATAATAATAATCATCAGCTTCAAATGAAATGTAGAAACATTAAGAAAAGACAACCCTATTGCTGAAATGTGGACCCACTTGAGGCCAACATGCACAATTAAAGAATGTGATTAATAAAATAATGCATGTGACACCAAGAATATTTTTCAATTGTATGTTTGGAAATTATAAAGATATTGCTGCCACAATAATACTAAGTGATACATGGAAAGAGGGACATATATTATTGATGGAGTATAAACTCTTCAATCTTTTTACCTCAAAATTATCAAGCATAACTCTGAGTTCACAGAAAGCCTTACCAATGATGTAGTGACTAGATACATATCTACAATAAGAAGTGCCAAAGTGGTGCATAGGAAAGATACTCCTTGCAAAGACCTAAATGTTTCTGTGTGATATCCCAACAAGGGTTATATTATTCCTTAGACTTGGAAATTAAAGACCCATGAGACTTGAGGTGGGAAGTAGCAGATTGAAAATAGTACATTGAGGATAGACAATGGGAGAAAGTTCACCTCAATGGTATTCACCAACTTTTCAAATCAATAGGGAATCCATCAGTAGTGTATGAAACCATGCACTCCACGATAGAATGGATTGATAAAAAACATAAATAGGAAAATTATTGAAATGGCCAAGTGTATGATGCATATTCAAAATGTAGCATACTATTACTAGGCAGAAGTAGTACAAACTACTATATGCATTCTCAATTGATGTCCTAGTGAGTGTTTGTAAAATACTACTCCTAAAGAGTTTGGACAAGTCTTAAGCATACCATTGATTATTTTTGTATTTTTGGGTTTGTTTCTTTTGCAATAGTTAAACATAACATTGATGATAAACTAGATGTAAAAAGTTATAATTTCAACTTTGTTGTCTATAGTGAAAAATCAAAAGCATATTGCTTAATTGATCCAAATATTGATAAATTAGTTGTTAGTAGAGATATAATTGTTCATTAAAGAAAAGACATCTTACTTTGTAGAGTAGGCACCAAAATTTGAATTTCATGTATTTAAGGATGTTTATCACAAGGGTGACTTTTGAAATACTCTGTAAAAATATTATGATATATGAGCAAGCTTAACTTTCAAAAATATAGTGAACACAAGTTACCAATTGCCAAAATATAAATCACCTTTAGATTACCCTCATGACTTAAAAAAAGATTTTTTGTTAAAAAATATATCAAAATAGTTGCTAATAGATAGAAAAAGACCATAAAACATTCTAATGCAACATTTACCGGTCAACCAAAGATAGATACCCAAACATCAACTTCATTCCATTTGTGTCATAAAGCATTATGCTTAGGAGGAAAAGAAGCAAGTAAGTCATAGCACTGTACTGCAAGCCAAATGCAATCCATCTAGTGATAAATCTCAGCATTGGGGTCTCTCTCAACTAGAATAGATTTCATTGTTATCTGCAATCAGAAAAAATCGTAAGTGATAGAAATTTCCATTCCTAGCAATTAAAGGGTTGGCATATTTTGCATTAAAAGAATGTGCATTGACATATTTTTTTAGGGAAAATATAGTATTTACTTCTAAAAGATATCTATTTTAGCACATATGTATTATTATATGAAAACCCATTGTATAATGATATTAGGTGGGCATGGGAAATTTTTTTACTACTACAGCCTGCTTCATGAAATCCTAACTAAATAAAACATGGGTGTGTTCATTTTAGTTTTAAATGCTTCCATCTAAGACAATCAAACATATCCTTTTGAGAATTCCTTTAGACATACCAACAAAGAGCTTAAAATTTCTCTCTTTCAATTCTACTTTATTTTTTATTATCTACTACGTCATTAATATGTTAATTATTTGTTACTTCCTATAACATTGCATGAAACCAAAGATTATTTAAGATTGAAGATTTTGATGACAAGAAAGGGAAGATTTATATTTTTTATGAGAATAATTATCCTCAATTGGCTAGGTTTTGAACAAAATTTTCAAAAATGAGGTTCACCAGTCAAAAAAATCTTGAAAATCTATTCACTGGCAGTTCCTACAAAGTGTAGGTAACGTTATATAATGATTTATATAGTTTAAGTTACTGACATTGTGTTTTTCTAAAAATTGGCCTCCAACACATTACTCATTGAACCTCCAACTGAAAGCATGGGATACAATTTCACACATATTTTTTATTGCTAATCATTTTTTAGTGAGGCTAAACAAGAAATATTTTGTCAACGAACTTGAGTAGATGTTGCATGCAAGTTTATTTTAGGTATCATTAAAAGTTGACAGTGTTCTTAATCAACATATCTAATGTTAAAAATAAGGCATAATAGCCAATTAAGCTTTAAAACCCCATAAAAGTACCATACCTACAATTTCTTGTTGTAAATAGTAATCCTACCTTGCAACTTCACCAATTGACCCAATTGCACATGTTCAGATTGTTTGAGAGCCAATGCAACAAAACATTCCAATTGAGGCTTTTGAACCCTTGAATAATATACGGAAGTAAGCCGATTGAGCCAAAGAATGCATGGGACACAAGCAATGCCATCATCTACCAAAAAATTAAGAAACTTATCTTTTCTTTCCCTACTAACAACCACACCCACCATCTCTGCATTCTTAACAGGCTAGCCCTTTCTCTGAAAAGTGTCTGGGCCTCCCAACGAAGTAGGGTTTTGTAGGGAAAGGAGATCAAATTACAAAAGATTCAAATGTGAGAGACAAATAGGGTCTAAGCCTAATTCCCACATTGATCTGCCTTCACCCATCAAAATCTAGTTTACTAAGATGGATAGCCATAAAATTTCATACACTATCACTTCCAACAATGAGGTGCATTGTCTATGCTAATAGTAGCATATGTTGTATGATATTTTTTGACATTTTGAAAAAGGGTAGTTTGTACTTGAAATTCAAAAGAATCAGGTATTCATATGCAAGCTAAATTCAATAATGTGTAATCAAATACTCCATACACCTATAATGAGTTGATGCCTTTTAGCATCTCCATTTGAGTCCTTATCACAATCTGCAATGAAAAACATCACAACATGAGAAATCTGTCCATTATTGTATAATATACAATATGGTTGTCCTTCAGAAAATAATATAATACTTTGCATACAATAGCTGAAATAAACTAAAATTATTGATGAAAGCATCATGATGGTATTAATAGCACCAAACTCTCCTGTATAGGTATTAGGCTATTAGCAAAACAAATTCTAAGCTAATGAGGGAATATATTAATAGTTAATGCAGATCAAAATAAACTTTAAGTTGGATACACAGGTAGTCAAGCTATACTAGTTGTAGACCAAACCAATTTACTTATGGCAATTTTATCAAATCTTGGGCCATTTGTATAATGATCATGATGAAATCAAGAATTGAAACAATTTTGTGACATTACTTTCTAGCCACGAAGCAATCTAACTAGTCTATTGTAAACTTTAAATGTCATAGCTTAATGGAGATAGAAAATTCAAAGCCTGAATTGAATAAAATATTCTAACCCCCTAAGAGAATAGACAGTCGGTTACTACTATAGCTCTTCTTTATGACTCCACTTCATTTAACTATTTCTTTCCTTTATTTTCTACTTCTGTCATGTTAAAAATTAAAATTTTTTAATTTCTAAAGCTAAAATCAAGAATGAAATGATTGAAGATATGTAAATGAATTTTTCATATTAAAATATGCAATACGTGATCTCTTATACCATATTTCTAGTTGGGTTTAATGAAATTGAGAATTGTAACAAATTTAAAGTAGACATAGGGATGTACATACAATACCTTTGAGAGCCTTGCAGCAACCATAGACCAAACTACCTCACATCCATTCATATTCAGCTTAGCTTTTGGGAGGATTCACTGCAAATTTTTGAGAACTGTTTGTCTATACTTGAATACATTATGAGATGTTTTCATATGATTTGTCAAGTGAATTGTGAATCAATTCATTAGACATAGAAGACACATATCCAAAAAAATAGAATTGAGGCAACCTTTGCTAACATCCTCATTGTCTATGCCATAATGGGAGCTCTTAAATAGGGGCATAAAGGATAGAGGAGTTTTATCAGATGCTTTTTTCCACATGACATATGTTAAATATATGAAGCACTAACACTATGGGAATCATTTATCACCATGGCTTAAAGATATGTGTTCCCTATGAGCATCCATCATAGTATTATAGATAGAAACAAATATGGTATTGATCAGATAAAAATGTGTAGAACATTAGAAGTAATGAATTGAACTAGTGGAAATGGTGATCAAGATGTCAACAATAAAAGAGTTAGAAAATAAATGACAATGGAGGGGTCACCTATTCCATCAAAGTGGGATGATGTAATTCAGTGGAATACATATCTACAACATTAAAGAGTTCAATTTTCAAGATATATTTGTCCAAAGTTTATAAAATCAATGCTTAGAACAATGATATGGAATTTAAGTTTGCAACAAATTTAACTTTTGTAATATTATAAGCATTGTTATGGCAATTGTAAAAGTGTAATATAGATGCATATGAAGTGTTTTACAAAATGGTGAATGATATGTATTTGTATGAAATTATAGTAAATGTTACAAAAAATCATTCATTTAGTTGGGGATAACAGATATACCTACAAATGTACTTACTAATCATGATCACAATTAAATCCAAAACCCACATAAATAGTGTCCAAAAACCACAAAAACATGGAGATTTCATTATAAATCGCATCTATCAACAATTACAAGAATTCCAAAAAAGCGAATTCCATTAAAGTCCAAAGTGATCTCATCTTCATGATAATGCACTATAGTTTCTTTCTTGCAACACTCCCTATAACCCATTATAGAAAGAAAACAATGTTGTGTTCTACCATATAGAAAACAGTGAGTATTCATCAATTCAAAAGAGACTTCAAGCTTTAGTACAGGATAGTAAAGACAAGTATAATAGTCATGACCATAGAATGGTTCTAGAATAACAACAATCAAATGCTGGTCTATTGATAGTTATGCATTAACAAAAAGATGTATTGAGATCAATAGCACCAAAATAGAGAGGATAACCACCATAAACATGTAATGTAAACATAATGAAGATAGTTATATTCAAGAAATGGAGCAAAACATCATATAAAGGGTGTAGATAGTTTCAATAACAAGATCATGATCAGGATCAATAGTTGTGCTACAAACATGTAGCCATATGCTTAGTAATGGAAATACAAAGAATAGACATATCAATTAAAAGCTCATATATATATACATGTGTGTGCGTGTGTTTGTGTGTTTAAATCTTCACCTTACCCTTAATAATTTAATTTCAATGAACTTTAACCCTAATGTTAGTTCTTATAGGTTAGGTCATGATATGAACCCTAATATAAAATTCACCTTGACCTCCTCACCCTATTCTTAAGTCTAATTAAACCTTGGCTAAAAGCTAATCTAAAATATAAATATAATCATGCAATCTTAACTAGAAATGTCATGTAGCACAATGCTTACCCTTACATAAATTTAATCCTAATCTTAACTCTAAAAATTATATATTTACCCTAGAATTGACCTTGATTCTAATCACAACCATAAAATCCAAAACCTAAACACAAACCTTTAAACCTAAAGTTATACTAAATTTTAACCCAAAAGTTATCCCTAAACCTAATCATGATGTGAAGACTAATTATAAATTTTTATAGCACAATCCTCACTTCTTAACCCTAAAAAAACATAATATGAATCCTTTTTTTTTTTTAAAAGAGGGGTAAATGCTTTGACCTAGAGCTATGAACTAGTGAGGCCACAAACGGGGGACCTCATCCCCATGAGATTTGAACCTTGATGGCAAGGATAACAACACAACAACTTAACCATCACAACATGCCACTATTGGCAACATAATATGAATCCTAACTAAAAACATAAATCTAGATTTACACTAAACCTAAACATTTAATCCTAAAGATTCCTAAACATTATATTAGTTCCCTAATGTATTGGTCATTATTCTAAGAATATAGCTCTAAATCCTAACCACAATCCTAACTCTAAGCCTAACCATGTAACTATAACCATAACATAAACCTTAATACTAGGTAATACTAAACCCTAATGGGATAATTATATTAACTTACTCAACATTAACACTAAATCCTAATCATAATCAAAATTCTAAGTTCGTAATGCTAACATAAGTCTCACATTGATATTAAACACTAATGTCTGACTAGATATAAACACAATTATAACAATAACCCTAACTCTAACCATAATTTCTTGCTCAACATAGAACACTATTCTATACACACACTCCTGTAACCCTAGTCCTAAATATTTTCCTAACCCTAACTTAATAAAAATTTACCATGATTAAACCCTAGTAATGATCTTAAACTCAATCTTAATACTAAACTAGGTAACCCTAAAATTAACCCTAGAACCATAATATAAACCATAATCATGATATAAAATTAACCTTGAGTGCCAACCCTAATCAAATTAATTTATGCACTATGAGGCATGTGCAAAAAGAATAATATGTACTACTAATTTTTTAACTCTAAACCTAACTATAACCCTAATAATAAGTCTTAGCCTAACCCTTTAATGTTTTAACTTTAAGCCTAAAACCCTAAAATTAACTTTAAACCTAACACTAACTCTAACTCTTTACCATATCCTGCTTATTTCCCTAGCAACCTTAGCCATGATCGTGACAATATACCTATTAAAATATATAGTGAATTTAGTTCTATATTTGACCTAGTTATATGTCAGGTAGTCCACCCATGTGATCTAGACTCTATATAGACTTAATTGAAATAATTTTATGAAGTTGTTGCACCTAGTACAATGTACACATGTACATGTTATGTTCATTTCATGTTTATGAAATTCTATGTACATTTACATAGCATATGTTTGTTTCATGTTTAAACACATTATATAATTTCATGTGCTTATGAAATTCTAGTTTCTTAAATGTCATCAAGTAAAATAAATTTCAAGTTTATTAAATGTCATATTTTAATTTAGGATGTACAAAACACACATTTAGTGTACTGTATATGTTATGTTTGTTTCATGTTTACACACATTATATAGTTTAATTTCATGTTTATGAAATTCTAGTTCCTTAAATGTCATTGTACTTGAAAAATTTAAAGTTTATTAAAAATGTCATATTTTAATTTTAATTTCAGGTTTACACATTATATACATGCACACATACTACATATATTGACCTTCACATGGCAGGTCAACAACCTCATATCCCCCTGAGCAGCAATCTCCTATCTCTCTCGAGAAACAACCTCCTATCCCCCCTAGCAATGACAACCTCCTATCCCCTCAAGTAGAAAAAACCTCCTATCCCCCACAAGTAGCATCCCATCCCCCACAATAGTGAGCTATTCTCCTATATCGATAACCTATCCCACCTGACATGCTGTACGATCACACTAACCAAGAGATTCATAGACTTCATGAATCCTTGGCTAGTGGCACATGCTCTAGTGTGTACAGTAGTACATGTTAGAGCATCTTACAAAGCCTCACATATATTAGAGATGAGATTCATGGTGCTGATCCATATTTTGCATGTACTCTATAGATTGTCCTTGACAGTAAGAGACAAGAGGCCTCTTCAGGTCTTTCACTATAGTAGGTACATGGCTTAGTGCCCAAAGAGACACTGAAGGGGGAAAGTTTCCCTCATTATCTTCCACTAAAGTATGTGAAGGGGTATTCTCCCCTTAAGTGTACATATCCACAGATGGCCAAACTTATATACCCATGCTTCCTTGATGCTCATGGTCATTATCTAAATAATAGCCAAATTCTACTCTATTTTGTATGACAAATTTATGCCGAGGTTTTCTTAGGCAGGGTGGTGGTGAACTACACTAATTTACCATCACATTTAGGATAGGGGTGTGGTAGACTAGTTGATAGGAACCCGAGTTGTCCACTACTAACACATAGGTTGATTGCAGAGAGAGGGCACCTACTATTTCCCCTATATTAGGTTTGTCAGCTGATAAGGCCATGCATAGCATGTAGTTGTAGGGGTGATTTAGGGAGTTGTAGAGATTGGTACAACTGTCAGATCTATTTTGAGTGATGAGGTTGGTTAGTATATGATGTCTCATTGGTATTCTAGATCATGATCTAGTGCTTCATCTTTAGGAGACTTGTATAGTGCAACAAACATCCCTTCACTAACTAGCTTAGAGGGTCTCATTGGAGTGTTGACACAAGATACTATGAGTAGTCTTGCTGAGGATCTATTATATTCATATAGATTCATATCAAAGCATCTTAGCATACCCATACCAGATGTTCAACATCGTGTCCATGGTGGTATTGGGACATATCCTCAGCTACATTCCTCTCATTGATTAGGTAGTGGTCATGGTAGTAGTACATATCATGATCCACCTACTAACCACTCTTTTGTTGCAAAGGGACATATACATACTAGTACAAACCCTTCAACTACTGTAGGGCATGGTTAGAGTTTAGATGTGGGCATTGATGATGTTAAATTCAGCTTGTCAACCGTAGGATGAATGGACTTATTAACATGTGATGGTTCTAGTTCTATGCCATCTCATCTAGTTAGTCCACCTAGCTCTTCATTATTAGTACGTGTGCCAGCCACTAGTGCTAGCCACTAGTCATGCTAGCATAGATGTAGAGATGGAGCTAGATGAGGCCCAACAAAATTTGAATATATTGGTAGATATGATTAATGCTAGGCAGTCTAAGTATTATCAGATGACAACATCTACGCATGTAAATCTATAGTTTTTTAACATTCATCTTAAAATTTCAATTATTTGTTCAACTAATAATTTATGCACGTATACATATCATGCCTTTGTAATTAAATATATATTTTAATTTGATTTGTTGCACACATGTATGTATGTATTGTAGGGGGACATGCCTCTTTTTCCTCCATATTTGATACCAGATTGTGTACATCATTGAGAATCATTCGATAATGTCGGTAGTGGATGGGTGAGTTATAATTTTTTTGAATTAGACACATGCAAGTTTTAAATGCAATATATAAATTGTATGGAATTTCTAAATTTAAAAGAGATTTAATTAAATATGAAATTATGTACATTGATTTCACTTTCTCTTGAATATATATATATATATATATATATATATATATATATATATATATATATATATATATATATATATATATATATATATATATATATATATATATATATATATATATATATATATATATATATATATATATATAGGGGACAAGACATCCTAGTGAGCATCTTGATAGTCAGTCTTTAGACTGCATTGTAAGGAGATGTTATGATGATAGGTTGCACTTGGTGATCTATAGTTTTTATTTATATATTATTGATTATTTGATCTAGACTTTCATCCATATTATACATGTTTGATGATTGACATACATATATACATTCTCTAGACATTTCTTTTACATGTTAGATTATGTTGGATTATGTTGGATTATGTTAGATTATGTTAGACTATGCTCTTTTAAATGTTATATTATGTTGGAAATTATGTTAGATTATATTGGATTATGTTAGACTATGTTCTTTTACATGTTAGATTATGTTGGATAATGTTCTAATATGTTGGAAATTATGTTAGATTATGTTCTTTTACATGTTATATTATGTTGCATAATTTTCTATTATGTTGGACATTAAGTTACTTTATGTTAGATTATGTTGGATTACATGTTAGATTATGTTGGTTTATGAAATTGATGTATACATATGAAATTTCTTAGGGTTAGGGTTAGGTAATTAACTTTTCATAATTCCTAATTCCTAGTAATGCAAGTGATCTTTAGAAATGATTAAACTCTAGTCCTAATTTCATCCCCTTAAGACAAGTCCTCATTTCATCCCCTTTTAAGACAAGTGTTCAAATTTTTTCCCATTAAGGAACATGTCCTAATTAGTTGCATACAAGTTCCTAATTTCTATAATTCATTACAAATCATAATTTCAAATTCACAAATTAAATGAAAGAGTAAAAGTAACATCTAATTAGTTACAAGTCCTAATTTCATCCCCTTAAGAAACAAGTCCTAATTTTATCCCCTTAAGACAAGTGCTCAAATCTCTTCCCCTTAAGGCACATATCCAAATTAGTTGCATACAAGTTCCTAATTTCTATAATTAGTTACCAATCACAATTTAAACTTCACAACTTAAATGAAAGAGTAAAAGTAATATTTAATTAGTTACAAGTCCTAATTTCATCTCCTTAAGATACAAGTCCTAATTTCATCCCATTAAGACAAGTGTTTGAATTTCTTCCCCTTAAGGCACATGTCCTAATTAGTTACATACAAGTTCCTAATTTCTATAATTACTTAGAAATCACAATTTAAACTTCACAAGTTAAATGAAAGAGTAAAAGTAATATATAATTAATTCAACCAAATTTCAAATTGAAAATGATCAAGTTCAACCAAATTTCAAATTTTAAATAGCTCAACCAAATTTCAAAATGTTCAAGATATTTCAAATTATAAGTTGTTTCTATCTCGTATCAAGTGGGTCAGCTCATTGTTGGATAACATTTAATATTTTCCCATGAACATCAATATCGAGTCTCCACTTACGTATTCAGGTCCTTTGATTGGATGAAGAGTTAGAATAGTGACAATAACATGGTTGATATATTGATATACCTTATTGTTAGGTTGATAATTAGTGAAATGAATCCCATTCTTAAGTACTCTATTTTGATTCAAATATGTTCCTTGTACAACAACAAAACCTGCATACAGGTCAATCAAATAAGTCAATAATTTTGAATTCATTAAAAACATAGATGTGCATACACACACTTGATTCAATTATATACTAACCTATGGAAAATATAATTCCATCACTTATTTTAGTCTTTATTAGCTTATCTCTTTCTATGGTGCAACATGATAAATAATAGCTAACACCTTCTACCTTTTTAGATTCTTCCATGACTACAAAAACATTGCCTACACAAAGTATATGTATATAAATTCCATGTGTCATGTACATGAGTATATATGTGTGTGTGTGTATAAATTAAAAAAATTATGAAACAAATACACTTGTATGTATATACATTGTCTACAAACTTTGATCAATCCTAAAATATGGTCATAATCACTAGAAATTAATGGAATATCATCATAGTTTTCATCCTTAAACTCATTCATATTGATAACATCTAGTGGAACCAAAGTCCATTCACCCACATATCCATGTTCTTGATTAATGCAACCATCATAGTTTTCTTCAATGCAATCAAGAAAATAATGAGTATTCTCTTGTGTACAATGACCAAACTATTGAATCTAAGACTAGGTTTTGACTATTTCGTGTCAACACACTTAAGATGTTTACTAAGTTCATGCTGAGCTAGTAACACATGCTGAGTAAAATACGTATAGATTCCAAGTAAATATTTGATGCCAAGTAAATAGTTGATGCAGAGTAAATAGTTGATGCCAAGTGAAATTTAAGTGCCAAGCAAAGTATAGATGCCGAGTCACTATAGAAGCTGAGTGGAACATAATTGCTATAGGATTCAAGTGAGCCAATTTCTCTATATGAGCCAAGCATTAGAGGTAACGAATGGTGAGTAACATAGACTGGACATAGTTGTTTGTAATTGCACAAACACCTATGTAAACCATTTTTTTAGTTGACATAGAAAAATCTCGAAGGATATTAAAGATAACAATGAATCTTTTGCATTACCTATGTAATCGACATGCAACTAATAAGAAAAATGGAGAAGGCATGCAACCAATAAGGAAAGTGCAAGGAATGAGAGGGAAGTAAAGATTTAATATGGATCGTAGATTCATACGTAACCCTAGGTCTTTGAAATTTTTAAAAGGAGGATGAAACCCCATTGTATGCATGAATGATAGAAGTGTATGGGTGAACTATAGAAAAATTCAGAGGGAAGTGTGAAAAGACTTAGAAGAAGAGAGAAACATTATAGTATTCAATTGATGAAGAACAAAGTATCAAAACCATGAAGAGTGACATATCAAACCAAGCAAGGATCAGGTTAGTAAGAGTAGAACAAGGATCTAGGATCAGCAATTGGAGATTGGAAAGCTATCAAGTCAAAGACTTTCTAATACTCTCTAGAAATTGTATTGGATAATGAAAATCCTATGGACTTAGGTTGACCTAGCAGCCATTTGTAAATCCTCTAATAGGGTGGCATTCCAAGTGAATGTATAGAAGTCCTTTAACTAGGCCTACTTTTAGTAGGGTAGTGAAATCCTTTAACCAGGTCACTTTTGACAGAGTGTAAAGTCTTTAATAGGACATGCCTTTCATAGGGTAGACCATTGCAAGTGGTCACACATTATAACCTTGAATAATTACACATTGAGCTATAGTGATATTTTGTGGGTGTCATCCCCACCCTAGTTTTACCTTCTCATTTTGGAGGGTTTCTGGGTTACCAAATTTGTGTGTTGCCTATTTTCATGCATGTCTTTACTTTCAAGTTTAGTAGATAGATTGAATGCATGTGAATGGTTTCATTTAAAAGAATTTAAAAGGGTTAAGTTAATTACTTCTGATTCACCCCCCCCACCCTGCCTCCCCCCCTCCCCCCCTTAGAAGTAAATCTTCCCACTTGTTAATTCCAACAATTGGCATTAGAGCTAAGTTCTCACAAGAAGAAGCCTTACAGCTTGGAGAAAAGATCTAGAAATGGAAGTATACAAACTTGGGAAGATCATAGAGAATCATGCAATTGATATACAACTTTCTTTACATGATCTGGAAGGAGCTAGAGGAGAATTGAGAAAATCCTTAAAAAGAAGAAAAGAAATTGCCATAGCTAAGAATAACACAAAGTACAAGGAGATTGACACCTCAAATATATATTCAAATGGAGATTCTAAAGAATTTGATGTAGCAATAGTAGACTTGATGGAGAAGAATAGAGCTCAAGTAGAAGAAATCAGAATACTCAAGCTTGAACAAGAATCACAAGCCATGATGCTTTGTGAGGTAACTAAATAGAAGAAAAGTGCCATTGAAGACAAGGCTATGCTAGAAGATGATAAGAGAAATCTTACCAATAGGCTGGAGGAAAAGATAATTGAGTTTGAAAGAATTTCAAACATGCAGTTGGACACCTTAAGTCAGATGATGAATGCACATCATGAGCTAAATGTCAAGGATATTGAGATCGCTACACTAAAGATGCAAAACAAACAATTGGAAAATGACCTGAATAGAGAAAAGGAGATTATAGAGAGCTTTAACAAACCTAATGAGGCCATCAAGTACTTTTAGTAGCTACTGAAATCACCAAGGGCTAGCAATGATACTTTAGAACTTGGTTACACTAGCAATGAACAAGCAGAGTCCTCCAAGACAATAGAAAAAAGGAGTAACAAAGGTAAGAACACTAAACCTACTTGTCATTTCACTAGTAAAAAGGGACATACTTCTAATGTATGTAGGAGCAAGAATTACCATTAGCATAACAAGCCTAAGAATACAAGTTATTGTCACAAGTGCAAAAATTAAGTACATCAAGCACATAACTACAAGACTAGGACTACTAGTACACCAAAATTTGAAGGTCATTGTTGTAATTGCAAGAAGTATGGAAATAGAGAATTTGAGTGTAGATCAAAGCCTATGTGGACATCAAATCAAGAAACAAGAGAAGGTAACTTTGGTCATCACTACAGTTGGGACTATAACACCAAGTATAGCTGTCATTACTGTCAATAATATAGACACATTCCTAAAAATTGCACAAGGATACATTTCAGAGGGAACTAGAATATATGGTTAAGTCAAACCACATGTTTTAGTTACTTGAAGACTAGTCATATTAGTAGAAATTTCCCAAAAAAGTCAAAGGCACCCAAGTCAGAAGTCAACAAAGAAAAAGAGAAGGTAGATGTTGAACACATTAGAAGACAAATAAACAAGACTTGGAAGAAGAAAGATGAGGTTAGCACAACAAATGAAGGGATCACTTCACCTAATAGGTCAAGTGGTCACACTTCATCAAACTAAGGAAAAGAAGGCATAAGGGACTGATTTACAAAGTTTCATCATGCATCAGTCCTAGAAAAGATAGAACTAAAAAGAAGAGATCAACATGATGAGAGATGCAAAGTTGGAATTCAAAGTCTTCACCAGTATTACCAAGTCATCCTTAGTTACTGAGTGAATGTCAGTATATGTTGAGCTGGTAGTAGGAGTTGAGTGATTGGTCATAGCTAAGTGAAGAGGAAATCTAGTTGGAGCCAAGTGATGGAAAGTCAATGGAAGCTAAGTTATGCTAAAATCCTTAAGGAGCCGAGTGTACAACTATATATGCACTAAACATTTAATGCTATATTTTGAAGAGTATAAGGTCAATTTTATGATCATTTCTTGCCATTCAAAAGAAGAGCGATAATGAGAAGAGCATAGAAGTGATTGACGAACAACAATCGAAGCTTTTGCATGGATTTTGACAAAGATCAAGCACCCTTTTCATAGATCTAAGGTATTCTTCAAGTGCCAAGTTGCATAGTTCTAAAGTTTGATATCTTTTGAAACCCTATATTCATCAAGCATATGATAAACTATGTGAAAATGGAGTGCTAAAGGAAGAATTTCAAATAGTTGAAAGACAGGGCTTAACCTATGCCCTAGCTTTCCCACAATTTTTGAAACTAAATGGATAACATTTGTTCTAAGTAGAATACATAATGGTTTTTTATGGTTAGAAGGAGACCTATCAAGATAACACAGAGAATCGTGCATAGAGTTATAGGTTTTCCAACCCTAGATTAGTACAAGACCCTATGAAGTGATTCTAAGGAAGCTATTGAAAAGAACACCAGAGCTAAATGGAACAAAAGGGGCATGACTATTGATACAATAATAGATCCCCTTCTAGACTTTGCAGTAAGAATCATATCTTACAAGTTTTATCAATCAAGTAGATTGAATAGTGTTCCATGCATTGCTGTGGATGTGGCCTACAAAATTGTCAAGAAAGATCATACATATGATCTAGCAGAATTGTTATTACAGTAGATCATGGAGAATCTAGGAGCAATAAGAAGATCAAAAGGTGTTCGATGTAAGTTTGGATCAGTTCTGATTTGTATATTTTTCTATGTTCTAGAAGAATTTCCATCTTTTGGAAAAGTAAATTGGAAATTAGATAAGACAGCTATTACTCAAATCAATGAGTACATTAAGCAAATGCGAGACAACTTTGAATCTCTGATGAATAGTTACTTTGAGGATTTCAAGAAATCCATGAAGCAAAGACTAAGGGTACCAGTTTCCCTAGTGGAACAACACATCAATGATATTTTTTTCTTAGTTGATATTGATTATACTTATATCTAAGCAACAATTCAAAGGACTAGATGGCTAAGACCACTAGGTTATGAGCTAAACATTGATGAAGCATTAGCAACAATCACAACATTGCTTGTAGAGAAAATTGATAAGGAGGCACCACACTTTGGAACATATGATGTGGTGCGATCCAAAGTGGATATGGAGTTGAAGATTGCATCCACGTTAAATAAGAAAAGGAAGAAGATGTTGAGGAAGAAGAAGCCAAGGAAGCACCAACTTAAGTCGAGCCCAAGAAGAGAAAGGCCAAAATTTAGCCTATAGCCCAGCCTAAAGCAAAGAAGGTTACAAAGAAAACCCAAGCCAAGCCAACTATACTAGTAACAAGAGCCACCACAAGAGCCTCAACTCAAAAGGCCAAGGAACAAGACAAAGAAAAGAAGAAGGCTACTGAGCAGACTGGTCCTATGCAGAAGAAACCAAGGAGAAAATATGTTGCACAACCAAAGTTACATAATGAGGAAATGATATAATCTAAAGATATCAATCAATTTAGAGTGGTAAGCCATGCTCCTAAGTCAACTATTGATAAAATTTGTGATAATTTTAGGAAGAATGCAGACTTTTCTGGATTGAAAAATATTGATTTTCATAAATGAAGTAGAGAAGATTAGAATAAAGTTGAAGAATCAATACATGCCATGATGGGAGAATTCAAGAACAATCCTCTTGAATTAGACAATAAAATGCCTAAGGAATTATATGAAATTGTTGAAAATAAGTGGCATTATTGTTTGAAAATGGAAAAAGAGATAAGAGAATCCACATTTCCATAAGTAATGCCAAAATTGAGTAAAGGTAAAATAACTAAGGCAAATAAGAAACATGGAAGCGAGTTTGCACCGAAATATAGAGCCTTCAACATCTTGCAGAATAAAGTTGAAAAAGTTGTCAATAAATCAACAAGAATGTGGAAGTTGATATATGACTTGACTACTATCAAGGATGGAGAAGAAGATCCCTTTGAGGGACAAAACACTAAAAAGGATAAAGATGCAAATAAGGTTGAGGCCAGTAAGAAAGAAGAAGAAAGAGAACAAGAAAAGGATGAAGGAGAAAAAGAGCCAGAAAAAGAAATAGTGGAGGAGGAAACAGAAAAAGAAAAAGAAATGGCAACAACTGAAGAGGAGCAACAAACTAAGCATAATGTACAAGATACACAATTGCCACCTCCTAGTCCTTCACATACAACACCTGCAATTACAATCATTGTAAAGGATGTTCTTGACACTTCTGCTCAAAACATCAACCCTTTAACTATAGAGGATCTCAAGAAGATCCTTCACCAATCAACACTAGAAGCAAAACTATGCACAAATCCAATATTAGTGAGTGTTGATGAACTGCAGAAAGATGTAGTGGCAATAACAAGGTAGAAGGAAACTACACAAGAATAATCCTCATAACCTCCCACTACTATAGCAGATCAGCCTAAAAAGCAAGCGATACAAGACAAAATTGCTAAGGTTGATTCTACAACAAAAATGATAACTACTGTCAAGGAGCCTACAAAGGAACCAACATGACAAGATGTTCCTGTAGCACAAACCCAAGGTGCACCTCCTCAAATTGTCATCATTGATCAAGGCAATAGAGGAGAGGAGAAAGAAGTGGAGAAAACCCCTAAGGAGTAGGAGGCAATACAAACATTGGTGAACTTGCCTACCTCAGGGGCTCCTCAGAAGTAGCCAAGCAATGATGCGATGCCATTGCAAATCTCTACACTAGGCTCATGCTCTACTAAGGTTACAAGGGTACTTCACTATGGAGACCCTAAATTAGGTAAAGAAATAGTCATACCAAGCTATGACTTAAGGAAAATGAACTTGCAACAGATATATGAAGTGCAAGAGGCACTAGAAAAGAGGAAAAGACAAGAGATACTCAGAAATGAGTATAAGAAGAAGCAAGCACTAGTAGAAATAAAATAAATATTTCTTGATGCATTCAACTTGCAGACACCTAATGAAACCAAGTCTATATTGGAACAATTGATAGATATTGTAGAATAGGTGACTAATGAAGATTAGGAAACCAATGTGAAACTCATGGAATGGTCTAAGAAGAAATTTCAAGGAGAAGTTAATGAGAAAATATCTAGTGAAATAGCACTTTCATAGGTTGAATTGGTGAAAAATATTGAAAAAGTGAAAAAGGTGGGTATATCCAGGATCATGGTGTGCCAAAAAGTGGTGATGCAAAAAAAATAGAGTTTGAAAATGTCTAAAAGCATTTCAAAATCTACTCTCTGACTTTTTTTCACCAATTCAGGTACCAAACCTGGAAAGTAAGTCCCAACCCTTATCAGGTATTCAATTTGATATTGGATACCCGATATAATATCAGATATCCAATATAATATGGGATACCCGATATCTGTCAGTGTTATTAAAAAAAGAAGAAGACAACCTGCAGGTTGTTTTCATAGTCTTCACAGTCTTATTTTGTGAACAACTCATGCGTTGTATTTTTTTTTAATAACAAAAAATATCGGATATCCGATATTATATTGGATATTCGATATAATATTAGATACCCGATATTTATCAGTGTTAAAAAAAAGACAACCTGCAGGTTATTTTCACAGGCTTATTTCATGCTCAATGGCTTAGATATCAGGTTTTATATCAGATACACGATATAAGGTAGGTTTTTTTTTCTTTTTTGTATCAATTTTAATATAATTTTAATAAATTTTATCATAAATTTGTTAGTTTTAGTTGAATTTGTTAGAATTTAGGATTTTTTTGATAGAAATTATTAAAATTTGGGTTTTTTAAAATATAAATTATGTTTTGAAAATTAATAGGAATTGCTAATTAAAATGATGATCATGAGGCAAGGAATACTATTCCTCATAACCCCCCACCAAACGATCCAGTGCCATAGGTTGAAAGGGGCCATACGATGACCTATGACCCTTTCGACACATTTTATTACAACATATGTCTCCAAGGGTCCTAAGACCCCTAGGGACATATTATAATTGTTTATATGGGTTAAAAAGGGTCATAGGATGAAATATGACCTCTTTCAACACATTTTATTACAACATATGTCTCTAGGGGCCCTAGGACCTCTAGGGACATATTAGAATCATTTATATGGGTCAAAAGGGGCCATAGGATGACCTATGACTCCTTTTGACACATTCCATGACAACATATGTCTCTAGGGATGCTAGGACCCCTAGGGACATATTAGAACCATTTATATGGGTCGAAAGGGGCCATAGGATGACCTATGACCCCTTTGACACATTTTATTACAACATATGTCTCTAGGGGTCCTAAGACCTCTAAGGATATATTATAATTGTTTATATGGGTCAAAAGGGGTCGTAGGATGACCTATGACCCCTTTTGACACATTTTATTACAACATGTCTTTAGGGGCCCTAAGACCCCTAGGGATATATTGGAATCATTTATATGTGTCGAAAGGGGCCATAGGATGACCTATGACCCCTTTTGACACATTCCATGACAAAATATGTCTCTAGGGGTCCTAGGACCTCTAGGGACATATTAGAATCATTTATATGGGTTGAAATGGGCCATAGGATGACCTATGACCCCTTTTAACACATTCCATTATGCCATATGTCTTTAGGGGTCCGAGGACCCCTAGGGACATATTATAATTGTTTATATGGGTCGAAAGGGGGCATAGGATGACCTATGACCTCTTTCGACACATTTCATAATGACATATGTCTCTAGGGGTCCTAGGACCCCTGCAGACATATTAAAATTGTTTATATGGGTTGAAAAGTGCCATAGGATGACCTACAACCCCTTTCAACACATTCCATGATGACATATGTCTCTAGGGGCCCTAGGACCCCTAGAGACATATTATAATTATTTGTATGGGTCAAAAAGGGTGATAGGATGACCTATGACCCCTTTTGACACATTCCATGATGACATATGTCTCTAAGGGTCCTAGGATCCCTAGGGACATATTATAATTATTTATATGGGTCGAAAGGGGCCAGAGGATGACCTATGACCCCTTTCGACACATTCCATGACGACATATGTCTCTAGGGGTCCTAGGACCCCTACAAACATATTATAATTATTTATATGGGTCGAAAAGGGCCATAGGATGACCAACGACCCTTTCAACACATTTTATTAGAACATGTCTCTAGGGGTACTAGGACCCCTAGGGACATATTATAATCATTTATATGGGTCAAAAGGGGTCATAGGATGACCTATGACCCTTTTCAACACATTCCATGATGACATATGTCTCTAGGGGTCCTTGGACCCCTACAGACATATTATAATCATTTATATGGGTCAAAAGGGGCCATAGGATGACCTATGACCCCTTTTCACACATTCCTTGATGACATATGTCTCTAGGGTTCCTAGGACCCCTAGGGACATATTATAATTGCTTATATGGGTTGAAAGGGGCCATAGGATGACCTATGATCTCTTTGGACACATTCCATGACAACATATGTCTTTAGGGGTCCTAGGAGCCCTAGGGACATATTATAATTGTTTATATGGGTCGAAAGGGGCCATAGGATGACCTATGACCCCTTTCAACACATTCCGTGATGACATACATCTCTAGGGGTCCTAGGACCCATAGGGACATATTATAATCATTTATATGGGTTGAAAGGGGCCATAGGATGACCTATAACCCCTTTTGACACATTCCATGATGACATATGTCGCTAGGGGTCCTAGGACCCCTAGGGACATATTATAATCATTTATATGGGTCAAAAAGGGCCATAGGATGACCTAGGACCCTTTTGGTACATTTTATTACAACATATGTCTCTAGGGGTCCTAAGACCCCTAGGGACATATTATAATTGTTTATATGGGTCAAAAGGGGTCATAGGATGACCTTTGACCCTTTTTGACACATTTTATTACAACATATGTCTCTAGGCACCCTAGGACCCCTAGGAACGTATTAGAATCATTTATATGGATCAAAAGGGGCAATAAGATGACCTATGGCCCCTTTTGACACATTCCATGATGACATATGTCTCTAGGGATCCTAGGACCCTTAGGGACATATTAGAATCATTTATATGGGTCAAAAAGGGCCATAGGATGACATATGACCCTTTTGAACACATTCCATGATGACATATGTCTCTAAGGGTCCTAGGATCCCTAGGGACATATTATAATTGTTTATATGGGTCGAAAGGGGCCATAGGATGACATATGACCCCTTTCGACACATTCCATGACGACATATGTCTCTAGGGGTCCTAGGACCCCTAAGGACATATTAATTTTTTTTATATGGGTCAAAAGGGGCCATAGGATGACCTATGATCCCTTTCGATACATTTTATTACAAAACATGTCTCTAGGGGTCCTAGGACCCCTTGGGACATATTATAATTATTTATATGGATCAAAAGGGGTCATAGGATGACCTATGACTCCTTTCGACACATTCCATTATGACATATGTCTCTAGGGGTCCTAGGACCCCTAGGGGCATATTATAATCATTTATATGGATTGAAAGGGGCCATAGGATGACCTATGACCCCTCTCCATGTATTTCATCACAACTTATGGGATGCATTTGGTTGGTTCCAATGTGTCAAGAGGGGTCATAGGTTAACCTATGACTCCTCTCGATACATTTCATGATAAGGTATGTCCCTAGGACCCCTAGGACCCCTAGGGACCCATTGGGAATGTGTTGAAAGGGGTCACTAGGGGCCCTAGTGACATATATTGTCATGAAATGCATCAAAAGGGGTCATAGGTTAACCTATGACCCCTTTCAATGCATTATATGATAATATTATATTTAATAATAATATAATATTGTATATTTTAATATTATAATAATAATATATTATTAGATTATATAACAATAATAATCATATATGTTACTAGATTATAGATTTAATAATAATAATAACCATATATATTATTATATATAATAATAGTCATATAATATTACTATATTAAATTTAGTTATAATAATAATTATATTTATAAATATATTATATTTAATAATAATAATAATCATACATATTACTATAATATAATAATAATTATAATCATATATAATAATAATATCAATGTCCACACTTCCCCCAAATAAATTTCCCTCTAAAACAATCTAAAGTTTCCCTCTCAAATTTATTTCCTCTCAAATTTCCCTCCAAAATTTCAATTGAAAAATCACAAACCTTATCGAATACCTGATTTCAAATTGAGTATCTGATTTGAAATCAGACATCCGATTTGATTTCAGGTATCTGATTAGGTTTGGTATTTACCAAGTCTATTTGGTCAACCCAAAAAAAATGTTTGAGAAGGGTTTCACTAACACTCAGACTTTGGGTAGCCATCTGACGATGTTATTTTCATCAAAATTGAATAAAATGAAAAGGGTTTTTTTTTATAACACTCAAAATCCCATCAATATAATTGCTGTCAAATTCTGAGTTCAATAAGTATTTATTAGTTAATTTTCAATGAAGATGATTGTAACATGCTGATTGAAAAATAGCTATAACTTTCAAATGGTATAAAATTTTTTAAATCCAAAAGTTGTGTCACATTCTATGCTTCACCTAGTATAAGAAAAATAAAATAAAATAAAATTTTGTAAAGTTTTCTATTAGTTAAGGTGGTCAGACATGAGATTTTTTTTTTTCCAAAAAATTTTAGTAGAAAATTTATATTTAATTATTTATTTGGAATAAAAATACCCAAAAATATGCGTCACATTCGGGCATGAGTCTAATTTTTATATCTATAATTATATTAAAATAATATTATCATTTTATTTTGATTAAGGTGGTCAGACATACACCTACTCTTTATTTTTGCCCTGAAATTTTTGTAGTACTGCATTAAAATCCAAAATTTTGACCAACTAATTATTTTTTTCTCCAGATAAGGCTTAGTAGTTTAGAAACTAAATTAAATTTCCTATAGATTATTTTCTTACAACTTTTTGATATAAAGTCTAGAACCACTTTAAAATTATGTGTCGAGTTGACATAACCTTGATTTGCTGGTTTTCACTGCCACTTAAGGCCATAGTTTGGTTGACCATGAGCCTGCACATACCCAGGTATTTGAGAATGTATTCTCATTATAAAAAAATTTGTGTGATTTCTCATACTTCACATAGGAAACAAGCCAAAGGATACTGAGCTTGGATCAAAATCTAAAGATTTCTAGCATTCAACTCCCAAAAGATCCAGCTTAGAGTGAGAAGCATTTTGCAACAACTCTTCACACTTAGAAATAATTAGCCATGTTGATAGCTAAAGAGGCCAATATCAAAGCCAAATTGATGCAAATACATTCTTCCATAACCCCATACCTATAAGTACACTATAAAGAACAAGCCTATGCGGAGAATGTTCTCAAGAAAGATCCTAATCTTTCTACTTTGGAAGGACTTGTTCATCTTGTAGTAGAGATAGCTATCTAGCATAAATCACTGAAAATTGCTTTGAATAATTTGGATGCTTCTCTCAAGATGATTATGGAGGTCAATAAAACATTTTTGGCAAAATATGGTCTTAATTCTTAGAACCCTTTGACATAAGTATAAAAAAGAGGGAGATATAGCTAAGGGGGATAAATAATTAAGAGGGAAATATAATGTTTTGGGGGAGTTGTAAATAAGAATGGAAGGTAACATAGATATAGAGTACATCATAGGAATAGGGCACACATATATAAAGGTAGATAAGACAAAGAGTATCAGACACGCACAACGCAAGAATTTTGGTCATAGGAATAGAAATGGCACGTCAGCTCAGGGGGAGTTACAAAAATTTTGAGGGGTATATATATAATGTTTATAGAATTTTGAGAAGTCTTGAAGTTTTGTATATATGCCAAACTATATGCATATTTTACATGAGGAGATTGTACTTTGATATACTGCTAAGTGTTTTTGACACTCATGTCAAAGGGGGAGATTTTTGAATCTAAGACTAAGTTTTGACTATTTTGTGTCAACATAATTAAGATGTTTACTAAGTTCATGTCGAGCTAGTAACACATGCCAAGTAAAATATGTATAGATGCTGAGTAAACAGTTGATGCCGAGTGAAGTTTAAGTGCCGAGCAAAGTATAGGTGCCAAGTCACTATAGAAGCTGAGTGGAACAGAATTGCTATAGGAGCCGAGTGAGCCAATTTCTCTATATGAGCCGAGCATAAGAGGTAACAACTGTCAAGTAACATAGATTGGACATAATTTTTTGTAATCACACAAACACCTATATAAACCATTTTTTGAGCCGACATAGAAGAATCTAGAAGGATATTAAAGATAAGAATGAATCTTTTGCATTACCTAACCTATGCAATCAACATGCAACCAATAAGAAAAATGGAGAAGGCATGCAAACAATAAGAAAAGTGCAAGGAATGAGTGGGAAATAAAGATTTAATATGGATTGTAGATTCATACCTAACCCCAAGTCTTTAAAATATTTAAAAGGAGGATGAAACCCCATTGTATGCATGAATGAGAGAAGTGTATGGGTGAACTATAGAAAAATTCAGAGGGAAGTGTGAAAAGACTTAGAAGAAGAGAGAAACATTGTAGTATTTAGTTGATGAAGAACAAAGTATCAGAACCAAAAAGAGTGACATATCAAATCAAGCAAAGATTAGGTTAGTAAGAGTAGAACACGAATCTAGGATCAAAAATTGGAGATTGCAAAGCTATCAGGTCAAAGAATTTCTGATACTCTCTAGCAATTGTATTAGATAATGGAAATCCTATAGACTTAGGTTGACCTAGCAGCCATTTGTAAATCCTCTAATAGGGTGGCATTCCATGTAAATGTATAGAAGTCCTTTAACCAGGCCTACTTTTAGTAGGGTAGTGAAATCCTTTAACCAAGTCATTTTTAATAGAGTGTAAAGTCTTTAATAGGATAGGCCTTTCACAGGGAAAACCATTGGAAGTGGTCAAACATTATAACCTTGAATAGTTATACATTGTTGTAGTGATACTTTGTGGGTGTCATCCCCACCCTAGTTTTACCTTCTCATTTTGGAGGGTTTCTGGGTTACCAAATTTGTGTGTTGCCTATTTTCATGCATGTCTTTACTTTCAAGTTTAGTAGATAGATTGAATGCGTGTGAATGGTTTTAGTTAAAAGAATTTAAAAGGGTTAAAGTTAGTTACTTTTGATTCACCCCCCCTCTCAGAAGTAAATCTTCCCACTTGTTAATTCCAATGCAAACTTTACTATCTCTACTCATAATTGAATGTAAAGATTGTGTCTTCTCTACTCTCTTGCATACATGCATTGATCTTCTGTTGATACCTGTATGTAAGGTCCATACATAGATATAAAAAATGAGTTTTAAACATGTGTGTGTACCATAATTTTCTTATCAAATAACATATTAAATATAAGATTCATTCAATTATAATATTCAAATTAATTTATACCTAATATATCCCAAAATGCTCTGAATGGTATGACTTGATCTGCTTGTGATGATGTATTATCTGGTAAAATGTGTTTTACACCACTCAGGCACATCATGAGCATTATTAATGTGATATCCTTTATAGTCCATTTGATACTTTCTTAAAGCACATTTAATACAAGCTCCCAAACCATCATGCTCACCCTTTCCATATCCACTCTCAAAAAAACTCCAAATGTGTGGTATATTAATGTATCAATTGTAATACCCCACTCGGGAACCCAGGAGAAATAAACCTAACATATAACAAATTTTACTGCACTATTTAAAAAAAAAAAGTTTAAACAACATCAAAATAACATTAATGCAGAAGCAATATGAACATACACATAAGCAATTATGAATACAGTTTCAATTCCTTAATGGTTCCATCACGTTGAGTCACATTTAAGAAGTTTAAATTAATAAGTTTAAGTTTCAAGAACAATGTCTCCTAAACATAAAGAAATAATAGACACATAATTGTATAAGCAAATGCAAAAGTATAACTAATACAATAAAAGTACATCCAATAATAACATCCACTACACATGTCACAGGGTATGTGAGAATAGATACAATACATCAGGATACATGATAACATATATACATCAACTAAAAAGAAGTCTCCAAGATAAGAAATAAGAATGATAAAGGTACATCTCTTGTAATGAATATCCAACAACTGGAAATGTGAGGGGGACCCAAATGATAAGAAGATACTACCTCTTGACCATTTGATCACCTAGTTAGGCTTCCACTGTCACCGTGTAGGAAAGATAATGAACAATCCACATACAGCTAATCAATCAAGAAACATTCCTAGGCAAGGAATTCCTAGTAGCCAAAAATATCTCAAAGGTAACACATACTACTCAAGAAGATAAGATACTTCAAAAGAAAGAACACTCAAACCAATACCAACACTGCATAAAAAAACATCATTCATAAACAAGGAATAGATAAAATCACCAAAATCATAAGATAAAGTCAATAAAATATATTCACCTCAAGTCAAGAACCACTTGTCAAAAGTACATCATCCATGAATTAGGTCCATCATCCTCATTGAAAGTAAATAACCACATTAAGTACATCCAATAATAAGTACACCACTAGAGGTACAAATAAAATCTATAAAGGAGACTCAGGATACATACTAGGGAGTGTCATCACGTGGTCAAACTACTTGAGTTACCCTAGATTGATATCTTAATAGACCACAGACCCTCAAGTGTTGAGTTACCCTAGACTGCTTACTCTGAACCCCAGACCCTTAACGTGACACATGCAGAACTAGAAAACCCTCTCAAGAAGATGAGGAAAACTAATCATATTGTCATCATGTTCCCATCCTTAGTCTATACAAGCACTCAAGGCATGGATGAGGAAATATCTCTAGCTTATCTTTTTAGCGTGTTTCCCAAAATTTTAATTACTACATTATCACTTATTACATTACTTACAATAAGCTACCGTGGCACTAACCACTTTTACTTTGACTTTTAGTGGTTCCATAGGATTTAGACCATTTTAAGCATTTTTACGCATAGGAAAAACAACAAAAAAAGTTAAATTTTTTTTCCCATAGTTAAACTTTCCTTTTGGAAGATTTTGGGTGACTAATCAATTTTCCTTTTTTTTGTCTTATTGCAGGTTAGAGCGTCCTACTAACCTAATCATGTTTTTTTGCAAGTTTTTTTTAGAATGAACTTGCATGTTTAAACACATCTTTCATTGAATGAATGTCACTCAAAACACACTCTTGAATGCAATGGATTAAAAAAAACCTTTTGTTGGAATGCATGCTTAAAACAATGAACACAATCTTGAATGCCAAAAATCAACTAATCATTGCAATATCTCACACTTCCAATTTGGGCTTAAAACACTCTAACACAATCTTGAATGCCTAACAATCAATGAACATTGCATGGTTTTGATGCACCTCAATGACGCTCACATTTCTTACGCTGACGAATTCTCGATTTCCATTATGTTGAGGACGCTGTCAAGTTGGAATGAACATTGTATGCCATAATCATGAGTGTCTTCAATCATAGCTTAAAAAATCTAAATCATCAATTGGAAAAGAACTATGCTTTTTTAGCCCAAGGTCATCTGAATCTTCTCTCCCCTTGTCGCCTTTGCAGGCCATCTTGGGTGCATAAGACTAGGATCCAAAACCTTGTTTTCTTTTTTTAGGAGGCTTGCTTGGGGATTTCATCACCCCTTGGGACGACCTCAACTCTAGCATTCCGATAGAGTATAAGAATTGGGAGGTGAATCGAAAGACACCTCTCTTGGGATCAAGATTTTATCACTCGGGCTAAGCCTCAAGGAACTTTATACCCTTGAGAAGTGAAAGAGGAGAAGTGGGTTACCGCTCCTCTTGACTGTATGACATCTTTTTGGTTTCATCTACAGATATGGGCCTCACGTACCTTGTGTATATCAAGGAATCACTAGCTAAACCAAATTTCATCCTTGTAGAAAGCTTCCTAGGATGTTGGTGTGTTTGATGTGCTTGCTCCAAAATTTTGTCTACTTGTTTGTTCATAGCCTTTGAATGAATGTTTGCCAACTTTGGTCAAAATCCCAAAAAAAGTAGAAAATCATCCCAGCTCAAGGCATACTTATCGTAGTCACTGCCTCATCAGAAAATCATCCAAGCTCCCTTAGTTCTCTTCCTTAGAACAATCCCAAATCCAAAGTCTCTCCAAATCATCCCCCCTAGCCAACTAGAAACCCAATCCAAAATCACACCCAAGCCTTTAAAGAGTTGTTGTCACTCTGCTAGAATTTACTATCCAATCAATCCTACCAATCAACCAATCTCACCAAGGTTATCCCTTTGACAGAGCTTTGTCTAGGATAATCTAGCTTTGTCACTTGTTATCCCTCATCACCTTGAGCTAAAGGTTGGGATCCACAAGCAGTCAATCTCCTATCATGCCCATAGGATCATTAGTCTATTCTTAAGTTGACACAATCTCCACCAATCTAGCGCTTAGGAAAGCAAAACTCTCACCTTTTGACAACATACCCTTGAAAGTCTTCCATCCATAGGAAAGCCAAAAATCTCTAGCCAATCCTCCTTAGGTCTTTCATACAGCTTTGACTCTCCCTAGGAAATCTTTCATCAGCCAATCCAAAATCTGAGCTTAATCCAAATCTGACCATGAGCTTCCGTGTTCATCCATATGCAAGACCCCATCCCCATCAAACTCATCGTCAAAACATGAAGTACCAATCCTATCATGATGTGTTTGGTCATATTGTCCTTGCTCCCACCACCTCCTATTCCAATGATGATGAAAATCTTGTTGACTATGAAGGGTATCTTGAGAGCCTTAGAAACCTTCCACCAACCATCCCCCAAAATCCAAGAGTTATTCCAAACTATCTAGTCATGCCATCTGATATCCCAGCTTCTCCTCCATCACCCAATCAACCGAGCTTCCAATCTTCCACCCCCATCACACTAGCTATTCCTGTCAATCCACCTCCACCTCTGACACATGAGTCTCCAAGGAATTTCCTAGAGAAAATACAAGAAAAGCCACCTCCAACAGTCGATAAGCCATGTCATCTAATCCAACCATGTGAAGTAGTAAGTAATGAAGCTTCCCCATCCATAATGTCATCTCCATCTCCCATTGCTATCATCCCCATACCATCCATCAAATTGCTTAAAATCCTTCCACTTCCCGCAAGCACCAAAATCCCACCACCTGCCAAATCCCTCCAAATCCTATCCACCTCACCTCCAAGCATTTCCCAAATCCCCCATAATGACCCTTATGCATCCATCTTCTACTCACCCATCTCCACTACTGAATCTCCCATCTATCCATCCGCTGCCTTTGAAGAGTCCATCCCTTCACCTCCTATCACACCATCCAATCCAAACCAATCCTATCAAGATTCTGGCCAAAAGCATGTTGAAATCCCCCAAAGCATAAATGAAGATATCATCATATCATGTCTTCCATCCATAGTACAGTCACTATCCCCTCCATCTCCAAAAACTCAAGCCATACCTCCTCTACTGAAGGATATATTTTCATCCCATCAGCTAAATCAAAATCCTATCCTCCCATCTCCTCCACTCCATGATTCCATCTTACCACCTATCCAAGCTATCCCACCATCTATAATATACCCTCTTGGTTCACTTACATTCATCCATAGTGGCCTCCTCTCAACAGAAGAATTAAGAACAATATCTCCCCGTTGCAGTACATCTGATAAAGCACTTCCACCACTTTCTACAAACAAAAAGTATCCTTAGCTAGTTCAAATGCTCAATTGATGGCATTATCAAGGTCAAGGTTTAGGACCACAAGAGCAAGGAATTAGAAAGCCTATTATTGCACAAAAGAATCCAGGATTTCATGGTCTTGGATATCTATCCAAAGGCTCACCATCTAAAGGTGTTGGTACACCACACCCTCAAACCAAGCCTATCTCCAAACCCACCATGCCAACCTCCCATCACTCCTTCAAGAAATCTTATGTCATCCCCCCTCCACCATCCTCGCAACCCAAAACAACCTACCATATCCCCCCTTCATCCGCTAAATCCATTTTGGGTCCCTATGTCCCAAATTCTACCATCCTCCATCCTCCTATTAGCCATCATTCAAATCCTATTCCATCCATTCCTACACAATATCAACAAAGGAACATATCATGGCACATCATCCATCATCATCCCCCTACATGCTCTTCCATATCCTCCCCATCTCACAAAGCTTCTCCTAACCATCTTCCCAAAGCTTACCACAACAATGTAAATGCCAACTTCAAAATGCATAAAGCTAAAAATCCACATCCTAGGCAATCATATGTCTATTCTAAAAGACATACTCCAAAAAGGAAAAATCCAATCAAAGAATGCAAAACAATGCAAAAGCCTATGAAAAGAAAATCCAAAACCATGTGGATCCCAAAGAAAAAAGTTGAAACCCAATGAATAATGGCATCCACCATTGCTAATCCTCCATCCAGTGGCTCGTGTCCCCCATCTCCTAACTCCATCTTGGGTGCCTATATCCCCAAGCATGCTTCCACAAATCCACCATCAAGCCCACGTCTACCATCTATCCCCCGTATGCTCTTTTCACACCTGTCCCAACATGTGCCAATGTTGATTCTGAAAGCATCCCCATCTCATGCTCCTTTCCAGCCTTTTCATCCCTCCATCTCCTACCATCAATCCCATCTAATCCAATCTATTGCATAAATCACCCATCTGGTGTACCAACAGCTAGCAACAAAATTGAACATTCCAATAGCTAGTGAAAAATCCCAAGCAAAGAAGCCAAAAATAGCTGAAGAAAGCCAAAATCATTCCAGCTAAGTCCATAGTCAAAAAGTCAAAAAAAATAAAAAAAATAAAGCATCCACTGGTGAAAACTTGGCAATTCAAGCACCTTGGACAAGTACCATGATGAAAACTTGGCAAACAAGCCTCATGCGTAATCCTGCCACCCCCAGCTTAGCCTATCACCCTCATGCTTTTGGTCATCTCTTGACATCCAAATCCATCTTCCAATCTATCCACCTATCCTCCACCCTCCATCTTTCATCTCACACCATCCACTTATCTCCTGCAGCTTCAGCCAACTATCCCAGCTATCATCTATCTCCCTAGCCTCTTCAGCTTTTTCCATCCTAGCTTCAATCCTATCACATCCATCATAAGACCTCCTTCCACATGTTATCTTTTGATTAGGGGCACTATATTCCTTGGAGATCTTATCTTGTCCATCCTCCCTTGTCTTTGGTATCTAGCTCTAGGCTATCCTCATGCAAACCCAATGTCATCTCTTTATATCCATCATAATCCTAGCTATCTACCATCTTATCTAGCCATCTCATCCTGCTCCTCTAGCTATCCTTGGTCGCAGATCTATCATCATCATTGGATGCATCCTTGCACATCCATATCTTATGCTATCAACTCACCCTTAGCTTTCACATCTTGCACAACATTGAACCATACTGCTATCCTATCATCCTGAGCTTTTGCCTACTTGTAACTATCTTGGTTAGCTTCATCTTGTAAATATCTTTGTCCTTCAGCTTGTACATCCTCTTTACCTTAGTACCATTGTATCTATCCAGCTTTTGTGTCAGTTCCTCCTTGATCAGCATCTTGCACACAGTGCACAACCCTTGGTTAGCTATCCCAATGCATCCTTTAGCTAGATCTCCTGTCACCAAAGTGTTATCCTTCTTAGTTCAGCTTGCCAGACGCATCACTCATCCAGATCCATTAGCTTAGGTGCTCTCCGATAGATCCTTGTAGGATATAGCTTTCCTCATGTCTGATCTTGGTCCGTTAGTACCTCGTCCTACCCATCTCGTTGGCAAACGGTTCTCTTTTGGATTTGCGCTTTCTTTTGATTTGGGATCTTCCCTTTTGGGTCTTGAAATATCTTTTCCAAGCAATCTCCTTGTTCCCTCCTCAAGGTTGACATGATCTTCCATATCATGGTATGCTGCGAATGGAGAAATTAGAGCGTAAGGTCTTGATCAAGTCTTTTGTTTGTTTTTCTTTTCTGCTTGTGGGTTACCCAGTGTTGGTTCCACACTGCTTCCTCTGGGATTCATGTGTGATACTGGGGCAATCCTTGCATGTTTGTTTTGAGTCAGTTCGTCAAGTCCTCTGGATGGTTGGTGAAAAGGCCTTGATGTTCTTGGTAACCTTGGCAATTAACCAACAGTCTTATAGCAAATCTAGTGCTCAACTACATGGGGGTACTTCTTTTTGAAGTATCCCCCCGCTCAAAAAGCTTCAATGGATTTCATTCATCTCCATTATCCCCCATCCATATCCAACACCTATCCCAGCTTATGCATCAGTATCTCTTTGAATCACTCCTCACTTTTAGCTTTAGGGATCCACAATCCTAGTCTTAGGGATCCACCAATCAAATCAATCCACCAAGCCTCATCTTTCGAGATCCACAATCCTAGTCCTATGGATCTTCGAAAACCCATCTTCTGCCAATCTGACTCTTTGAAATCCTGTTGCATAAGCTTTTTAATCCCCTCATCCATCTCTCCATCCTAAATTCCTTTTATAGCGCTCTGCTCCTTCATCCTCCCCCCAATCCCAAAAGTCTTAAGCTTGTTTCCTCTTGTGCCCTTGATTTCCCTTTATCATCCTCTTGTAGTGAGAGTTTGAGCTAATTCAGCCCCTTCTCTTTTCCAACCTGTGTCTTAGCTCATCTCAATTTCTTGTACTTTTCAAGAAGTCATCGAGTCTCATTTCTCTCCCCGCCACCTTCTTGAGGGGGCATCATCTAAGTCTAGTCTCTCCTCTTCTTATCCGAGACTGGGGCAACCTTGTTGCTAAAACATCTTCCTCGTGTCATCTTCATTTGAACTTCTTTGAAATAGTGTTGTCTCAACACTATGTCAAAGAGGGACAAAATATAGACAGCTAAATTTGATTACATTGCTTTGGTAATCCTATTTAGTTATCTCTAAAGGCATCATTAATTAAATTCCTATTTAATTAATCCTTTGCCATCCCCTAGCTAATTAATTTAATTAATCATCTATAGTCCTAATTGATAAATCAAATAACCTATTATTTATCAATTAAATCTTATTCTTCTATCTAAATCCAAAATCCCCATTTATTAAATAAACCTATTTGATAAATAAAACCCTCAAATCTAATAACCCCTAACCTATCCTAAATCCCCTTTTTAGCCTAATCCACCCCATCCACCCATACTAACTAAGCTTAGTCACTAACTCACCCACCCTCATGAATGCCATCCACTTGCAAATCTCTAACATCCCTAATCTAATCCTAAACCCAAGCCTAATCCACCCCCTAATGTTGCCACATTCCCTAAGCAAGCTTAAGACTTTCTTAAGCCAAGGAAAGTCAACAATCTCAACTCCCCTCAAAATATCCCAACCACCCAACAATGAATGCTCTTACAAAAGCCATAAAGACTCTTACAAGCTCTTACAAACCATAATGAAGGGTCTTTATGAAGATATTATCCTTTGAGCCTCCTTTTTTGACTCATCCTTCCCCTTTCCTCCATCCACTCACCTTGTGACATGTGTCACTCCCTGATTGGTGCTAAACAAGCACAATCCATGTGCTCCCTTTTGAGTGCATCCTAGCCCTCCTTAAGATTTCATCTTTCCTTCCATCTTAGCCCTCCATCCCTCAAGCCCTTAGCCTATAAATTGAATCCCCTCCCAAGCCATTTCAATCACAATCCATCAAGTAAAGTTATAATGCTATTTTGAAGCCAAATCCATACTTTTGCATGCATCCACACCAAAAATTCCAAAAATCTCCATTGAAGCTAGTTTGAAGCTTGAGCATACATCCCAAATCCTATCAAATAGACTCATCCCTAAATCAAGTGACTATCCTCATTGGGATAGCCATTCCATGGCTCATATTCTCATTTAAGGGTTTCACTTTGTCTCTCATATATGTTATGTCTTTTATGCTAGTTAATGCTTTGTTCTTTTGATAGATTAGTATTACTTGCTAACATATTTCTCATATACATCAGACCCCTATTGTAAGCCACTCCCAAGGACATGCACCTAGACAACCTCTCCTAAGAATACATTCACTGTTGTGTCCCATACCACAATACCCATAATATTGAACTCTGTTCCTTAATAGGCAACCTGAAAACAAGTTTGTTCCCCCAACCCAAGTAAACATTATGTATAACATAAAAAATTACATAAATGCAAATTTTATTTTAAAACACAAGACTCATCATAATGTCTCAAATAGATAAACATCATAGAAGAAGTCATGAGCAAAAAACCTCTAGTGTACATTTTGGTTTGACAAACTAAACAATTCAAAACTCATCACAAAATAATGGCATCACAACTCCAAAATACACCATAACTTCTATTAAAGCATCACAAAATTTCATAAATCAACTATATATAAAAAGTATAAAGTATTAAAATTTATTAATTAAATTATTTTTTAATAAATAACATATCAATACCAAATGAATAAAAGATCAATTTATTTCTAACTTTTAATTTGACTACAAAACATACTAGTTGATCATAAATCAAAAAATAATAATAGAATTACTCTTACCCATAAACTTTATTTTAAAAACTACCATAACTAGTTTAATAATTACATATAAATTCCACTAAAGATTTAAACATAGCTCTAAATGTGATTAAGTAATAATCAATAACAATAAAATATTAAATTTATAACTATCAATTTAATTTTATAAATGAAAGGAATTCACATATCTCTATAGTAGAATATATTTAAAATAAGTCATTTCAAAAATTACATATAAATTCCAGTAAAGATTTAAACATAGCTCTAAATGTGATTAAGTAATAATCAATAACAATAAAATATTAAATTTATAACTATCAATTTAATTTTATAAATGAAAGGAATTCACATATCTCTATAGTAGAATAGATTTAAAATAAGTCATTTCAAGTTTTTGAAATAAAAGAAAAGGAATAAAATTTAATAATTAAATTTTAAAAAAAAGTTTCTTCATGAAAGCTTTTTCTTGGAAAAAGAACTATTTAAACCAAACCCCAAACAGGTCACAAGAATTTTAATAATATTTAATATTTGAAAGTAGAACAAACACATACCAAACAAAGAAAAGTCAAATCCCTTGTCTCTAGATGAATTTATTGGAAGAATCTGAAAAAGTGCATTAAACTAGAGATAAAAAGGAAATTGAGATTAACTAAACTCAATCAATCTTTTGAATACTAGCACTTGCAAAAATAAACTAACACTTATTAAATTTTAAGCACACGACATATACATATGGCTTATTTACCATTGCATACATATTTTACAAAATTAATAACAATTGCCAAACATAGCATAAGATTTTGGAATTATATATTTATTAGTTTATATATTTATATAAAATAAATAAATAAAATAGATTTTATATTCTTTTTCCCATTTCTCCATCTCAATCATATTACAAAACTAATTCTTTATTTCTTAATTTTTATTTTTATTCTTTCAATTAAATATATATACATATATATTTTTAATTTATTTTTCTAATAAAATAGAAATAGAAATGTAATTCTACTAATTATAATTTACCGATTTTCACATTTTTGATAGATCTTTTGTAAATGAAAATTGTTTTCTCTCTAAAGTTTTCTTTGGTAAAACAAATAGAAAATTAATTCCATTTAATCAGATCTAGATAAACTATCAAGATGACTAGCAAAAATTTCAACACCCAATCAAGCAAGGAGCAAACAGATCTTTTTCCGAATTGAATATGCATTCATGAGATTTCAAATCCTATCTCATGTTGATGCTAAAATCTGATAGCCGGTGAAATCCCTATTGCAATAGAAATCCTTTAAGCCACAAAATTCCCTTCTTCACCAAACCTCAGAGTTGCTCTCCAAAACTTATGTGTGGAATAGTGACCCGAAAACCCTCTAATATAGAATTCTAATTACCTTTTAGGGTTTCTATCTCTACTAGTTCTAAATTCCATTTATTTTATTATACTATTCCTTTTATGCATATCTAATCCATTTTTAAATTGAAATATGCATTTACTATTTTTTATTTATTTCTCAAATTTAATATTTAGAGTAAATTCATTAAAAGACATTTATTTATTATTTAATTAATAAAGATAACTTAAGTGAATTATTTAAATGCCACTAATTTTAAATATTTATTAATATGATAATAATGCTATGCCATAATTAAAGTTTAATATCTAATATTTAATTTTCATAGTTTCCTAAAATTATGACTTTTAAATTAAATCTTTTAATTTAACTAAAAGTCCATTTAATCATAGTAGTTCCAAAAATGTAAGATCATCTTATTTTTACATTTTTCCACTTTTAAATTAAATAACATTTGATAAATCAATATCAACAATCGATATAATAATCATAAATAACTAGTCTATTAGGGAAATCACCAAGTCAAACCTCAAGAAATACATAAGGAAATTTAACCAAAGAAAGGATCAAACCACAAATGCACAAAAGACTCATAGGTTTAAAAAGGGTAGATAGTTTGTTACGAGTCCTCCTTGTAGGAAAAGTATTTAGGCTATGTCTAGGATTAGACCTGATTATTATCTTGCCATTCTCACCATTTAAGTATTTGTAATAGGGCATACTCATCCTGGTAATTCAAGAAAGTCGATGCTCGGTACCTGCATCCTACATAAAAGATGAGCATGTACATGTATACAAATATATCTAAACTAAATAAGCAATGGTAGGGAGTGGTACATCGTGTAGATCTTGACTAGTAGGTGACTACGATTCCCTCCCTTAACCACATCAAACACGTCAAAAAGAAATATAAAATAGGCACACATACCATACACATGCAAGTACGAGGTAAGTATCATAATAAATCACAAGTCAACATTGATTGTTTAGATATAATAATGGATTAGATCATATGATATTATCATGAAAGAAATCACAATTACAACTAGGAATCATTGAAACACCATTAATGCATTAGAAATCATAATCATTAAACAATACATGAAATGAAGTCAATTAAATAATTATTACTAATATATCAATAATCCAAGTTATGAAACAATACCATCTAATTCTAGAATAAATGTCTCTGCATGAAACAAGCCTAAAAGAGTTTGACAATCATAACAAAAAAGAAAAATATGGGTGGATATTATATCGATATATCTATATAATGCATAAAATGGTCTAGCTGATTTAAATTATGCTACACATACATCTAACCATACAAAATGTTTTTCCACTTTTATGCCTTTATTTTTCAAATAATACAAAAATGTCTTAAAATAATGTTCCACAAAATGTGTGTCGTGTTCTTTGTCATCACTAATGTAAAAGTGATACTATTTTTAATGACTTGTGCTTGATCTATACTTTATACACTATCCAAATCAATTTGTACATATTGATAAGACACTTGAACCATAATAGCATTCTACTTGAAGTTGTTTTTGAGAAATGAAGGAGTAATTCTTTGCAAGTCAACAATAAAATAAAATTTTTCTATCCTCATCATATTAGTATCTTCACCTCTCAAAGAAAATTTGGTCAAGTTAGCTCAAGTTTCACAAGTTCCTCTTATGCAATCTATTTCACCTATTGCATAATCATTTGGTTTATCACATAAGATTGATGTTATGAATTGGCTCAATCATTTATGAAAAGAATTTTGAGAACCACCACTTTCTTCTATCATCTTTTTGAACCCTTGATAGTACAAATCAAGTTCAACATGATATTAACAATAATATGCTTCAAAAGATCTATTGATCTTCACAAAATAGGGTTTCAATCTTTCAAACATTGTATGTCCAATCTTTGTGTCAAGATTTAAATTACAAAATGAGATATACAATTTATGTTGCGTGACATCCAACCAATGTTTTGCATGTTGAAGATACTCCTTAGGCCCAGTCCTTTACTTGATGATATCTCTTCTATTTGGTGAAGGATAAGTATTATCAATCCAAAATTGAATAACTAAGTTCTTAATTGTTTCCACAATCCTATCAGATCAAGGAACTCTACACATTAGCACCCAATTTCCTTCTAATGTACTGTCATCCAAATTGTTTCTCCTTTTTAGATAATGTAATATCATATTTTGACTATACCCAATATGATATTATAGTGAGGAGACCTATATTTTTTGCCATAATTTCTTATTTAAAACAAGTGTTAGTATCACTCTTCATGCAATGGATTTATCTGTAGATCTAGTTTTTTTTCCCAATAGAATGCAACCCTTCCTTAACACTTTCAACAATATCTTTTTTAAGTTTAGAAGTCTTCCTCTTTTTAAAACTTGTATCTATACCCAATAATTTCAATGACTCTTTTAATTCATCTTTAAGAAGTGAAATTGATAATAGTTGATTTTCCTCCACTGTATCAAGATTCTCAAATTGTGCAATTATTTTTATAGACTTTTTATTCAATTTCCTCTTTGTACTATGTGTAGGTTGACTAGAATATTCTCTCAATTTTTCCACATCCATTTCAATTAAATGATCTATATTTCTATGAATAAATTTTCTCTTCAAACTTTGAGATAGATTAACATTCTAATTTGTTGTTTGATCTCAGGCTACAAGAAAAATTAAAATAAAGACATAAGATAAAACTTCTATTTAGGGTCCACATATGTGTATATACATAACAAATGAACTATTAAATATAATTTTATCTAACCTTTAGATCATCCTTCTTCGATATCCATTGCTTCATCATTAATTTCAACATGTCCAACATTTTTATCATCTACTACTACACATGCATGATATTAAAAATAAAATCAAGCAAGTTTGTAAGTATATTTGTCTGTAAAATTAAATATCAAACATATAAAGTTTTCCTCTAGATAGGTAGAAATCTAGAGAGAGATTGTACTTGTGAGAGATGTGTGCATACATACATGTTTGAACTTGGGATGAACCTTCTCCAACCTTAGTAGGTCATCTTGTTTCACTATGTCTTAAATAAATTTATAATTTAAAACACCATAATTAAAATGTACCCTAATTCTAAATATTCATAATTAAAAAACCATAATGTAATAAACCCTAATTCTAAATACTCATAATTTAAAAACCATAATGTATTAAACCCTAATCCTAAATATTCATAATTTACTAAAACCTAATCCTAAATATTTATAATTCAATAAATCCTTCATATTAAGTTAATCAAAACTCTAATTTTATATTTACCATATTGCTAATTGGATAAACCCTAATCCTAACTATATACATACAAAAAGTCTATAATACGATTGTAAACTATATGAACTAAATATGCATTGGAAACAATATTGCACATGTGTACCTTGCCTCCTATAGTATCTTGGTAAAGTTTTTCAATGATTTTCATCTTATTTGTTGTCTATTCCTCTTCATAAATATTTACTTTCTCTTTTACCTTTATTGCCCATGTCACAAATTTTTTTTCCAAAATTCAAAAATAGACAAGTTGCAAAATATTTCCTCCCTCCAAATTGAAGTGCAAATTATCTTATTGGATTTGAATGTTACAATTGAAAAAAAAATTATTTATATGACAATTCTAATTTTAAAAAAATCCCTTAAGAGCAACCTTAGTTTTGATCAAAACTACATTAATCGAAACTACTTAATGTAGTTTCAATCAAAAGTAAGGCCGACCCATTTAACCAAATGGGCTAACCTTTCTGAGTTTCAATAGAAAATAGAAAATTTTGTTTCTATTAAAACTAATGTTTTTAATTTTGATAGAAACTTAGCTTCTATTGAAACTAGGTAATTACAGGTCTTTCCCAAGTGTAAGAAGATTTCTAGTGTTTTCATGGCTTTCCAGGCTCAATTACTAGGTTCAGATAAAGCACTGAAGTCATGTCATTTTGCATGATAGAAGTACTCTTAATGAGGTTTCTAATGACTATGAATTTTCTACATTTTGAATTTTTTAGGTATACATTTTTGCATGTGAATTAGAGGTTTGTTATAAGAAAAAACTATTGGACTCTCACGGAAAAATAGTAACTAAGAGAATTTTTTTTTCCTAAAAAATAACAACGGTCTATATATAGGAGTCATCTTTCAATAAAAAAAAAAATGTTGAAATAAGATATGTGTGTGTGTGTGACATATTTCAGAAAAAAAAGTTGTGTGTCAAAAATAATGTCACTTTTTTAAAATTAGGTTTTTGATAACATACCAATTTTCATGGGAGAAAAATAATTCAATCAAATCAATTAAAAAAAAATTGAAAAAATATATTTGGATTCTACACAAAAAATCTTAAAAGACTCTAATTTACTTCATCTTCAAATTCCTAACTATTAAATGGCAATTATTTACATTTGAAAGTGAAAGTTTTCTTGAAAATTCATAGTTTAGTGTCAGTTTAGGCATATAAGTGTAACCCACTATTGTGGGTTCACCAAGATTAAAAAATATTATCATTTGATTTTGATTAAGGTTCTTAGACATACACCTACTTCTTATTTTTGTCCTAAAATGTTTGTACTACTACATTAAAATCCAAAATTTTGACCAAATGATTTTTTTTCTTTAGATAAGACCTAGTATTTTAGAAACTAAAGTGAAGAGGTTGCAAATGGGTGATCTCATCTATAGTTATAAAACTAACACTTAGATCCATGTGGACATTCGATTAATAATATAAAAATTGAGTGATCATAATGATCTAGTAGAGGTTTGAAGCTCGATGATGCCAACACTACTTAAAAAAAATAGTAAGAAAAGAACCCCAACTCATCACACTAATTTAATGGACAGTGTATTTATAATTTTATAAATTTCAAGAATAGTTATATTTTAATGATTAGCCTAGACTTGTTAACCATCCTTACATGTCATCTACCACATTCTATGACCTTTTGAAATATGAGAGATAATATAATGCCTGATTATTTTCTCAAAGCATTTGTCTCATAATTACCTAAAATTTTAAGATTTTATCCTCTTTTTTTCTACTTTAACCTTATAATAGTCTTAGAAAAAAAAATCAAAAAAATTCCTTCAAGTGCTTCGCCATTAAACCATGTTGTTTTTTAGGTGAAAGAGATTGACTCTTTTCATTTATAAAACCTAGAAAAAAACATATACTACTTGATTAATTATTCTTATTTTGCATTTCATATGTAGTTTTTGGAATATTTTATCTTGTGTATTTTGATATTGTATGTACAAAATTTGACAAGGCCACCCAAGTTATTGATTAGGATGTCTTATTATCAAGATATATTGAATTGACTTCACCCAACTTACAACATTGACAACAAAAGTTGTGGAAGATCAAAGAAGAGGGAAAATGAACTAAAAAAAAATCACACCCCAATATAAAATCAAGGATTGTTGTTCAACAGTTTGAAAGTGAATAAGGAAACATTTTTCCAATAATAATGAAGAATTTGTACTTCACCCACTTAATAAAATCCTCAACAAATAATTTTTTTTTTCAAATATTTGAAGTATGGTCATTATTATTTCAAAGACACTTGGTCTCATAACTATTGATGTTGACAGAGTAACAATACAAGCTAAGAAGAATACAATGTCAACCAAGGATCAATATCAAATGAGTATACAAAATTGTGCAGGACAAAATAGTTAGTATTGATCGAGTAATTCCATGATGAAAGAGTATCAACTTTTGATAGTTTGTGAGGGAATCTTGATTTCCAATCGATACAATTGAATTCTTGGAATATGTAAAATGTTTTGAAGATAAGGATGGATGTCCAGAATATTTAATGCATGATAAATCATGTTTCTATGCTCCTAGGCATGAATTCAAAGAGAATTTTTAAGAAGTATTTAGAAGTGGAGAAGGAAAATGAAATGGTGGAAGGATTTGATGAATTTGACCAAATGCTAAAATTTACAGTGATGTTTAATTGGAAAAAGATTAAAACTAACTAATTAAGAAGGCATAAGGGTTAATCTAAAAGAGGTTAGTAGAAGTGATGCAAACCTAAAGAGGTGGATAATCATTTTTTGATGCTATTGACTAACGAACTTAAGTAGGGGGCTAAGAAGAGTTGTGAAAATGTGAAGTGTGACCATTTGAAAGATTTCCAACCAAATCAGAGACATAGATGATAATGGAGGCCAATCAGTGGATCAACTTATGAGCTACATTGTGATCTGTATTTACAAAATGAGTTGTATTCAGTCAAATCAACTTGTTGTTACTTTTTGACCATTATATCAAGTTGAAATCCTTTAATCAAAGTTGACCTAACAAATATTTGTAAATCCTTTAATCAAGGTGACATTCTAATGGAATTTTCTAAAGTCCTCTAACCAAGCCACTCCTAAAAGGGTGACTAAATCTTTTAAGGTGGTCGCATTTAATAGTGTGTATTGTAACCTTTAACATGGTTGGTTCCTCATAGAGCTCACTTTAGTAGACTAAAAATTGGTAGCATGTTACTAGTGGTTTTTTCCAAATTGAGTTTCCATGTTAAATCCTAGTGTCATACTTGTGTGGATGTTATTTGGTATGTTTTACTGTTATTCTACAAGTTTGTTGCTATTAGGATAGTGAATTGCAAGTTTTATGTTGTTGATTATTTTCTATAGACTAGACTGAGCTACTTAAGGATTAAATATGGAGTATTTGAAGTGATTAAAAATTTAATTGGTACATCTAGACTTGAGGATAAATGATTCACCCCCTTGCTCTCAGTTGTTCTAAATCATTCTAACAAGATCATTTCATGAATTGACAAATTTTTACAAGAAGTTTTTTAGAAATTTAAGTTCTATTTGTAATGCTATGAATGAGACTATGAGATAGGATAAAAGGGAATTTAAATGGACATATGGAACACAAAAGAGTTTTGAAACATTGAAGAAAAAGGTTTTAGAATTACCTACACTTATTTTTCTTGATTTTAGTAAATGTTTTCAAGTTGAATGTGATGCTACTAGAAGTGCTATAGGAGTTGTTCTAAGTCAAGAAGAAAGACCTATAGCTTTCTTTAGTGAGAAGTTGAATTATTTTAAGAGAAAATATTTAGTTTATTATTAGGATTTCTATGCTATGGCTTAAGCTTTGAAGAATGGAGACATTATCTGATGCCTAAAGATTTTGTGTTGTACATTGACCATAAAAAATTATAGTATTTGGGAAGTCAGAATAAGTTGAATCAAAGACATATGAAGTAGTTTGAGTATTTGTGGAAATTTTATTTTTCATTGAAACATAAGAGTGGAAAGTCAAATAAAGTTGCTAATGCATTTAGCCAAAGAAGGAATTGTTGACAGAGATGAGAGTTAAGGTATGTGGTTTCGATGATTTGAAGTACTTGTATGAAATTGATCTTGATTTCACAAAACCTTGGAAAGCTTATAAAGATTAGATGGTAAGGGATAAGAAGACTGATTATTTTATTTAGGAAGTCATGTTGTTTAAAGGAATTCAATTGTGCATACCTAGAGGATCTATCAGAGATAACATCATGAAGGAGAAGCATAGTGGCATACTTGTTAGACATTTTGAGATTGATAGGACAATAAAGTTAATTTTTGATAGATAATTTTGGCTGCAAATTTATAAGGATTTGTAGAGATTAGTTAGAAGTTGCATAATTTGTCAAACAAAAAAAACAAACTAGTCATAATTTGGGATTGTATTCACCATCGCTGGTACCTATTAAATCTTGGGAATATATCAACATGGAATTTGTTCTCGGTTTTCCTAAAACTTAGAGTGGTAATGATTCTAATTTCATAGTAGTTGGTAGATTTTCAAAATGACTCATCTCATACCTTGTAAGAATACATATAATGCAACAAATGTGGCCAAATTGTTCTTTAAGGAAGTGGTAATATTTCATGGTTTGACTAAGAGTATTGTGTTTGATAGAGATACCAAGTTTACTAGTTATTTCTAGAGGACACTCTGGAAGAAGATGAATAAAGAGTTGAAGTTTAATTCTACATTTAATCTAGAAACAGATAGATAGAGTGAGGTTGTAAATTTTTTTTGGGTGACTTGTTGAGATGTTTGGTTGGAGACAAGCCTACTAATTAGGATTTGATTTGAATCATAAGGGAACTACTAAATTGAGGGATTTGTCTACTGAGATGAATAGAATTGTGGAAGCTAAGGAATTTGAAGATTTCATGAAGACTTTGCATGAGGGAGTGAAAAGGAATTAAGGACAACACTTCGGAATATACACAGAGAGAAAATAAAAGGAAGATACATAAATATTTTAAATTTGGAGATTAGGTTATGATTCATCTAAAGAAGAAAATATTTCCATTTGGTACCTACAACAAGCTGAAAATGAAGAAATTTGGTCCTTGTAAGCTCTTAAGAAAATTTGATAGTGGATATGCTTTTGAAGTTGAAATACCAGAAGACATCAATATTTTCACCCATATTCAATATTGAAGATATATTTGAGTATTTTTAATTAGATGATGAATTGAAAGATAAATTAGATTATCCTAATAAGAAGACATACATCATTAAGAGGATCTTAAATAGAAGAGTAAGCAAGAGTATTAGAGGAAAAGACTACATAGAATACCTAGTTTAGTGGAAAGACAAACCAATTGAAGATAGTTCATGGATTACACAAGATGATTTGGATCTTTATGTTTCAGGTTAGAATATCAAGAATTCCTAATATGGACAACAATTATATATTAACCCCAGGTGTGTAATGCAAGAGCATCTTGGGTCTTTGAGCAATCTCGCATCAACCAAAAAAATATTTATTATTTCCTATACTAGTTTTCTATTCATGAAGTATCCATTGTTTCTTTTTGTTTCTTAATATACATATTTGATATCATGTTGAGGACCTATCCTAGATCCTTTCCCTAAGTGTACACATTCTAAAGTTTCATATTCTTCAAGTTTTGTGTCATTTTTTGTAGTCACTATTTCCTCTAGTTTTCATCCAATGAGGCATGCTGTTTCTCTTTATGTATTTTCATTTGATGATGTGATATCTTGAAAAGTTGGGAGCTGAATCCTAATTTTTTTTTGGACCTATTCATAAGAGTGCATGAGCTTATGATGTCCTTTTTTTGTGTTTTGGTCTTTTCTTCCAAAGATTGGACTTATAATGTAATTACATTTCCAACTAGTTGAATTGTGTCTTAGCTAGCTATATAAGAAGCTTTATTAGATGGTGGAGATAATCATCTTAGAGTGAGAAGAAGAGAGATGATGTGATCTTGGACTTTGAGTTCATAATTTTATTTATATAAGGCTACAACTTGGAGGGCCTCACAATCGAGCATGTTGCTTTCTTTATATGTGAAGTTATATAATATAATTACACCTATTGATATGTTGCATATGACCTCTTTTTCCTTGTTTATTAATTGAGTAACCTTTTGTGTGTAACTCTTAGAAAGGGTAGCTTGGGGATCTCCTCTCTTGAGACATTATTTATCCTTATGTTAACATTTTGTGTACTTACACACTATATTTAGATCCCAAGATATTGTGCAAGTATCCTCTCCTTGCCTTCATATACTTGGGTGTAAGAGAGAGAAAAATATATATGTTCTTTTATTTTTTGAAGGCCTACCTTTGGGGAAGGTATAAATCCAAGGGGAATTATTAGAGTGAATTTTCCTTTCTCCCACTATGTAAATGATTTCTTTTTTAGCTCCTAACTTGTAATCCTATGTCAAATGTTCCAATTGGATGAGTTGAAGCAAGGACCATAGGTACAAATGATTAGAGACTTTAAGCATCTTGGTATTTAATGTGTAGGTGATATTCCATAGAATTTTATATAGAAACATTATACTTGTTGGATTAACAACAAAATTTTCCCTTTATGATTTGTGACATTGTCTAACACCCTCCTATGTTGTGTAAGTCTAGTGGTTTTATTGGGAATTAATAGGTTGATCTTTTCGTACAACGAAAATCCTAGCTTGTAAAAATTGATATTAGAGCTTGGTCACATGTTTGAATCTCCTCAAGTAACAATGAGGGGGAGGGGGGATTTTTGAACTAACTACCAATATTTCTCTTTAGGATTCATGACATGGTATAACAACACTCTATATTCTATAAGTCTAGTGGTTCTATCAAGAATTGTTAGAGTCAAGTTATAGGTGTAAATCCCCTCTGGTATGCTAAGAGGAAGGGTGGGGGAGGGGGGGATTGTTGGAATAATTATAAACATTCCCATTCAAGATTCATGACATGGTCTAACCACCTCCTATGTTCTATAAGTCTAGTGGTTGTATCAAGCATTTATAAGTGGATCTTTTGGTGCAACTAAAAACCCTATCTTTGAACAATATTAGTTTCCTAAACCTTTTGGTCCCTATTTAGTGTGGTGTGGGGGATGTGGATCATACATCAAAAATTATTCTTGTAATCCTTAGCTAGAGATATAAATCCTTTTATTCGTCTTATCTATCCACCCTAGAGAGAGAGAGAGTGAAAGGGAGCCTTTTGTATGCCTATATCTCTAAGTTTATATTCCTTTGAAACTAGAGAGGAGCTTAATAGACTATCTTGGTAGTATTAGTGCTCACACAATTGAGGCCCCACTAGGTTGCCACTCCATTTTAAATTTAAGTATTTAATGCACATGAAATGTATATCTTTCCCCTTAGAACATTAGATTCTTGATCCTTGAGTTAGGAACATATATACTTTACCAGGGTACCTTTCTTTGGAGATTGTAATGTCCTATTTGGCATACACTCTCTTGGTCTTGTTTCTTATGTCTATCTATCATAACTCAAGTGAAAATTTCCCACATCACCATTGTAGAATCTAGATTTATCTTTTTTCTCTTTAGAATATCCTTATCATAAATTTCATAACATACTTTGAGTATACCTCCTTTCATATCTTTGAACCACATTTTTCATCTATTCTTTTCAAAAATAAAAAAGATAAGAGCTACTACATGCACATTAAGACTAGATACCAAACTCAAAAAAGGTTGAAAATAGTGGAAAACATATTAAATACCTTGAGCACGAGGAATAGATTGGTTTAACAAGCCTTCAGGAATAAGAACATAATAATAATGATGAGGAGATACCTCCCAAAGCCATATATAAAGCACTTTGTAATGAAAAATTCATGAAAATATACACATAAGTGATGGTACATAATCCCCAACACTACAAATCTATGGACAATGAAAGTAATTTCATATCAACAAAATTTTATGTATCTTTTCTTATAGTAGATGGGAAAGCCAATTCTACTAGACATATTAAACAAAGCAATATAAATCATGGAGATAAAATGAAAGATTATCAACCTTACTACTTGAAACCTAATTATAAGAGTCCTACTAAGAATACAAAACCAAAGCAAACTGTTTAAATAATTTTACAAGAACTAAAAGATCTTAGGAAAGAATTAGACAATACCAATAACACTAGGATATTTTTGACAATGTTCTCTATTTAAGACACATATTTTTATGATTCTTGAAATCTTATTCCACCTTTCGTCAAAAATTGAGAGATTCTCGAGTATGAAAAATTTAATGGGAAGGGAGATCCTAAAGACCATTTGAGAGAATTTTTTACATAAAAAAATCAGAGATTTCTAGTGAGGGAGCCTACCCTATGAAATTTTTTCCTCATAGTATTGGAGGGAGTGCTATGGAATGACTTTTGTTATTTATTACCCTCAACAATTGAATCTTTCCAAGAGTTGGTTGATAAATTCATTGACTACTAAACTCACAATTGTGAAGATGAGATTACTATGGATTAATTATAAAACACTAAACAAAAATTAGGGGAAATTACAGTATCATTCCTACAAATATGGAGACACATGACTAAGGGATCACTCTACAATATTCTTAATAAATGATTGGTTGAACTATTTTTCAAAACATAAACAAATAAATTAGGCTTGAGCTTGTCTTTACACAATTAGAGTCATTTAAATAAGTCATTAAAAAAAATTTTAATGTTAAGGGATCTCTTACTAACAATAAAACCATTAAGGGAGACAAAGACCATAAAGGAAATCATAGACCTAATAACAATGAAAAAAATGATATTGGTCTTAAAAGAAGAATATTGTTAATGATGGGGTTGTTGATGATAAAATAGTTAAGAATACACAACCCATCTACAATCTCAAAGATTTGGACTTTAACAATGAAAAATGAGCATTGAAGAGCTACCAAAAGAGAAAATTTACACCTTTATGAAATCACTCAAATCAAGAGTGAAAGAACTCATAGTCAATAATCTTACCATATTACTTGAAGATGGGGAGTAGAATCCTCAAGTCAAGAAAATATAAAGGAATGACATCTATTATTAAAATTACCAATTACTATAGACATAAAGAAAACAAGATAAATAACACAATAGATTTTGAAATATTATTAAGACATTATTGTTGATGGAAAAATTGTACTTATGGAAATACTTATAATAACTCAAATGAAGAGTGAAAGAACTCATAGTCAATAATCTTATCATATTACTTGAAGATGGGGAGTAGAATCCTCAAGTCAAGAAAATATAAAGGAATGACATCTATTATTAAAATTACCAATTACTATAGACATAAAGAAAACAAGATAAATAACACAATAGATTTTGAAATATTATTAAAACATTATTGTTGATGGAAAAATTGTTGATGGAAAAATTGTACTTATGGAAATACTTATAATAACTCAAATCATGAGATGTTTAAGGATTCTTTTCCTAAAAATGATAAAGGGCAAGACTCTACATTTGATAATGTTGCAAACTATAGAAGTCTCAATTATGACTACATCACAAATCACACTGGTAAAGGAGACAAGCAGGTGAATGCCTTTACATTCAAGATAAAAACACCCAAATATAATATTGCTAACTCAGTATTGCTGGAGGATAGTTGTTATGGAAGTTTGAAATAAAAAGACATTTTCGATAACAGCATTGAGAAGCAATGAACTAGAACCAAAAACGAATTGAATTGTATACTATCATGCCTATTCTCCGAAAAAAATAAATCAGTTAATGCATACTGTCTGATTTGAATACTCTCTTAGTGCCCAACTTGTGCATTCTTAGCCTTCTTTCTTTAGCAATTTATAAACTTTAGATAGCATTTTTATCACATTATACCGACCATTCTAACTTTTGTACTTCAAAATCTTTCCAAAAACAGTTTTAACCAAAAAACAAAAAGTATTTTATTGCGTTATACTGTCCTATATATAAATATAATCATTTTGACAAATTGAATATTCTAATAAATTCTTTAGCTCGGTCTGGCTTGGTTTACTGGTATGGATGACAAAGGATCCAAGTGCTTTAAATAGGTTATCTTGATTAACGTAAACATTTCACATCTGCTTATCAAAATAAGTATAGAAGAATTCATTTGATTAGTCATAATACATACATCAATAACTAATCATTAATGGTTATAGTTTGGTAGATGTAATTAATGTCAAAGACATCCTTTACGAGTAATTAGAAGTGGAGTATAGTGGGCTGGAGGCATTAAAATTTCTTAATTGTAAACTTAGTGTTGATAGTCATTTCTACATCAAAATATTAATATTAAAAAAAATAAAAAAATGATTAACTTAAAATTGTTATATCTGGACTTTTTCTTTTAATATAAATGCATCTAAAACATTTAAAGTAATAAAAGATAGCAAATAGAATACAAACTTATTTTGATAATTTAAATAGTTAATCCAAAATTAAATTGCTGTTGGAATATTTAAATGTAGCATACGTTTCTCTCTGGAGCCAAACGCTCACCTACCCCCTTGACGTTCAGAACAGATAGAAACATTAATACGAGTAGGTGAGATTTTCAAATAAAAAAGAGAGGGAGAAAATGGAATGTGGAAAAAATGAATGTTTATTCATTCATTTAGGGTGTTCATGCAGATCAAGCAGATCAATAGTTGTAGAGGAGAGTAGAAGAAGGAAGAAGAAAAGAAGTTTGTGCCTGCAGTTGCACGTGTTTCCCCTATTCTCTCTGTAAGTTTGTTATTGCTAAATTTGTCCTGTTGAAGCAGTGAGTGCTCCAGGCACCATTGTATGCAGCCATTAGAGTTGCAAGTTCAAAGTTTTTTTTGAAGTATTATCAGTTTAGGGTTTTTTGGTTGAAGCCGAATGCTCCCAGATTTTGTAATAGTTTAATGAAAGATTGAATAGAAAGCAAGCAGGCATACTTGAATCTATCTTCCTCTTCTATTCATTGCATTCTTCAAGTTTGGTTGAAAGCTTAAAGCTTTGGCTCTCTGGTGTTAATGGTGAAAGCATTCACGTTGGAATTTCTTAAGTTATAATTTTTTAGTTGAACAAAACACTCGACATCCTCTTTCTCAGTTGGAGCCGAGCTCACTCGGCATCTATTGTTGCTGAGCATTTCCTTTAGAGCCGAGCTTACTTGGCATCCATTGTTGCCGAGTATTATTTCTTTCAGTGCCGAGCTCACTCGACAGTACCTGTTGCCTGTCACTCGACACCATCAAGTGCTGAGCAATCTGTGACTCGGCACCTTCAAGTGCCGAGCAAAACTAGCACTCGGCACCTTCATGTCCCGAGCAGTTTTTAAGTGTTGAGAAAATTTTTAGGTTTAGGATTGTGAGTTTTTAAATTTGATTTTATAATATTTCTCACATGGTATCAGAGCTTTGAGGCCCCACATCCACAGTGAGTTAGGGCATTTGTTTTTCTTGGGATATTTGACATGGCAGGAGATGCAGGAAAGATATGATAGTAGCCACCACCCTTTAATGGGAAAAATTATGATACATGGGCAAAGAAAATGAAAACTATTATGGTTGCAAATGATTTGTGAGAGTTCGTAGTTAATGGCTTCAATGATGTGACTGATCCAACTCAGTATGCTGCCCTCACAAATGCATATAAGACTCATCTGAGAGAGTTAAGGAGGAAAGATGCAAAAGCATTAAGTCTTATTGAAGCAACAATGACAGAGAAATTTTTTCCAAAGATTGCAGCAGCAAATTATGCAAAGGAAGCTTGGGATATCCTTGAGACGAACTTCGAGGGGACTGATAAGGTCCGTACAGTAAAGCTACAGAATATAAGGAGGGAATTTCAGAACCTTCAGATGAAAGAAAATGAATTAGTTGTAGACTTCAATTCAAGGACCTCCAATGTAATTAATCAACTGAAGTCAAATGGAGAAGACTATCAAGAGTAGAGGCTAGTGGAAAAGATATTGAAGAGTTTCTCTCATAAATATGACAATCTGGTCATGACCATAGAAGAGGCAAATGACCTCACTAGTTTGACAATGGATGAGTTAATGGGTACACTTCAAACTCATGAGCATAGGATCAATAAATCTACTTCTTCATCTTCCCAAGAGCAGGCATTCAAGGCTTAGACAAATCCAAGAGGAAGGGGGAGAGGAAGAAATGCCTCAGGCAGAAACTCTAGAGATAGAGGCCGAGGTAATGGAGGACAAAGGAATGCTGTAGTAGAAAGCTCAGGAAGAGCAGATGGAGCAAGTAGCTCTCAAAATACCTCAAGAGGAGGTAAGAAAAACTACAACTCAAATAAGAGTAATATAGAATACTACTACTGTCATAAATATGAATATTATGCAAATGAATGTTGGAAGAAGCAAAATGATCAATCAGGAAAACCAAATGTGGCTGATGTGAATATGGGAAGTGGAAATAATGCCACTGCCTTCATCATGTGTAATGTTGATGAAGAAGGAAGCCCTGAGGTTTAGTACCTTGACAGTGGATGTAGCAACCACATGAGTGGTAATAAAACCTTGTTTTCATTCATTGACAAGAGTTTCAAATCAAAAATTAAGATGGGTAACAATGGAACCCTACCAGTTGTTGGCAAAGGATCTATTATGGTCCGCACCAAGAAAGGTGAGAAGAAGGAAATACGAAATGTGTATTTAGCCCTTGGTATGAAGCATAATTTGATGAGCATTGGTCAACTCATTCAAAATAGATACAAGGTGCTGATGGAGAATGACATGCGTGTCATTCATGAAAAAGATGGGAGCAAGAACTTACTTGCATCAATTCAAATGACAAAGAATAGAATGTTTCCCTTGAGGATAGAGACATGTTTCTCATCTCAAGTTTGTGCTGCACCTCACACACAATCAACTCTAAGGAGTGTGATTGAAGACCCTTCACAGTTGTGGCATATCAGGTATGGTCATCTAGGCTATGCTGGTTTAAATTTATTGTCAAATAAAAGAATGGTAGATGGTTTGCCACGTGTAGGCAATTCTTTTGACAAGTGTGAGGCTTATATTTTGGGTAAGCAAAATAGGCTTTCCTTTAATTTTGGAAATTCTAGGAGAGCTAGATATCCATTAGAGTTGGTGCATACTGACCTAGTTGGTCTTATGCAAGTTACTTCCATTGGGGGGAGTACTTATTTTATGACATTCATAGATGATTTCAGTCATAGGACATGGGTGTATTTCTTAAAGAATAAATCTGAAGCATTTGATAAATTTGTAGAATTTAAAGCCCAGGCTAAAAAAGAATGTGGACACTATATCAAAGTCCTAAGATCAGATAGAGGAGGGGAGTATACCTCCAATTCTTTTGTAAATTTTTACAGAAAACATGGCATAAAGAAAGAGCTCACAGTCAGCTATACACCACAGTAGAATGGAGTGGCTGAAAGAAAGAACATGACCATTGTTGAAATGACAAGGAGCATGATGAAAGAGAAAGGTCTCCCAACTAAATTTTGGGGAGAGGTTGTGGCAACAACAATTTACCTAATCAATAGGTGTCCCACAAAGGTAGTTCATGACAAAATTCCAATGGAAGCATGGTCACGAGGAAGATGGATAGTTGAACACCTAAGGGTGTTTGGATGTGTTGCATATGCACATGTGCCTAAAGAAAAAAGGAAAAAATTGGATGACAAAGGTGTGAAGTGCATCTTCAAAGGGTACAACTTAGAATCAAAGGCATACAGATTGTATGACCCATTGAACAACAAGATGATGCTTTCAAGAGATGTGGAATTTCTTGAAAATCAATCTTGGTATGGACAAATTGATGAGTCACCAATCAATTCAAGTAAAGTGCCAATTATGAATGAAGAAGATGCTGATGAACAGCAAGAAGAAGGAGCAAATAGAAGAAAAGGCAAGCATATTCAAACATTGTCGAGCTCCTCTAGGCATGATCAAGTGTTAGTGCCGAGTACTAGTGAAGACCGAGCTAGTCGGCAATGCAGCAACAGTGAAGATTCTGATCCCACACTCTCCTCCTTATTACCAAGAAAGACCAAGAGTCTTAGGGAGATATACCAAGATGAAAGGTATGAAGATTATGATGAAAGTATTAATTTTACATTATTTTCTCATAGTGATCCAATATATTTTGAAGAAGCTATTAAGGAGAAGAAATGATGTAAGACCATGGATGAGGAAATAGATGCTATAGAAAGAAATGAGACATGGGAGCTAATTGAATTTCCCCAAAAGAAGCAAGTGATTGGAGTGAAATGGGTCTATAAGACCAAATGCAATGCTAAAGGCAAGATTGATAGGCATAAGGCAAGGCTGGTAGTCAAGGGCTACAAACAATAGTATGGAAGAGACTATGATGAGACATATGCCCCTGTTGCAAGAATGGAAACTGTGTGTACTGTCATAGCAATTGCAGCTCAACACAAGTGAAAGGTATTTCAAATGGATGTGAAGTCTGCCTTCCTTAATGGTGTATTGAAAGAAGAAGTATATGTGGAGCAGCCACTTGGTTATGAAGTTGCAGGTGAAGAGAACAAAGTATATAGATTGAAGAGAGCTCTTTATCGGCTCAAGCAAGCTCCAAGGGCATGGTATAGTAGGATTGACTCATATTTGATGAGCAATTGCTTTAGCAAAAGCAATGAGCCCACTCTTTACATCAAGGCAAAAAATGGTAATGTATTGATTGTTGTCTTGCATGTAGATGACTTGATTTTTACTAGTAATGACAAGGCTCTAATTGGTGAATTTAAAGAGGCCATGAAAAGTGAATTTGAAATGATAGACCTAGGTCTCTTGAAATACTTTCTAGGCATAGAAGTAAAACAAATGCATGATGGAATCTTCATCTCTCAAGAAAAATATGTAGGCCAGATCTTGGAGAGATTTAAAATGCAAAATAGTAAGGCAACCCCCACACCAACTGTAGTAGGTTTGAAGTTGAGCAAAGAAGACAACAACAAAAGAGTGGATCCAACACTATACAAGAGTATGGTTGGAAGTTTTATGTATTTGACTGCAACTCGGCTAGACCTAATGCATGCAGTAAGTTTAATTTTTAGATTTATGGAAACACCAAAGGATTCCCATTGGAAAGTAGGAAAGAGGATCCTAAGGCATGTGAAAGGTACCAAGGGATTTGGAATTTTGTATACTGCATCAAATGAAATCAAGTTGGTAGGTTATACTGATAGTGATTGGGCTGGAAGTTTAGATGATAGGAAGAACACTTCCAGATACATGTTTCATATGGGATTGGGTGCAATTTCATGGGCATCCAAGAAGTAGCCCATTGTTGCTCAATCTATAGTAGAGGCTGAATATATAGCAGCAAATGTAGCAGCATGTCAAGCAATTTGGCTAAGGAGGATCTTGATAGATTTGAATGAAAGGCAAGAGGATGGAACCACAATTTATTGTGACAACATCTCATCAATTGCATTGTCTAAGAATCCAATCTTCCATGGGAGAAGAAAACATATAGAGATCAGATATCACTTCATTAGAGAGTTGGTGGAGAATGGGGATATCAAGATGAAATTTTGCAAGTCTGAGCAACAGTTAGTAGACATTTTCACCAAGCCATTAGGCATTGGAACTTTTGTACACCTAAGAGAGAGTCTTGGTGTAGTTGATGTGGATCAGTAGCGATCCTTGCTTTTTTGGCTTGGGACAAAGGGGGAGTGTTGGAATATTTAAATGCAGTGTACGTTTCTCCCAGGAGCCAAATGCTCACCTACCCCCCTGATGTCTAGAACAGATATCAACATTAATACGGGTAGGTGAGATTTTCAAATTAAAAAAAGAGAGGGAAAATGGAATGTGACAAAAATAAATGTTTATTCATTCATTTAGGGTGTTCATGCAGATCAAGCAGATCAGTAGTTGTAGAGGAGAGCAGAAGAAAGAAGAAGAAAAGAAGTTTGTGTCTGTAGTTGCACGTGTTTCCCTGTTCTCTCTGTAAGTTTGTTATTGCTGAACTTGTCCTGTTAAAGCAGTGAGTGCTCCAGACACCATTGTATGCAGCCATTAGAGTTGTAGGTTTAAAGTTTTTTTGAAGTATTATCAGTTTAGGGTTTTTTGGTTGAAGCTGAATGCTCCCAAATTTTGTAATAGTTTAATGAAAGATTGGATAGAAAGCAAGCAGGCATAGTTAAGTCTATCTTCCTCTTCTATTCATTAAATTCGACAAGTTTGGTTGAAAGCTTAAAGCTTTGTCTCTCTGGTTTTAATGGTGAAAGAATTCACATTGGAATTTCTTAAGTTATAATTTTTCAGTTGAACAGAACACTCGGTATTGTCTTTCTCAGTTGGAGCTAAGCTCACTTGACATCTATTATTGCCGAGCATTTCCTTTGGAGCCAAGCTTACTTGGCATCCATTTTTTTCGAGTATTATTTTTTCAGTGCCGAGCTCAGTCGACACCTGTTGCCTGTCACTCGACACCATCAAGTGCTGAGCAATCTGTGACTCGACACCTTCAAGTGCCGAGTAAGTGTCGAGCAAAACTGGCACTCGACACCTTCATGTGCCGAGTAGTTTTTAAGTGCCGAGAAAATTTTTATGTTTAGGGTTGTGAGTTTTTAATTTTGATTTTATAATATTTCTCACAATTTCTTGCCCTAACTAAAAAGCCTAGATGCTCAAATCAAGGATATAAAAAGATGAAATTTAGAGAAAAGAGAGACACATCTTCATTTTACATGGTGAAGCTATAATTTGAAGGAATGCACCTACCATCTGAGATTTTGTTCCAGTAGTCCTTAGGAGTGGATAGTAGGACAGAATGTGTCTGTGGACTTACTAAACTCTACTGACGAAACAACTTTTCCCCACACATCTTGGGCACCTCCAACTTTGGAGGTTTGAACTTAGTTTCATTAAATGCAGTCATGCAGTCCAAAAGCTCTTCATTATCACTTCTATTCTCACAGCAAAATCTTTCATCATCCATAGATTTACTTTCAAAGTTCATGATCTTATAATCATATTTACAGTTTAGTGAAGAAATGTCACGTTGTATAGAAGAAGAAGAAGGCTTCTCATCAGCTAAAACACCAAGCAAGTGCTACTCTAGTGTTTTCTATGTAGTGGTTTTTTTGTATATGCGGCACAAAACATCCTTCTACACCCACAATTTATAAGAGGGTTTGTTCATTGTAATCATGTAAAGTGAAAGAAATACAGAAGTGTAACTAGAAAATTTTTCTATCAGTTTAAAATATTGTTAGAGTTTCTTGATGAAATGATCAGGATTAATCAATAGACAATGAATTTTAGATTAATAGATAAAGAATGAATTACACTTGGCTTATCATATAGAAGTTTCAATGTATAAAAATCTTCTAAAAACTTGTTGACAAATTACTAAATATTTCAATATAAAGAATTCTTCAATGAACCCTTTTGTTATAAATGTTTTAAAAATAAACCTTAGTTGAAGGGAAACAATCTAGCATTCTGTACTCATTCATAATCTAGTCTATCTTTTCCCCTTGTGGGGCTTTCCTGCTATAAAATACCAGGATCTTCTTAAGCCCAATGCATAGAAGCTTTTTATTGCGAACTGGTCTGTCTGAACCAGTGGCCTTCCAATACCCTAATAATGTAAGCCTGCTTCTTCTAGCTGTAGGGCACTTTTTATCTCAAGGAACAAAGAAAAACCATTCTCTTTCTCCAATAAATGCTAGACCTAATAAAGGCACAATGTTGACCATGCTTTTGAAAAGGTGGCAACAAAGGTGACAAGTTAACTAGTTTTGATGTTCTCCCATCGAAAAGGTGGCAAGAGTAAGTTTGGACTACGTGGAATAGACACAAAGAAAAGGAAAGAAAGGCAAATTTGAAACACGTGGCACAAGCTATATCCTTTATTATTCTGGCATTAATGCAAAGGTAAATGTGGCATTGTAAAATGTACATGGAAATTAATAAAGTACTGCATTTAATACAAATTTCGCCAAGTGTAAGCTTTTTGTGGCGGACTTGAAAGGAAGTGTAAACATACCTTTTGTATTTGAAAGATTTATCTTTTGTCTGTGAAAATGAAATGTTCTTTGCCTTGGGAAAGTGTAAAATTGTTCTTGCTATGCAAATATGGAGTTACTATGAAAACGATTTGGAAAGAATTTTTTTTTATTGCTCTAAGAAATGGAGTATGAAATTGCTGGGTAAGGTATCAAAGTGTCAATAAATCTATGCTCATGTTTTTCTTTGTATAAATACTCACTCTTTTAATCTCTCCTGTGCGTGCATGGACGGTCGAAGCAAATTAAAGAAAATGGAGGTAAAGCTCAGTCACAAGTATAATTGTTCTCAATTTGTTTAAATTTTTTTTTGAAGAGGAAGAATAAGGTAAATAAAAGGCTGAAAGTATTGTAGTTAGTTGATTTTTTTGAAAAGGAATGAAAACGAGGAATAAAAGTTTGGAATGTTTTCAGTTAGTTTGAATGTTTCATTTATCTTGAAGATATGATATTTTTGTGTAAAATAAAAGGGATTTTCTCTTTCGAACACTAATGGCATTATTTTTGAAAAGAAGTTTCAAAACAAATAAAAAGAAAAGAAATGAAGGTTCTCTGATTTGAACCCTAATGACATTATTTTTGAAAAGGGGTTTCAACATAAGAAGAAAAAAATTTTGAAGGTTTTTTGGCACAGTTTATTGTTTTATAAGGCATATGCAGGTATGGTTTTATTGTTCAAAAGGCATTTGAAGAATTCAATGGTTTAACTGTTAAAAAATTGTTTTGAACCACATATGATAAGGGTATTTTTTGAATGGTCTAATTGGTTCAGTTTGTTTTTTCAAAACTAATCTTGTACGAGTTACATCTCTATTTAAGGAGACTATTGTAAACACTTGATACAACTATGTGATACAATGATGTAAGAGCAAAGACACAAAATATTTTGAAGTTGTATAAGAGATGTAAAGGGTTGATTATAAACTTATCTACATGTATAGGTGTATGGTGTATTACATACAGTTATATGTGTATGTAAGGTTGTAATACCATTAAAAAGAGATAAATAGGGTTGAATCCCTGAGTAGTTGTTGCTACTGATTGTAAAGAGTTGAAGCTCAATAAAGATTATAGGTTCATGGAGTGGTTTTTCTCCTTATGATGAATCCTTAAGAAATTTTGAGGATTTCCCACTTGGCAAAAAATTTGTGTCTCTATCTTCTGTGAGTTCATGTTTTCTTACTAATGCATGGTGAATGATTATTATTTGAATATTATTTGAATGCATTCAATTTATAAAATTTTAAAGTTGAAATTTGTAATTGGTTAAGCAAAAATAGTGAATTTTGATTCACCCACCCATCTTAGAACTCCAATACTTCCAACAAGTGGTATTAGAGCTTAGGATTTCTTTTACGAATTGTTCTAGGGATTTTTATTGGAAGTAAAATGGCATAGGCTGAAGGAGCTTCCCTTAACTAGGCTCCATTATTTTATGGTAATGACTATATTTTTTGGAAAGCTATGATGGAGGCGTTTATACATTCTTTAGATGTTAAAATGTGGGATGTTGTTATTATGAAGTATACTGTTCCACCAATAGTACCTACTAATGCTAATGATAAATTGACATATCAACTAGATAAAAAGGTAAGATATGCTCTTCTGTGTGGTCTCACTAAAGGTGTGTTTGCTAAAGTAGTCTACTGTAAATTAGCAAATGACATTTGGGGAAAATTGGAAACTATTTATCAAGGAGATGAAAAGGTTAAAGAGTCAAAATTGTTAACTCTCAAAACATAGTTTGATAACTTAAAGATGAATAAAGATGAAAATATTTCAGCATACTTCTTGAAAATTGATGAAATAGTCAATGCTAGAAAAGGTTTAAGTGAAAAAATTGAAGAACATGATATAGTTTCAAAAGTTATACAGTTAGTTCTACCTACATTTGAAACTAAAATTTCCACATAAGAAGAAAAGAAAAGTTTTTCTAAAATGACTTTGCACCAATTACAATGAACTTTAACTACTTATGAAATGAGAATTAACAATAAAACTAGTTCTACATCAAAAGAGATAGCCTTTAAGGCTAAAGAAAGTGATTCAGATTTAAAAGATGCTTTAGAAGCATTATTAGTTAGGAAAATGAGAAAGAAATATAAAGGAAAACCAAAATGTTTTAGTTGTGGTCAATTAGGACATTTTGTAGCAAAATGTCCAAATGTAGAACTAGAAGACAATGATAAGAAAACTGAAAAGTTTTCAAAAAGAAAACCTTGGAATCAAAACAAAAGATTCAAGGATTTCAAAAAGAAAATTCTTCTGTCAAAAGAAGACTCAAATGAAGAGTTTAGTGATCCTGATGAAGAAGGGGAAAGGTTGTTCATGGCTGAAATAGTCAACACTTCAAAATTAGAGTCTAGTGAATCTGAATCTTCATTTGATATAGATGTTGATCTTGAAGAAGAACTTCTAAAATCTCTGTGAGAACTTAAGAGGTTAAAGAAGCTAATTCTAAATCATGAAAATAACAATAAAAGACTTCAAAAAGAATTAGAAGAAGTAAATCAGATCTTTGAAAATCACAAAATTTTACTTGCTGAAAAGGATAAAAAACTGAATGCTTTGCAATTCTCATCAGAAGAGTCTTCTAAATAGAAAATTGAATTCTTCTTTAAGGGTTACTGCTTTAACTGTAATATTTTTGGGCATAAGGTAGTTTTTTGTCAAAATAGTACTAGTCAAGGTAAGAGAAAAGTCATCAGATATTTTAGAGGTTTTCATTATGGCCAATTTACAAATCAATGCAAACTAAATCTAAAACCTAAACATATTTGGAAACAAGTTAAGACATCTGAAAAGTCTTTAATAGTTGAAACAGCCCTATTTTCTTAAAAACCTACAACATGGATTTTGGATAGTGGTCGCTCACATCATATGACTAGATGTAGAAGTAAATTTAAAACCCTAGAAGATTTTGATGGAGGGTTTGTTCATTTTGGTGATAATTTAGGAGCCTATATAAAAGGAAGAGGTTCAATAATTTTAAACAATGATACACCTATTCATGGTGTATACTTTGTAGAAGGTTTGAAACATAATCTTTTGAGTGTTAGTCAAATTTGTGATAGTGGGTATTTTATCTCCTTTAATGCTAAAGGATGCTTCACTAAAAATAGAAAAGATAAAGTCATTGCTAGTGGCTTAAGGATAGGTGGAAACCTTTATGATCTAATTGATTCTACAGTTTAGGAAAAATCATTAATTAACACTTGCCTTATGAGTTAGGTAGAAGAAAATTGGTTGTGAGATAAAAGATTGGGACATCTCAGCTTTGATAATCTTGCTAAGATTAGTAAGAATAAAAAGGTCAGAGGACTACCTCAAATTAGAAAACTAGTGAACATTTGTGAAGAATGTGTGAAAGGAAAACAAACAAGGGTATCTTTTAAAACAAAAGAATACTCATCTAATGGCCACTTGAACTTGTGCATATTGATCTATGTGGACCTACTAAAACTGCATCATTAAATGGTGAGAAATATTTTATGTTATTCATAGATGACTATTCAAGAATGGTTTGGGTAACTTTTCTAAAACACAAATAAGAAGCTTTTGATCATTTTAAATTTTTTAGAAAAATGGTTGAAAGAGAAATTGATTTAAAGCTAAAGTGTTTAAGGTTAGATAGGGGTGGAGAATTCACTTCTCAAGAGTTCATTGAGTATTGTGAGAAACATGACATTAAAAGACAATACTCAATTGCTCAAAAACCACAACAAAATGGTGTTGTGAAAAGGAAAAACAAACCTATTAAAGAGATGGCCAGAACTATGCTAAATGAAGCAAAATTACCTGATAAATTTTGGAAAGAAGTTGTTTATACAACTATCTACATTTTAAATTGAGCTCAAATAAGAGTAAGAACAAATCATACTCTATATGAATTATGGAATGGTAAAACAACTAATGTTAAAAATTTTAAAATTTTTGGCTGTAAATGCTTCATCAAAAAGAATGATGATTGTTTAGAAAATTTCAATTCAAGATCTAATGAAGGAATTTTTCTTGGATACTCTACATATAGCAAAGCTTTTAAATGCTATAAAAAGAGGTTGAATAAGATAGTGGAAGCCATAAATGTTGTATTTGATGAAAACTCTTTATCTTGAAATAATAAAGAGGATCCTAAAGAAGTATCATTTCAAAAACTAGAAACTTTGGATGATGATGAAAACTTTGAAAATTTTGAGTCTAAAATTGCTGATGAAACTGAACAAGAAAAGTATTCAAATTCTAAAATAACAAATATTGGTTTAAGAATGACAAAAATCCCATCTAGAATTATTACTAAAAGACACCCTAAATCTCAAGTCATTGGAGATGTTGAAAAGGGAATTTTCACTTGAACAAAGGTCAAAATAGATGAACAAGCAAATATTGTTGAACATTTCTATTTGATATCAAATTTTGAACCCAAAATAGTATCTAAAGCTTTATCAAATCTTTGCTGGAAAAATGCTATGCAAGAAGAAATAAATCAAATTGAGAAAAAAAAAACCTGGGAACTTGTTCCTAGACCTAATAATAAAAATGTCATAGGTGGAAAATGGGTTTTCATAAAAAATTGAATGAAGATGGAAAAGTAATAAGGAATAAAGCTAGATTTGTATGCAAAGGATATGCTCAGTAGGAAAGAATTGATTTTGGTGAAACATTTGTACTAGTTGCAAGAATGGAATCAATCTGAATCTTTCTTGCATATGCCAGTTATAAAAGGTTTACTCTTTACCAAATGGAAACCACATTTTTGAATGGGTACCTTGAAGAGGAAGTCTATATGGAACAATCAGAAGGTTTTGAATCTTTTGACAAACTTGATTATGTTTTTTGACTCAAAAAGGCATTATATGGTTTCAAGCAAGCTCCTAGAGCTTGGTATTCTAGGTTGGATAAATATCTAATTGCAAATGGATTTTCTCATGGAAAAGAAGATAGTAATTTATATATCAAATTCATGAATGATGACATTTTGGCAGTATAAATCTATGTGGATGATATTATTTTTGGGTCTAGTAATGATAAATCAGCAAAACATTTTTCAAGTATTATGGAATTTGAGTTTGAAATGTCTTTATTGGATGTGCTCACATTTTTTCTTGGACTGCAAGTTTCATAGCTTGAACATGGCCTTTTTCTTTCTCAAACAAAATATACAAAGGAAATGTTTAGGAAGTTTAATATGTCTGATTGTAAATTAGTAGGCACTCCTATGGAGATAGGTTGCAAACTATTAAAGAATGATGACTCACCTTCTGTAAATCAAACTTTATATAGATCTACGATTGGAAGTTTATTATATCTTACATCATCTAGACCTAATATAATGCAACCAGTGTGCATGGTTTTAAGATTCCAGTTTGATCCAAAACCATCCCATATCAATGCAGTGAATCGAATACTAAAGTACATTCAAGGTACACTTGATTTTGGTTTATGGTATCCCCATAGTAATGACTTTACACTTTTTGGTTATACTAATGTAGATTGGGGTGGATCTAATGATAAAAATAGTACTAGTGGTGCAACTTTCTTCCTTGGTGATTGCTTAGTTTCCTGGCATAGAAAAAAAAACGATTGTGTTACATTGTCTACCTATGAATTTGAGTCTATTGTTGCTACTTCCTATTGCACTTAGCTGATTTGGATGGATTATCAATTATCTAATTTATGCATTCAAGTTTCAAAGCCTATTTCTATCATGTGTGATAATATGAGTGCTATTGAACTTAGTCAAAATCCAGTAATGCACTCACACACAAAACACATGGCTATTAAACTTCACTTCTTGTGTGATAAAGTTCTTAATAATGAGTTCAAACTAATCTATGTGCTTGCTCAAGGATAGGTAACATTTATTATTACTAAATCTCTACCTAGGGATCCTTTGAACAACTAAGAACCTATATATGTGAAATTGGGGGGCCTCTGCTCCTCACATATACTTCAACATGGTCATTACCCATGAAATCATCCTAAAATAAACATCGTATTATTTATTCAAAAAGTCTAACAGAGCGACCTGTTGCCTTCTAACTAAAAGGATTATGCCTTTGCTCTTAGAATGAGAAATGAGCAACCAAACCTCTAGAACAAAGGATTTATGCAACTAAATGAAAGTGCAATTAATCTAGATGAGAGATGCAATTATTAATCTAAGAAATGAAGAAGCATAGTATGCTAAATGGATGCATATTTAAAATCTAAATGATATTACAATGAAAGAAATAAAGCTATGCAAATGTGAGCAAAGTGAGTAAGAATTTCAACATAAATTTGACACAAATTCCAAAATTCATCCTCTGTAATGAGGAATGGAGAGCTTCTTTTATAGAATCTAGGAAATCATCAATGGTTGAGATTAATTGAAATGGACGATCAAGATTGAAGAGGAGAGCTAGTCATAAAGGTAACTTCCTCATGAAAAGGGAGTTGACTGGTTGCCTTTGAGTGATAAAAGGAGTTGACTGACTCCTTTTTGAGTGATACAAGGAGTTAACTACCTTTTGAGTGATAAAAGGAGCTAACTGGCTGCCTTTTGAGTGATAAAAGGAGTTGACTAACTGCCTTTTAAGTGATAAAAGGAGTTGACCAGTTCCTTTTTGAGTGATAAAAGGAGTTAATTGGTTCCTTTTTTTGAGTGAATGTTTATAGGTGTATCGTGTATAACCATGTGTAAACTGGTTCATAAATGGATAACATTAACTAATTGAATAATTAGATTCAATAATTAAAAAGAGGAGATATCTTATTAAATTAAATGCATTTAATTCCTTTGTATAATAGCTAAAGAGGTAATTTTAATTTAATTAAAGTAGAACACTTATAATTAAATTAAATTAAATCAATAGGCTTATGTGGCTAATTTGTGTTGATATTTAGGAATTAAATAAATAATATGATTAATGTAGCTTAGGATTTTTTTGCATTTGACACCTAGGTCAACTAGCAATTATTAGAATTAGAATTGCCTAGTAAAATAGGACTTAGGAATAATTGAATAAAACAACGTTGGTTAATATGAAAATGTGCCAATTTTGGGGTATTATAGAACCCGTTTGGGAGTTTTCTACCAATCAATGCTGATATAGAGTTTTTGCAAATAAATATTTTGTGTTAGGTTTCTACTTCTATTCACAAAAATTTTCTTATATGAAAAAAAAATGGTCAAATTTTTTGATGTAAAATTTTTGAGGAAGATATTAGAGATGTGTTTGGTAATCAACATTCACAATAATCAACACTATCAACACATTGTGACAGTGACAAGCACATTTTTTTGTGACAGTGATCAACACATATTTTTGTAATAGTGATTAGCACATTTTTGTTTAGTGACAGTGATCTACTTGTAATGCTTGTTCTTTCTTCAACATGTTTGTTCTGGACCTTATCTTGTATATATTAGATGGTATATGAGAAGAAATTTGAATTATATATTTTTTGTATATCATCTTGTATATATCAGATGATGAAAATTTTTGGCTCAAAAAATGGGGGAGATTGTTGACCATGCTTTTGAAAAGGTGGCAAAAAAGATGGAAAGTTAACTAATTTTGACATTCTCCCATCGAAAAGGTGGCAAGAGTAAGTTTGGATTACGTGGCACAGACATAAAGCAAAGGCAAGAAAGGAAAATTTGAAACATGTGGCACAAGGTATGTCATTTATTATTCGGGCATTAAAGCAAAGGTAAATGTGGCATTGTAAAACAATGACATAGTAAATAAAGTTTTAAATAGCCTGGGCACATGCTATACATAGAAATTAACAAGGGACTGCATGTAATACAAATCTCGCCAACTGTAAGCTTTTTGTGGCAGACTTGAAAGAAAGTTTAAACCTGATTTAGGTTGTGGGTATCTCTTTTGTATTTGAAAGATTTATCTTTTTGTTTGAAAAAATAAAATGTTCTTTTCCCTATGAAAGTGTAAAATTGTTCTTGCTTTGCAAATATGGAGTTACTATGAAATAATTTTTTTTTATTGCTCTAAGAAACAGAGTATGAAATTGCTGGGTAAGGTATCAAAGTGTTAATAAATCTCTGCTCATGTTTCTCTTTGTATAAATTGATCTCTCCTATGTGTGCATAGATGATCGAGGCAAATTAAAGAAAGGAGTTTTTCCAAAACTGTGAATAGAGAAAGGGTTTCATTGAAAAATAAAGAAAATGGAGGTAAAGCTTAGTCACGGGTATGATTTTTCTTAGTTTGCTCAATTTTTTTTTTTAAAGGAAGAATAAGGTAAATAAAAGGCTGAAAGTATTACAGTCAATTGAATGTTTTTGAAAAGGAATGAAAAAGAGGAATAAAATTTTGGAATGTTTTCAGTCAATTTGAATGTTTTGTTTATGTGTAAAATAAAAGGGTTTTTCTCTTTCGAACCATAATGACATTATTTTTGAAAAGAAGTTTCAAACAAGAAGAAGAAGAAAATGAATGAAGGTTCTCTGGTTTGAACACTAATGGCATTATTTTTGAAAAGCGGTTTCAAAATAAGAAGAAAATAAAAAACATGAAGGTATTATGGTATAGTTTGTTGTTTTATAAGGCATATGCTTGTATGATTTTACTATTCAAAAGGCACATAAAGAATTCAATGGTTTAACTATTAACAGATTTTTTTGAACCACATATAATAAGGGCATTTTTTGAATGGCTCTAACTGGTTCAATTTTTTTTTCAAAACTAATTTTGTATGAGTTACATCTCTATTTAAAGAGACTATTGTAAACACTTGATACAACATCGTGATACAGTGATGTAAGAGCAAAGACACAAATTTTTTTGAAGTTGTATAAGAGATATAAAGGGTTGATTATCAACTTATCTACATGTATAGGTGTATGGTGTATTACATACAGTTATATGTGTATGTAAGGTTGTAATACCATTAAAAAGAGATAAACAGGGTTGAATCCCTGAGCAATTGTTGCTGCTAATTGTAAAGAGTTGAAGCTTAATAAAGATTATAGGTTCATGGAGTGGTTTTTCTCCTTATGACAAATTCTTAAGGAATTTTGAGGGTTTCCCACTTGGCAAAAAAATTGTGTCTCTATCTTTTGTGAGCTCATGTTTTCTTATTCATGCATGGTGAATGATTATTATTTGAACATTATTTGAATGCATTTAGTTTATGGCATTTTAAAGTTGAAATTTGTAATTGGTTAAGAAAAAATAGTGAGTATGTTGTATTACATACAGTTATATGTGTATGTAAGGTTGTAATACCATTAAAAAGAGATAAACAGGGTTGAATCCCTGAGCAACTATTGCTGTTGATTGTAAAGAGTTGAAGCTCAATAAAGATTATAGGTTCATGGAGTGGTTTTTCTCCTTATAACGAATCCTTAAGGAATTTTGAGGGTTTTTCACTAGGCAAAAAATTTGTGTCTCTATCTTCTGTGAGTTCATGTTTTCTTATTCATGCATGGTGAATGATTATTATTTGAATGCATTTAGTTTATGGAATTTCAAAGTTGAAATTTGTAATTGGTTAAGAAAAAAGAGTGAGTTCTGATTCACCCCCCTCTTAGAACTCCAATACTTCCAACAAAACAACCCACAAGAATATAAATCCAGGTTCTAACAATTATATATGTTAAAAAATTCTTTGAATTCAAAATTTAGTAGATATACATTATTTAAACCCAAGTGCAGTATCACTGAATTTCAAAATCAATAATTTATAAATTGGATTTGATATGTTCTGGACAAGCAAATTCTTTATTTGGTTATAATCAAATATTTTAAAAATCTATCTTTTCTATTTATCCCATGATTGATCATGAAGTTTGGTGCCAAATTATATATAGAAATGTATGGTCTTAGTTTGATGAACTAAATAAAAACAACAACACAAAGAGTAAAAGCAAAGCTAAAAGAATAGAGTAGCAAAACAAGATTGAACATATCAAATATACACACTTTATTATTAAATCACTATAATTTTTCTTCTTACATTTACAGTTTAGAGGAATGCTCTATTTATAGAGCTTATGCATATTTCTAGAGACTTCTTGAGAAGCTTCAAGAAAGGAAGCATTCTAGAGATTTTTATATATTTTTAAATTTACGTGTTGCTCAAAAAAAGAAGCTTCATGAGGTAAGTAGAAAGTTCTAGAGTATGCATTAAATGCATTCCTACCACTGAATAAATAAACATTATTCCAACAACCTTAATTTCTACCACTACTGGATCTAAAAGTGGGAGAAATTAATCAAATAGGACATGGGTCCCAACATTAAGCCTTCTTAGGTACCCATTTACAACATAATATTTTGGTTCCCCTTATCACTATCACTTTGTTCCTCTTGTCATTATACTTTGAATTTTTTACCCATTCACCCATAACCATTTGAGATTTTCCAACTAATATAATTTTTTTTTTCTTTAAGTTTTTCACCCAAGGAAGTTGATTTTGGATATTCAAAGGCTTGACACAAATATCATCTCAATAATGAGGAAACTATCTTTAGGATTTTCTCCTTTATGAAATCTCATTCTTCATGGATGTCTTACTGAACAATGATTCTAATTTTCTCAAACCATTTGTACTTTTTTGAAAATTCACACTTTGATGGATTTTTATTATTTCTCAACTTGAACATTTGTACTTGAACAAACCTTTGATTATATTGACAATCTTGTGCCAACTTGATGCATAGCTCCATCCAAAGTCCATTTTAAAGCACTTGTACATACAAATATTTTTACACTTTCTATTCCAACACATCTTTTCATTATGACTCTTTAAGCCACAAACATTAAATGGATGAAGATCCCAACACTTGTCTTTTGTGTGTCCTTTCCTATTACAATTTGAACATTGCCTATATTGTTTACTTTGAACAAATTTACTTGAACTAATGACATTATTTCTTTCATCTGTCACATATCCTAGTCCTTCATATTTCTATCTCATTGTTGGTAGAACAGGTTCTATGATTCCTTATTCATGTTTTCTTAGTCCTTTACCTTTGTAATCCATTTTCTTCATGATATTTCGACCAACATTCTTATCATTGGAACTAGTAGTATTTGATGCCACATTTTCATATCCTTTCTTACATTCTTTATCATCTTTAAAAACACATTTATCAAGTGATGATTCCAAATCTTTCAAATCTTCTGTACCACATGAAATATCACATATTGATTTTGTCTTCAAGCATTCATTCCTCAAAGTGAGTGATTGATTTAATTCATCTTTTAACAATCCATTCTCTTCTTCTAATTTCTTCATTTCTTTTCTTAACATCATCAAACAACTTTAATTTTTGTCCTAGTTCCTCATTTGCATCTGTATAAACACTGATCTGATCTAGAAAGTGTTGGTGTTTTATTATGATGTTAAAACAGTGTTAAAACTACTAAGCGACAAAAGGCTTAATACCTAGATATCAGTACATACACAACCTAAAGAATAGCCAATTCTCATTATCACTTGCATATGCAAAGTACTAGGACCCAACTCTAACAAAACCTTAGACGGTTTTCTACTCTTTTGGCTCTGTAAAAACCAGGGCGGGTGTACCGGGGGATGGTTCAAAGATGGAACAATTGTATGAGAATTATTCTTAGTTTCATTTTGATTCTCATCTCTAAATCCTCAAACATATACGTAAATCTTACCGAATTGATAAACACATCCCTTGAACAGATATGGCCAAGAAATCTTCTATAGCTCTGCAGATGTTTCCAACAGCAATGGCTAAATGAAGCTAAAACAATCCATGCAGGCAAGTGCTGGCCAACTTTGAATATCTTATAGGAAATATAAGTAAAAATTGATTTTATGATGTACTTTGAAAAAACCAGTCATAATATACTTCTCTTTTGGCTGAAATACTTTAGATCAGTGCCTAATCCATTGGGGATTCAGAGTTAAGTAAATTCTTAGATCTAATTTGTTGCTTTGCAACAAATTCTTATCAGCAATTCTTACCAGAATTTATCATTCAAAAATCCTTTTTAACACCTAAGCAACCTCATCACATTCATCATAGCCTTTATTTAATCCATTGAATTAACAAAAATAACAAATGGATGTACAACCTTACTATATTGCAATCAATTGCATAAGCTTTTACTCACACAACATCAAGGTAGCTAAGTATTTAAAAGGAGACAAAATTCAAAAAGAACAGATATGGGGACAATTCATAATTTGTATTCATTTCCTTTGAAAATGGTATATCCTTTACAATAGACCCAGAAAGACCTTCAGAAAAGAAGCACAGTTCTTTCTACATTCATCTATATCTCAGAAATTTTTACAGAAAAGTATACTACAAACTTCCTTTCCAAAATGTTTGGACCAAAAACATAACTAAGCACAATACTTAGTAAAAACAGAATTCGGACCATTCTTTAGCCTTGGGATCTCACTTAAATAGTGTGAGATGCAACAAGCTTCAAGCTAAAGAAGGTGACAGGTGTCCTTCTTTAGAAAGACAAAAACAAAAATAACAGAAAGGTTAATTACAACAACATTTCTTGGCGGGTCCCTTTCTGTTATGCTTCTTGGTTGTTGTGATCTGATCTTACAATCATTCTTCATCTTCAGAGTACATACCCATGAGGTTTGTAAGTGATGTATCATCTTCTGTTACCTGCAAACTCACTTTAACCTGGGGATTTTCCATGTCATCATTGCCGATTACAAAAGTAACTATTACTCTTACATCTTCTTCCTCATTGTCTCCTAACATCTGCTCACTAAACTAATTTTTCCATCTATTAAAAGTATCATCATCTAGCCAATCAAAACTTAGGGTTTCTCTTTGTATCTTTATTAAAGAATTTGCATTTTCCTCTAAATCATCGAATTCTTTTCTCATAGCAGTATAATATAATTGTACTTTTACCAGCTCCTCATTTGTCTTTGCCCAAAACCAATGGCCAGTCTCACTGATGATGTTTATTATTCTGTTATCGAATAATTCATCCAATTCCTTTTTCCATTTTTCTTTTTCCTTTACTGTATCAACAGATTCTAAAGCACAAGGAAATAGGGTGAATTTTTTAGCAAGATATTTTGAAAAACAGAGTATCAATTTTCTTTGTAAAGAATCTCTTTTATTCTCAAAATTATCTAATTGATTCAATAAATCAAAAATCCTTTCAACCTGATGATAAGGCATTTGGACTGTAGATATACATATAATTGTAACATCATTATTTCTCTGTCTCCATTTCTGTGCAAGAGAATCTAGTCCATCCTTTTCTTTATTCAACTCATCCATGAGGGTTACAATCCTTGTCAACTGATCATAAAAAGTTGACCATTGTATTTTATCCCTCAAATATGTCACACCCTGTTTCCATTTCTCTTCCTGCTGATTTCTAAATTCTATCTGCCACTCAAGTAATTTGGTTTTTTCTGCTTCAAATTCCTCTGCAGTATAGAATTGGGGTCTTTCAGGGGTGTCAGGTATCTCAATAATAGGGGTTAATCCCACAGATGACTATGGAGGATATGCAATTCTCAGTGTACTGGATTCTCCCACTTTCCTCTTTCCAAGTACCTTCTCTAATTGAGATACCCTATTTTCCAGCTCAATTCTCCTTTTTACCTCTTGATTATAAGCATCTACCACTATTTCATATTTATTGTGCATATAAATCATTTCCTTCTCTTCTCTTTCTACAGTAGCCAAGGAAAATTTAGAATAATCCACATTCATGTGGGCTGCCTGTACATTTGAAGTATCAGCAACTCTCCTTACAATGATACTCCCTGTTAGTCCTGAATCATTAGCCTATGGTGAAGTAGTCCTGGATCCTCTTCTCAGGGACCACATAACAAGGGCAGCTTGATCATTGCTGAATGCTGTACCCAAGAATTCCTCTTTATTTGGATCCTGGAGTCCTAAATTATTTGAAACAGAATTAAAAATTAATGCATTAGCAATATTCCAATTGGGCAATAATAAAACATTAGCATTTTTTACCATCTGTCTTCCCTCATCAGGGGTTATATTTTGGAACTCCTACACCATTTGTTCTCTCATCCATTTCTGGATGTTCTGTTTTAATATTTTTACACCTTTGCTCAAAAATGTGCATGTTTACCCTCCACGCAAACTGATGGAAAGCCCTAGATCTTACAAAACTGTTATCAGACAAAAAATGCTGACTGGCTTGTTCCAAAACAGGGTCCAATTCCCTTCCTCTGAAATCTACTATAGTTAATTCAAAACTTGGCACAGGAGGTTCCTGGGGGTTCCCTTCATCAATTTCTGCTTGTGTAACAAAAATTTCTCCTTGTGACCCCATTTGTTCGAATTGCTCATTGGTGAGCTGTTGTTCTTCAATTCTCATTGGGGTTTGAGAAGGTGAGTAACTTTCATCAGGGGATTCTTCCTCCCTTATTATTCTTCTTCTTTTGGGAGAAGGTTCAGGGGGTCTTTCTTCCAGGACAGTACTGGTGGATTCAACTATCTGTTTTTCTTTGTGTACAATGGGCACCTGCTGTCGAACAATAGTATATCCTGTCTTCTTTCGTACCACCAGTGGACCCATTCCAATGTTGGGGGTGAAACCCAATTTTTTCATAACCTCTCTGGCTTTATCTGGAAAAGAATCAATAAAATGTTGTTTCTTCTCATTCATTACTTCCATTATCTCAGAGAAAGTACTCATGAGCTTATTTATCTTATCTGCATTGGTTGTAGCATTACTAAGAGGACTGTAATCTTTGTCAAAACAATTAATGAATTCCAAAACTTTTGAATAGACTCTCCATTTTTCTTTCTTTATTTCTTGCTCATGGAGAGAATATTCATTTCTTATTATATCTTCAGGAAAATAGAATTCATGCTGAACTAGACGAAGCTTGATTCTAAATCTAAGAGCAGAGTTAAAGAAACCTTCTGTATCACAAAAATGAGCGTGAGACACTTCCATCTTATATTGATCCAAAATTTTGTGGAGAAAGATCCACCCTTCTTTAGTTATCACAAACTGGTGGGCTATAATAAAAGTAGGAAAAATTGATCATGTCCCCCTTTTGTGCAAAAAGGCCTCCTCCACTCCTCCCAACTGCCACAAAAATTCAGTTATCCCTACCTTTAAAGGTACCTGATAGGGTAGCACATGGGGTGTTCCTTTGAATCCATAGACCCTGATGACAGTTGAGACTGAATATGGGATAATATCTCCCCAATTATGTGAAACTTTTAGATTATGGGGTTTTTCCATAGGCCTAACAAGGTGCATTAATGCCTTAGGGATTCTGGGATTATCACTCAATATGAGGCATCTTAGTTTGGAGGCAAAGTGCCTATCAAATCTAACAAAGCTAGCATTTTTTGCTTCCCAAGTCATGTCTGCACTCCATAATTGGACTGGTAGTGCCTCCCCCTCTTGTTCTCTATTTAAAACCATTTCTTTACCAAAATAAGTGGCCCCTTTAAAAAGAAACATATGCATCAATAAGGAGTACTGATCCCAAACCTTTTCCACCTTGCCCTTTGCAATCCCCACCAATCCCTAGTGAATCTCATTTGCCAAGTAAGATGCAAAATCAAAAATTATTTCCACACCAAAAGAGGAGATTTGGGTGATCATATACATGAAGCTCACTGGAATAAAATCTTCTTCGCCCTCTCCGAAGACTCTGCACAGGGTCCTATATATCTCTACTGCCCTGGCATTAAAGCATGATTTCTTGAATGGTTCTTTAGAAGATGATGTTATGGTTGGGAGGCCTCCAATCCGGCCTATGTGGGCTTTCAGTGCACCCTGTCTAACTACATCCCTTTTGGATATATATTCTTTTTCTAACTCTATCAAATTAATGGGCACATGATACATGGTGAGAGGTCCCAGACTGAAAACCTTCCTAATCTCCTCGGGACTAATGGTAACTAAAGCCTCACTATCCATTCTTCTCACTACCTTAGTGGCTTGGTCATAGTTTTTTGCTATAGCTTCAAGCAGGTCAAAATCCATAAACACACTAGGGACAACAAGCTTTCCAAGATCAAAATTCCATATATTGGCATGAGGGGCATATAACTTCCTTTCTGCAAACCATTTTTTGAATAAATTCAAACCAGTTTGAGAAGTTTGAGCATCCCGGACCCAATTACTCTTATCATACAATCCATCAGCTATCCTTAGCCTAGGGTTTAGTGAGGTTAACCTCTTAACTTGCACCGTTTCTACAGTAGACTCAGGAAGTAACTCAAGCAAATCATCATGCACATTTCTATCCAAGTAGTTTATTGCACCTATAAATCCCTTCTTCGGAGGCATCTTGGGCTATCTTTTTAGAACTTAAAAGCTCACGAAGATGATGGTAGTTTTACTTACTTGAATTCTGTCTCAATTCTCCTCTGTATTCTTGCAAATTTTCCGCAAACAGACAACTTGACAATTTTTTATTAAACCTTGGCACGCTTTTCTTTCAGTAATGGCTTCTGCACAAGAATGCCTCCAAATCTTTTCTCACGTGAAATGAAACTGATGAAATCTCTCTGTATTATACTCTATTTTTTCTCACAGACGAAGCTTTCTTTTCTAATTAATACAGAGAGTGGCACTACATTTTTCATTTAAAACTGCGCCGTCGATCTTCAAAGATCCTACGATCATGCGGTACAGAGAGAACAAGTAGGAGTTATATTTTCCATGTCAGTTATTTTACCCAATGAGAACTTGCCATGTACATAATTCTTTCTTTTGATGGCGCTTATATTTGGACCCACTGACAATGGAGAACACGTGTCAGCATGTCGCTACTTCGTTATGCATAAAGAACAAGCACCTTGCCATGGCGAAGCGGCAACAATCGTTGATCAGATCAAGAAATGATTGAAAGATACGCTACAGGGCTTCTTAAGAAAGAAGGCAGCGGGCCCAACTCGCTATGTCACTATAATTATCTCCCTTGCAACTCTTCATAGCGAGGAGACGACAGTCGTTGATCACTTACCAAATCAAAGGTGAAGAAGAAACACAAGATCTCCTGATTTATATTTGCTATGTCGCATGGCTTAACAAGCATGCAACTTGTCATAGCGAGGTAGCGAGCTCCGTTGATCCACTTCAAGCTGACGTTCAAGATTTTTTGTACATTTAGTCAAATAGGTATTAATGAGAATCGAATCTCTGCATAGTTGGCACATGTCAAAATTTATCATAGTCATCTGTCATTCCACGTCATCAAAGATCTTGCCGATCTTTTACCACTTTACAAGGCCTCGCTAACTCGCTAACGGTGAAGCACCTAAATTTTCCAATAGCGAGGTAGCGAGCTCCGGCACTTAAAAGGATTTTGTGCCAGAAAATGCAAGGGTTACCCAGCAATTACTTCTGTTAATTTAAAACTAATTCTGACAACGGTATTTATGACTGGTCATGCCACCTGGTGTAATTATGATACAAGCAAGATGCAATGTCATCATTTTCAGATTTTCACGTGGCCTCACTACTTTGCTAATGGTGAAGTGGCTGAATTTTCCGATAGCGAGGTGGCAGAACGTCCAGAAAAACCATCATTCCGGCTCTGATGTCAAATATTCTAGTGGGTCCCTATCCTTTTTTGGATGGTGACTTGCAAAGTGTACCTGCACAATAAATCATTTAATAAGCAAATCTTTGATCGCCGCATCTTCACTTTACGGTCCCACCGCTTAAAATACTCAATACTCGTTATCTCACTATACTTAATAAGCATGCAACTTTTCATAGCGAGGTAATGCCAACGGTAGATCTAATCGGATCTGACGGTTGGGACAAATAGGAAGAAAGGTAACCCGGGGGAAAGGAAAAGGAATATGACAGCATATTCGTCTCTTTTGAAAATTCAAAATTTCGTGCCCGACAATTTATGAATAGAGATGATATAGGGTTTATATGACGATTATTTCTTATGGATGAATTATCCAAAACCCTATGCTTCACTTAGGCATAGAACATTTGACTTTTCTATGATTTAACTGAAAACTTTTACTACACAAAAAGTCAAACCAACAGAAAGTTACATCTTTCTACACGTAGTTCATTTCTTAGCTTTGTCAATTCTCTTTGCAAAACATCATTTTCACATATTACTTTTGTATTTTCTTTCTTTACCTTCATTAATTCTTCTTCTAAATTATTGGTCTTCACCTTTTCAACTCTTCTAGGTTTTCCCATTGAGATTGAACACACACTCTCTCTCTTTTGTCAATTTCTATCAATATCTCAAATCTTTGAGAAAAACATATTTACCAAACAAGTATAGTTTTATGTAACCTTTTAACCCAAGCTAACCCTTAAATCTATATGTAATTCTTAATACTCTTTGTCAACATCAAAAATTGCCATCAAATCTCATGCATACCTTGATTCATTTTTTATGACACTAGTGGTAGAAATTTGCAAACTTTGATCTCTTTCAACCTTGGTTAGGAGTTGAAGACTTCAATCACCCACTGAAGACACATAACACTTTTTAAATAGACTTCAATGTGTTCTATAAACACAACGGTGCCTTTTTTCTTCTTTAGAATTGGCTGCTCCAAAACAATGCTTTCTCTTTCTTCCAGCTAGGCCAATCATTTTATCAAATTAGACTTCAACAACATTTCTCTTCTCTTGGCAAATTTCTTTACAACTAGCAATCTAGTCATTACAAAACTTTAGCAGAGTTCCACATAACAAAAAAAATAATACAGCCTATGAATCAATAATATGCTCTGATACCATGGGGTAAGTGTACCAAGTTGTGGTGCCAAAAAGATGATACCTTTTTTTTTTTAAAGTTTTGAAAAGTGCACACGCACTATAGTGCACACTCACTATAGTGTGTACCAACTATAGTGCGTATGCACTTTTCAAAATATTTTTTTTATAAAGCACATTAACACTATTAAGAATTAAATTTAAAAATCTTTAAATAGCACGTGCGCATTATAGTGCACACGCACTATAGGGCACATACGCTATTCAAAGCTGTGCATTCTACCAAGCCTAAGGTTTGGTTTTTCCTCGGGGATCCATCCCAAAGGTTTGGAGTCTATAAATTGGTCTGAGATGTGTTTTGTTGCAAACACACAAAAAATGATTATTTTTCTTGTGTGCTCTCCTTTAGGTTTCCTTGTGGTTGAGCATTGATAAAATCAGGTTACATGACATTGTAGGTCTCTGTGTTAGCTACATAACCATATAATTTATTTTTTTATTTGAACTATTGCAAGCCTTTCATCTATAATTTCTTTTGAATGTATGTTCATTTTTTTCAAAAATCAACATGTACTAATTGGGTTGTAGATTTTAGGTCGTTCATCAAATTTTGCAACAACTTAGTTTTTTAAAAACTAGACTCCATTCTACACACTTTGAAAAAAAGAAGTTTTGATTTTAGATGAATTTTCAATCATTTCTAGGGGGAGCACATAGATATTTCACATTTTTGAGATGTGTCTAATTAAAAAATACATAAAAAAATACACATTATAAAATTACCCAAAAAGTCTAGGATAAACTACATGGTGTTAGGTAACTTTTGACAAGAGCAATTAAAGAATTTCAAAAAAAAAGTTAAAATTTTAGGGGGGCCACACTTTGTATTATGTTATGTTTTTTTGGAATAAACAGTACCACTTTTTGAGGACCTAAAACTAAACTATTTTGAAAAAAAATTAGTAGTTTAGAAACTAGATTCAAAGGACTACTACTTTTGTTTTTGTCATATCTTAAAATTTTGAGTGTAACTATCTTTAAATTCTTGTTGAAGTTCAAAAATTGCTGATTTAAAAAAAAAAGGTGTCCACTTATACCCCCCTTTTGGCACCACAACTTGGTGCACTTACCCCATGATGAATAAAATAAAAACAACAACACAAAGAGTAAAAGTAGAGCTAAAAGAATAGAGTAGCAAAACAATATTGAACATATCAAGTATACACACTTTATTATTAAAGCACGATAATTTTTCTTCTTACATTTACAACTAAGAGGAATGCTCTATTTATAGAGCCTATACATATTTCTAGAGACTTCTTCTTGAGAAGTTTCAAGAAAGGAAACATTCTAGAGATTTCTATATATTTTTAAATTTACATATTGCTCAAAAAAAGAAGCTTCATGAGGTAAGTAGAAAGTTCTGGAGTATGTATTAAATGCATTCCTACCATTGAATAAATAAATATTATTTCAACATAGTATTTCTAAGTTTATACAGTGATCTAATATTGGTATGGCTTTTTGCAAAGAATATCAAGATTGTAGATGTTTTATTGGTTGTAACATGGCTGTAACATGTTTAAGATGTAGAAACTAAATTAATTGTAAATGTTAGATTTTGAACGCATGATATCAAGTTTAGTATTTATAATTTCTATGTAAATTCTCTAAAATAATTCCAATGATAGAATATATAATATGGCCATAGACAAAGTTTTTGAGAATGTGGGTTAGCGAATGAGGTTTTGGCAGTGGCTAGGGCTCCCTTGTCCCATTTGCAACTATTCTATTTGCTGAGGAGAAGGGTTGTTTGGTGTGCTGGGTGGGTGGATGTTTTCTGTTGTGGAGGAAGGATTTTTTGGGAGCTACATGATGTTGGCAGTATTAATTTCTCCAACTGCCCTTCATTCATCAGTTAGTCCTTAACCGTATACAATCCTATCATTCATTCAATGTAGTAGACAATCCAACTGCTTTAGCTATTCATCGCCGCTTGCCTTCTAGGCTCCTTAACTGCTACTAATAAATAAATTCTATGCATTAATATAATATATATTTTAATGTGTAATAAGTGTAGTAGGATATCTAGAGAGTTCTTAGACCTCTATAAATAGAGGCTTATGTAATGTATTTGAACAAGGTAGTAAGGTAATAAAATAAGTTTTATTTGTTTGTATTTGTCTCTCTTTTCCTTCACATGAGTAGGTGCATCTATGTAATTTTTTTTTAAGGTTTGAGATCTCTATGTGTGGGAATGAGACTGGTGATTTTGCTAGCATGGACAACATTGCACCTTTTTATTTGACTTAATGATCACTGGGTTATCCCACCTCACCAATCTTCTACAGATTTTCATGCAAAGGGATCTGGCTCTTTTTATGTGGGCTTGAGCTCGAAGTTGAACAAAGTTAATAGATGTCTTTAGAGGAGTCATGATCACCCTATCCTTGTCATTCCTCCTAATGTAGTTAGGGAAGATGTTGAATATGGGACAAAACATGGTCTAATATGTAAATTTCTAAGTATTTAAAATTTTGAATAAATATGTCTACTCTGAAGGCCTAGATTCAACCATTGTGGCAAGTGGAGGGTGATATACTCATCATTCTTGTTGGGGAATTTATTTCTTGGTACTGTTTTCTTGCATGTCTGATTGTGATAGTTTTTGAGGGTAGACCATATTTTTATAATAGTGTGGGGCTATTTATGGAACCTTAGCATATAGGGTTCAAGTCTGTAGAGGATCTCCCATCGAGGGTTCCTATTTGGATTCACCTACCATGACTTCTTCTTAGTTTTGGCTAGAAGACATCTTGCACCAGATAATTGATTGCCTAGGAAGCTGACTACAATTATGCATTAATCACTGGGAAAAAAGGTTATTCTTATGCTCATATTTGTGTTGACATTGAGTTGAATAATTGTTTTCTAGATTCTTTAAACAATTATCTTGGTTCATCCTCATGGGTTCACCAGTTGGACTATGAATCCCTTCCTTTTTATTGTCGAAGATGCCATGAGTATGGGAATTTGTAGTGTTAGTATCCTAAGGCCTCTAATGTGAACAGTGGGAGTTCTTGTGGGTCTTCCCCTTCATCTTGCCCAAATAAGGATTATGTTGGAAAGGGGAAAGCTTAGATTGATAATGTTGGAAAAGGGAAAGCTTAGATGGATACCACAAGTAAGGGGAAAGGGTCAGTTAGTTCAATAGGCCTTGATAAGGATGACTTCATTCTTATTAGCACTTGAGTGAAGGGAAGAGGACAAAAGAGGGCATTCTTAGATTGACATTCATATGCAGGGTATGTGCAAGATCATGGTGTACCAAACTATGGCCTTAAGTGGCAGTGAAAAATCAGCAAATCAGGGTTATGTCAACTTGACACATAATTTTAAAGTAGTTATGAAATTTATATCAAAAAGTTGTAAGAAAATAATCTATAGGAAATTGAATGTAGTTTCTAAACTACTAGGCCTTATCTATAGAAAATAATAATTGATTGGTCAAAAGTTTGGATTTTAATGTAGTACTGCAAAATTTTCAGGGCAAAAATAAAAAGTAGGTGTATGTCTGACCACCTTAATCAAAATAAAATGATAATATTTTTTTAATATAATTATAGATATAAAAATTAGACTCATGTCTAGATGTGACACATATTTTTGGGTATTTTTATTCCAAATAAATAATTAAATATGAATTTTCTACCAAAAAAATTTCAAAAAAAAAAACTCCCGTGTCTGACCACCTGAACTAATATAAAATTTTACCAATCTTTGTTTTAAATTCTTATACTAGGCGAAGCATAGAATGTGATGCAACTTTTAGATTTAAAAAATGTTATACTGTTTGAAAGTTATAGCTATTTTTCAATTAGTATGTCAATCAACACTTTACAATAATCTTCATTGAAAATTAACTAATAAATACTTATCGAACTCAGAATTTGACAGCAATTATATCAATGGAATCTTGAGAGTGATATTAAAAAACCCTTTTTGTTTCATTCAATTTCGATCAAAATAGCATTCTCAGATGGCTACCCATCATCTTCTTGGTGATTAATATGGGTTTTTCCAACCATAACTGACCATTGTGAACATGGCTAAGGATGTATCTAATCCATTTTATTTGAAAGCTTCTTGGCATATGGGAGATGTGGGTCAACCCTTTTGTCTTCAGATGTTTATGCTTAGGTTTCAGAGAGCCATCAACACACATTTCTTCTAACACACTATCCATTTCCAGGGTTCCTATTTCTTGAATAGAACATTTGAAATGAGTTCAAATATCATTGATTAAAAGTACCTTTGGTGGAATTCGCAACTGTGTGTCATTAGGGTCTAGTGCCTCTGCAACTGCGGGAACTGACTTGAAGTTCGGTGCCTTCCATTCTATGCCCTTGACCAACATTTTTGATCCACGTTTCACCTTGCTGGTGCTAGTGCTTGTGGAATCCATTGTTGCTTGGTAGGTGATGGAAATATTTGAACAAACTTCTTTATCTGCAAATTCATTCAAAATCACTTTGAAATTTCTTGAATGCACTTGGAAATCTTTTAGCTTTGAGAATACAATGAAAATGAACTTGAATTCCACTCGTTTTGATGAAGAGTTCACCATTAATGCTAGGTACCATGTTGTCATAATGCATGACAGACTGTCATCCACTAACCTAACTCGGCATGAGTATCAACTCGATAGATGAACAAAATTCCTTTTACTCCCATCCTTGCTCAGTAAAGTCTTTAACCACTCTGCTCGGCAGAGTCTGATGCACTTGGTGAAAGATAACCTTTTTGTGATCCCAACGTATCTACCATACTGACTGGATCATTTTCTCTCTTTCATTTGGAACTGCTCTAGATATATAGCTTGATGATATAGTTCCAGATCTTCCTTTATGAATCTAATTGGAGATGGTGTAGTCACCCACTTCTTGAGTGACACGACCATCATTTGAACTATTCTAGTTAGTAGATTTAGGAATCCACTGTTGTCTCATCTACTTCCGAATGTTATCAGCTTTAGCATTCTTTTATTCTTCAATTCTTCCTATATTCATGTAGTTTTTAGCTATATGAACAAGTTCAGTGCATGTATAGCACCTTACAATAGTTTCCTTCTTCCTTAGGTGATGTCTTGCATAGTTTATACTGACGTGTCCATATTTCCCACAATAATGACATCTGCACTAGGTATTGTAGTCCCATCCAAATATTGCTTTAACAAGTTGTTCAGCTGGATTGAATGATTTGGATCTACATTGGAATGCCTTGTGACCATGCTTCTTGCATTTATGACAATTACCTTCAAATTTTGGTTTCTCCTTGCATTCATTGGCTTTGTGACCATGCTGATTACAGTTATAGCACTTTCCTTTTAATTTTCCTTTTCCATTACTCCAATATTTGTTTGATGCGTGACTAGTTTTTTCACAATGATTGCATGAGGTTTTTAAATTCCTTTTTGCACTTTGCTTGGAAGATTCACCTTGTTCTTCATTGTATCCAAGTCTTGCTTTATCTTTTTGCTTATGAAGATTTTTCTCATTTTGCTGAATCAGTTGATTCATGTCTTCTTGTGACTTCATCATTCTTTCATTAATTTGCTTTTCAGTATTTAGGTCACTCTTTAATTTTTCAACAATTTTCTTTTTACATCTTAGTTCTCTTAGTATTCTTTCATTAATTTCCCTTTCACTATTTAGATCACTTCTTATTCTTTCATTTTGTGCTTTGAGAATTCTGATTTCTTCATTTGCTTCAGAGATTTGATCCATGAGGTCTTCATGCTGATTGGATTGATTATTTCTTGCCTCCAAGTCTTCATTTACCTTGTCTCTTTGTTCCAAAACTTCACATAGCCTGGTTGACTAGATTTCTTGTTCTCTTTTAAGTTTTCTTACTTCTTCCTGCAGAGAGGCATTCTTTGCTAGGAGTTCCTTGATTGCCTCAATAGCTTCATTTGAACTACTTGATGGTAAAAGGTCTTCAATATTTTCTTCAACATACTGATGGTCATTCATTTTTCTTGCAAGTTCCTTCCTTCTTTTCAAGGATTGGGAAAGATGCTCTTTTGCTTCTTTGAGTTGAGCCATGGCCATTTCAAGATCTAGCTTTTCACTTTCAATTGCCTTGTCAAGTTTGAATATCTCCATTTGTCCTTTAGATCTTTACTCAAGCTATCAAACTTTATCCTAAGAACCACAAACACTCTGATACCAATTGTTGGAAATATTCAAGATATGATAGGTTACTGAGAGGGGAGGGGTGAATCAATAACCTTTAAATATTTTTATTAATTTACCACACATCTATCTATGCTACTGCATGCATTAGTTTTGATACATAAAAAGATGAGTACACAAGTGAACACAATATTTGGTGACCCAGAAACCTTCCAAATAGAAAGTAAAACTGGGGTGGAGATGATACACACAAAAATTTAATACTACAGTATAAAGTTGGCCTGTTAAGGCTTACATTGACCACTTCTGGTGATCTACCCTGTTAGGAGCACAAATGACTGCTAGGTCTACCTTGTTAGAGGATTTGCAAATATACAATGAAGTGTGCACTCTGTTAGGAGATTTGTACAAAGACTATTAAGTCTACCTTGTTAGAGGATTTGAAAATCTGATTCACTTGTTAGGATGAAATAGTGGATCTTCTTGCAACTGATTGGTGATAAGATCCCTTATGCACTGATCACCTCATGTGATGGATATAAATTTTTAGTCTTTGAATTGACCTTGTTGTGTACCTTGAATTGCTGTTGATGAACTTTCGCGTATACTTCACATTACTTTACAATTCCTTCTCATTCCATGCATCATACATAAATTCATTATCATAATTGATATCTTACAATAAATCTTACATAAATACCTTTCAAACTTACGAAATTACAAGGTTGGCCAAAATACAAGTAAACAAATACATTACAGAGTTGGCCCAATAGTAAATAACTCAGGTTCACTGAACTGACTCAGTGACCTTCTGATACTTGATGTCCACTGCATTACTCGGCATCATCATGCATTTGGTAGAAGTGAAGGCTTGGTCCATACTAATCACTCAATGTAGTTCTAAACTTGGTTACCACTGGTGACTCGATAGATGAAGTGTCACTCGGTAGATACTATTCACTGAGTTTACCTTGTTTCACTCGGTAAACAATGAATCTTTCATTGCTCGATTTGCACTAAATTTTTTATTGCTCAGTTTGCACTCAATCTTTCATTGCTTAGTTAACACTATGAAGAATGGTAGATATTGAGAAGCTCGGTAGACACTGCTGGACTTCACATTGTCTGCATTTTCTCCGTGGCCATTGTCTACTCAGTGTAAACTATTGAACTACTAAGTTTACAAGGTAACCACTTGATGCTTAGTAAGCATAGAAAATTGAGTAAGTGTTGTCACTAATGAAAAAATAATCATAATCCCAATAGTTGTAGGTCAACCTATGACCCCCTTCGACCCATATGAAAGATTCTAATATGTTCCTAGGGATCCTAGGACCCCTAAGGACATATGTCATCATGTAATGGGTCGAAGGTCTGACCCATATGAAAGATTCTAATATGTCCCTAGGGGTCCTAGGACCCCTAAGGACATATATCATCATGTAACGGGTCGAAGGGGGTCATAGGTCATCCTATGACCGCCTTCATCCCATATGAATGATTCTAATATGTCCCCCCTAGGGACATATGTCATCATGGAATGTGTTAAAGGGGGTCATAGGTCACCCTATGACTCCCTTCGACCCATATATGAGTGATTCTAATATGTCCCTAGAGGTCCTAGGACCCCTAGTGACATATGTCATCATGGAATAGGTCAAAGGGGCTCATGGGTCACCCTATGACCCCCTTCAACCCATATGAATGATTCTAATATGTCTCCTAGGGACATATGTTATCATGTAATGGGTCGAAGGGGTTCATAGGGTGAACTATGACCCCTTTGACCCATTACATGATGACATATGTCCCTAGGACCCATATGAATGATTCTAATATGTCCCTAGGGGTCCTAGGACCCCTAGGGACATATGTCATCATGTAATGGGTCAAAGGGGTCATAGGTTACCCTATGACCCCCTTCGACACATAAGAATGATTCTAATATGTCCCTAGGGTTCCTAGGACCCCTAGGGACATATGTCATCATCAAATGGGTCAAAGGGGGTCATAGGTAACCCTATGAACCCCTTCAACCCATATGAATGATTCTAATATGTCCCTAGGGGTCCTAGGACCCCTAGGGACATATGTCATCATGTAATGGATCGAAGGGGGTCATAGGTCACCCTATGAACCCTTTCAACCCATATGAACGATTCTAATCTATGCCTAGGGGTCCTAGGACCCCTAGGGACATATGTCATCATGGAATAGGTCGAAGGGGGTCATAGGTCAACCTATGACCCCCTTCAACCCATATGAAAGATTATAATACGTACTTAGGGTCCTATGACCCTTAGGGACATATGTCATCATGTAATTGGTTGCAGGGGGTCATAGGGTGACCTATGATCCCCTTCAACCCATATGAACGATTCTAATATGTCTTTAGGGGTCCTAGGACCCCTAGGGACATATATCGTCATGTAATGGTTTGAAGGGGTTCATAGGTCACCCTATGACCCCCTTCGACCCATATGAACAATTCAAATATGTCCCTAAGGGTCTTAGGACCCCTAGGGACATATGTCATCATGGAATGGGTTGAAAGGGGTCATAGGTCACCTTATGACCCTCTTCGACACATAAGTAACAATTTTAATATGTCCCTAGGACCCCTAGGAATATATGTCATCATGTAATGAGTCGAAGGGGATCATAGATCACCTTATGACCCCCTTCAACCCAAATAAAAAATTCTAATATGTCCCTAGGGGTCCTAGGATTCCTAGGAACATATATCATCATGTAATGTGTCGAAGGGGCTCATAGGGTTCGACCCAAATGAATGATTCTAATATGTTGCTAGGGGTCTTAGGATCCCTAGGGACATATGTTGTCATGGAATGGGTCGAAAGGGGTCATAGGTCACCTTATGACCCCCTTCGACACATAATAATGATTCTAATATGTCCTAGGGGTCCTAGGTCATATGTCCTAGGACCCCTAGGGACACGTGTCATTATGTAATGGGTCGAAGGGGGTCATAGGTTACCTTGTGACCTCCTTCGACCCATATGAATGATTGTAATATGTCCCTAGGACCCCTAGGAACATATGTCATCATGGAATGGGTTGAAGGGGGTCATAGGTCAACCTATGACCCCCTTCGACACATATGAAAGATTCTAATATGTCCTTAGGGGTCCTAGGACACCTAAGGACATATGTTGTCATTTAATGGGTCACCTATGACCCCCTTCGACCCATATGAATGATTCTAATATGTCCCTAAGGGTTTTATGACCCCCTTTGACCCATATGAATGATTCTAATATGTCCTTAGGGGTCCTAGGACACCTAGGGACATATATCATCATGTAATGGGTCGAAGGGGGTCATAGGCCACCTTATGACCCCCTTTGACCCATATATATGTCCTTAGGGGTCCTAAGACCCTTAGGGACATATGTCATCATAGAATGTGTCAAAAGGGGTGATAGGGTGACTCATACAAATGATTCTAATATGTCCCTAAGGGTCATAGGACATCCTATGACACCATATGAATGAATGATATGACCCATATGAAAGATTCATATATCATCATGTAATGGGTCAAAGGGGGTCATAGGTCACCCTATGACCCCCTTAGACCCATATATATGTCCCTAGGGGTCCTAGGACCCCTAGGGACATATGTTGTCATGGAATGTGTTGAAGGGGGTCATAGGTCACCCTATGACCCCCTTCCACCCATACGAATGATTCTAATATGTCCCTAGGGGTCTTAGGACCCCTAATGACATATGTCATCATGGAATGATTCGAAAGGGGTTATAGGTCACCTTATGACCCCCTTTGACACATAAGAATGATTCTAATATGTCCCTAGGGGTCCTAGGACCCCTAGGGACATATGTTGTCATGTAATGGGTCGAAGGGGGTCATAGGGTGAACCCATATGAACAATTTTAATATATTCCTAGGCGTCCTAAGACTGTTAGGGACATATGTCGTCATGGAATGGGTCAAACCCTTCGACACATAATAATGATTCTTATATGTCCGTAGGGGTCCTAGGACCCCTAGGGACATATGTTGTCATGGAATGGGTCAAAGCCCTATGACTCCCTTCAACACATAAGAATGATTCTAATATGTCCCTAGGGGTCCTAGGACCCCTAGGGACATATGTCATCATGGAATGGGTCGAAGGAGTTCGTAGGTCCCTTCGACCCATATGAAAGATTCTAATATGTCCCTAGGGGTCCTAGGACCCATAGGGACATATGTCATCATGTAATGGGTCGAAGGGCATCATAGGTCACCTTATGACCCCCTTTGACCCATATGAAAGAATCTAATATATCATCATGTAATGGGTCGAAGGGACCTATGACCCCCTTCAACGCATATGAATGATTCTAATATGTCCCTAGGGGTCCTAGGACTAGGACCCCTAGGGACATATGTCATCATGGAATGTGTCGAAGGGGGTCATAAGTTACCCTATAACCCCCTTCGACCCATATGAACAATTCTAATATGTCCCTAGGGGTCCCAGGACCCCTAGGGATATATGTATTAATATATATATTATATTTATAGATTATAATACTAATAACATAATATATTATTATATATTAATAACATAGGCCATAATAATAATAATATATTATAGATAATAATAATAATATATATTAATAACACACACACACACACACACATATATATAATATTACGTTATTATATTTAATAAAAGTATAGTAAAAATAATAATAATATATATTATATTCATAGATTATAATAATAATAACATAATATATTATTATATGTTAATAGATTATATGTTATATCTTTGTGTTACGTTATTTTATATAATAATAATAATAATAATAATAATAATAATAATAATAATATATCTTTACATAATAATATAACTCAAATAATTCATAACTCACAAACTAAAATTATATCATAACCCACATATTCGTTTTGCCCTCCAATTTCTTTGGGGGAATATTAGATATCTGATGTGAAATTGGATATCCGATGTGAAATTAGATATCTTACTTTATATCGGATATCCAATATAACTGACATCATTTTTTTAGATATTGCCTATCCTTGCAAACCCAACAACATCAATTTTTGAGGGTCTTTTTCATGAGTTTTACAAAAAGTCATGTTTTGGGGCCTAACCAATCAAAAAAAGTTTGAAAATATAACCCTAGGGTTTCGATATTGTCATCTGAATGGGGAGTAGTAGTCATTGAAAGGCTAAATGCAAAAGGAAGGTATCCAATGAAGACATTACAACATATAGGGAAAGGGACAAAATGGAACACCGAAGAAAAAAATAAGGTATGTTAAATGTCAGTCAAGTTGATGATGAATTAGTTGAAGGTGAAATCATAGAGTCAGATAATGAATATGTGCAGTTGGGGAATAAAAATGTACCTATTGAGAATGATAATGCTAGAATTGAAAATTTAGAAAATGAAAATTTCGCGGACAAAATGCTACCAGTTCATAATGTAAATTGCATAATTGACCATGCCAAACATGACAATGCATAGGAACCTAATGCACAAGAACCTTACATATCTCCTAATTATAATCAACATGAAGGTTCTAGAACACCAAAATGGATAATTGAAATTGATGAAATGATTGTTACCAGTTTGGAAGGGAAAAAATTAGAAAGAACCATTCAGTTATGGGCTTCAAGACTATATAAGATGTTTTTTGGCAACAAGACAGTGGTAGAGTAATGTCAGCTTTTCATACACTTATTAAAGATGCAAAAGATGAGACCTATGCTTTCCAAATTGAAGATTCATGTCAATAAAAAGTTGGAAAGAAATACCATTATGGTGAATAATCTTTTTAGTGCTCTCAATAGCATTGGGAAAAATAGCAGGGAGAAGGATAACAGAGTTGCTCGAAGGGTTATTACAACATCTTTGGTAAGTCATCATTTTAGAAAGGGTAGATATATGAGACAAATTTATATTGATTTGAATCTAAATCATACTACTTTGAGAAAAGCACTTAGTTGATAAGAGAAAATTGATGATCATCTTCAAAACAAAACATGGGCATTTGGTGGGAGACTTCCATGTTTTGATAAAAAACTATGTGATGATGTGAAGAAAGAAATTACACAATTTTGGCACTCTAGCTCACGAGTATCACCCAGTGCTAAAGATGTGTTAAAGTTGAGAATTGGCATTAGAGACTGCACACCACATCCTAAACACTATTTGGAGGTAAGTCAAACTATGTTGTTCAAACAATTTAAAGAGATTCATCCAAGTTTTCATATAGCATAAAGGGCTTTTGAATCTTTGAAGCTATTTTATTAGGTGCCACTCAAAATTCAAAATACATGTTGTTGCAAATATCATGTTGAGTTTTCTATGCACCATGAACTATTATGCTCCATCCGTTCTACTTTGCATAGTAAAAAAATGTTGGAGGATTGTGGTGTTAGTGGGCTTCCAAAATCATCAAGAGACCTGCTAGATCAAATTTTATGTTGCAGAGTTGATGGTTGTTTCATTTATAAAAATGCTTGCTTAAATGAGAAGTGTTTAGAATGTGGTGGATTATCCAAGTTTGACACATGTTTCCATGAGGGGCGAGAACAAGATATTGGAAAGACAATAGTGAAAAAAAAGGTATATGAAATTGTAAAATACACATTGAAGAGTGGGGGTGAGAGCTCTAGATGTTAATTGGTTGGAAAAGAGATCAGTGTGGCTAGTTTTATTTTAGATTTCAAGGAAAATATTTTCTACAAGTATGCAAGACATAGTCACAGGTCTCAGTGGTTGAATCAACAATTTAGAATGTGTAAAAAGATTTTTCCCATTGGCATTATTATATCAATTGTTGATTTTGCTGAGAACTACACAGTGCAACCTCAAAATGAGACACAATCTCAGTATTACAACTCCATTTAGATTTATATTTTTGTTCACATAACATATAGACATGCCCCTGACAGTGTGGAAGATAATTGGAAGATTATTAGAGAGTGTCATTTTTATATGAGTGATGATAGATCTCACTCTCACGAGTTTGTGCAACATTGTTTCAAAAATTATTTTGATTTATTACATAAGCATGCAATTGTTATGGATAGACATATCATTTGGTCATATAACTATATAGGTCAATTCAAGAATGCTCACATGTTTCATTGGTTGTGTAGGATGCACATAGAGAGGGGGGTGCCTCATATTTGGATTTTTTTTGAGTTCAGCCATGGAAAAGGGGAACATGATGGAGCAAGGGCATGTGTGAAGAGAGCTCTAGTTAAGGAGCAACTAAAGATTTCAGCAGCAGAGCTTCTTGATGCTTGTAGCATTATTGATTAGTGTAGTTTAGCATTATCATAGGGGAGACTCTTGATTCAATGGCACATAGGTTCTTTTGGTTGGTTGAAGAAGGGTCCATAGTTGATAGATCAGATTGTGCTATAGTGAGAGACTCATAAAAAATGCATTCATTCTAGAGCTCTGATTCTAGTACATGGATCATTTGAACATGACAGCTAACTTGCTTTTGTCCTAGTTGTTTTCAGTGTGATTGGGATCACTATGAGTTGAGTAAGTGGGTGGACACATGGGCTCTATATTATCTTACTTCATTGTCTATCATACCCTCTATCAAAAATGATAACATGAAAAGTTCACTTGAGCATAACCATCTATCAGATCTACTTCAGCTAGGACATGTCTTTTCATTGGTTGCACCATAGGGGAATGATGAGAAATCCAATTATTGGTTAGCATATTGTGTAAGAGGTAAACAAAAACTTGCACAACCGATCATAGATGATGATGGATTCACATATCCTACTGGTTCAGTGGTTGTCACTGGAACATGTCTGTGGACATACATGCTTAGAAGGAATGGAATTCCTACATTCGAAGACTATCAGAAGCACAAAATAATTCTCATATATTCACATCTTATTATAGGAAAAAATGTAAAGTTGTTGAAGCATCAAGGACACAACCGATCATAGATGATGATGATGATTGGGATCACAATGAGTTGAGTGAGTGGGTGGACACATGGGCTCTACATTATCTTACTTCATTGTCTATCATACCCTCTATCAAAAATGATAACATGAAAAGTTCACTTGAGCATAACCATCTATCAGATCTACTTCAGCCAGGACATGCCTTTGCATTGGTTCCACCATAGGGGAATGATGAGAAATCCAATTATTGGTTAGCATGTTGTGTAAGAGGTAAACAAAAACTTGCACAATCGATCATAGATGATGATGGATTCACATATCCTACTGGTTCAGTGGTTGTCACTAGAACATGGCTGTGGACATACATGCTTAGAAGGAATGGAATTCCTACATTCAAAGACTATTAGAAGCACAAAATAACTCTCATATATTTGCATCTTATTATAGGAAAAAATGTAAAGTTGTTGAAGCATTAATGAAGACCAAAAGTAAAAGAACTTTTTACTATTACTGATGCTGATCATGATGCCCTATTGGAGACCCTAAAATAGAGAGAGGACACTACTAGAACACTCGACTAGGTATATTTACTTCTTATGTTATTTTCTTCATAATGATTCAATGAACTAATGATTATCTTCTTTAATACAATAAGTTACTAATTTTTGTATTATGATATAAAATTTGAACCTTTTTTGTATATGGTTTTTGTAATAATGAAAAAGACAGGTTAAATTAGTTGCACATTCTAATTTGTGTTTTGGTAAGTTTATGTAATAATCCATAAAAGTGCACAAAATGAAATTGTACAATATTAAAGGATGCTAGTCCCTTTGCATACACCCTTTAGCATCTCTAGAAGAGGAAGTGATTTCCATGTGGATTCAATATCACCCAAACATGTTGAGCCCTTAGGCACACCCATTTGAATTAGTAAGAAAATTGATTGGTTATCCAAAAATTCTTATGCTAAGAAAGCTTGTTAATCAATCACATACCAACCACATATCATCAAAAAAAAAAATCAAGTAATGCATACATGAGGTATGCACAATCACTAACCATTCCATGCACTTTTTTATCACATAAATACATGGAACACTAGTGCAGAGCACCTAATCTGTTTTCTTTTCTTGATGTAATAAAGTCTAGGGATAAATCTAGTGATCTCCTTGTGACCATCCACATTTGTATAGGACACAAGACCCCATGATGCAACTGTAAGCCTTGGGCATCAATTGGTCTAGTGAAGTGAATTTTTTGTAAATTCCATGTTTCTTAGGTAAGTCTAGATGTTTAGAACATTATTAGGGTCCCTAGTGTAGACACCTAAATTTGATTACACCACTTTGGTAATCCTATTTAGTTATCTCTAAAGTCATCATTAATTAAATTCCTATTTAATTAATCCTTTGCCATCCCCTAGCTGATTAATTTAATTAATCATCTATAGTCCTAATTGATAAATCAAATAACCTATTATTTATCAATTAAATCCTATTCTTCTATCTAATTCTAAAATCCTCATTTATTAAATAAATCTATTTGATAAATAAAGCCCTCAAATCTAATAACCCCTAAACTATCCTAAACCCCCTTTTTAGCCTAATCCACCCTATTTTCCCATACTAACCAAGCTTAGCCACTAACTCACCCACCCTCATGAATGCCATCCACTTGCAAATCTCTAACAAGCTTAGTCTAATCCTAAACCCAAGTCTGATCCACCCCCTAATGTTGTCACATTCACTAAGCAAGCTTAAGACTTTCCTAAGCCAAGCAAAGTCAACAATCTCGACTCCCTCCAAAATATCCCAACCACCAAGCTTTGAATGCTCTTACAAAGGCCATAAAGACTCTTACAAGCCCATTCATTTCTCTTACAAGCCATTATGAAGGGTCTTTATGAAGATATTATCCCTTGAGCCTCCTTTGTTGACTCATCCATCCCCTTGCCTCTATCCACTCACCCTATGACATGTGTCACTCCTTGGTTGGTGCTAAACAAGAACAATCTATGTACTCCCCTTTGAGTGCATCCTAGCCCTCTTTAAGCTTTCATCTGTCCTTGCATCTTAACCCTCCATCCCTCAAGCCCTTAGCCTATAAATTGAATCCCCTCCCAAGCCATTTCATCACAACTTTTGAGCTAAAGTTATAATGCCATTTTGAGAGCAAAGCCATTCACCCAAGCCAAAATCCATCAAGAACACCATTGAAGCTAGTTTGAGAAGCCTTGAGCATACATACCAAATCTAACCAAATAGACTCATCCCTAAATCAAGTGACCATCCTCATTGAGAGAGCCATTCTATGACTCATATTCTCATTTGAGGGTTTCACTTTGTCTCTCATATATGTTATGGTTTTAATGCTAGTTAATGCTTTTATTTTTGAATAGATTAGTATTACTTGCTAACATATTTCTCATATAAAAAATTAAAAAAAAATTTGAAAAAAATTCACATTTTTCATCTTTTTTTGTGCAGTGTCGTCTCCGCAGTTTGGCATTTGTGCTTGCAAACTGTCGTCTCTGCCAGCTACTCTGTCATCTTTTCCAGCTACTCTCTTGTCTCTACATCCTTAATCTGTGATCTTCGCAGATCAGCACCTCCGCTAGCTACTCTGTCATCTCCGCCGTCACCTCTCTTGCTCTATTGTCTCCATCGCCACCTCTCCTGTTCTGTCATCTCCACTGCTGCCAACCCAAACTGTTGTCTCCACAAATCAACATTTTCATAAATCAGCATCTACGCTTGTCTCCTATTTTTTTTGTGCCGCAAAACTGACCTGTCATCTCCGCTTCTTTCTCTGTTGTCTCCGTAGATCAGCATCTCTGAATTTTGGCATCTCCACCTATTAAACTGTTGTCTCTGCCTATTTATGTTGCATTCTAAGCATTTTTACGCCTAGAAAAAATAACAAAAAAAGTTAAATTTTTTTTTCCCATAGTTAAGCTTTCATTTTCGAAAATTTTGCGTGACTAATCATTTTGCTTTTTTTTTTGGTCTTATTGCAGGTTGGAGCAACAAAATTAATCATGTTTTTTAGGTTTTTCATGGAATGAACTTGAATGGTTAAACACATCTTTCTTTGAATGAATTTTTATCAAACACAATCTTGAATGCAATGGATTAAAATTAATCTTTCTTGGAATGCATGCTTAAAACAAACAAACTAAATCTTAAATGCAAAAGATCAATCAACCATTGCAATATCTCACACTTCAATTTTGGGCATAAAAAGAATTCACATTTTAGAAATCTTCTAAGTTATAAAAACTAATAAAGACGCTTTGAGTGAGTTTGTAGTTGGACTCACCCTCTTTAATCACCCATCAATTTAACCATTGGTTGCAATCTCAGTGCCATCTATGGAGATGGGTCTACCTAAGAGGGTGTTAAGTGCTCCATGCAAATCAAACTCCACTTACTTGGGTTTTTAGTAATTTTTCTAAGTTAGAAAATTCCTTGAATGCGCATTAATCTCGCTAACACTTCATTTGGGCATAAAAATTGGACAAATCTTGATGTGGAGGGCCTCCGGACACGCGCTTGACAAATCGAGTTTCACATATCTTTGTTTTGGGCTTAAAACAAACTCACACTCAATCTTGAATGCCTAACAATCAATGAACATCACATGGTTTTGACGCATTTTCAATGATGCTCGCATTTCTTATGTTGACGATCTCTCGACTTCCATTATGCTGATGACGTTATCAAGTTGGAATGAACATTGTATGCCCTAATCACGAGTGTCTTCAATCATAGCTTACAAAATCTAAATCATCAATTAGAAAAAAACTCTGCTAATTAGCCCAAGGTCATCTGAATCTTCTCTCCCCTTGTCGCCTTTGTAGGCCATCTTGGGTGCATAAGACTAGGATCCAAAACCTTGTTTTTAGTTTTAGGAGGCCTACTTGGGGATTTCATCACCCCTTGGATGACCTCAACTCTAGCGTTCTGGTGGAGTATAAAGATCAGGAGGTGAATCCAAAGACACCTCTTTTGGGATCAAAATTTTGTTACTCGGGCTAAGCCTCAAGGAACTTTATACCCTTGAGAAGTGAAAGAGGAGAAGTGGGTTACTGCTCCTCTCGACTGTGTGACATCTTTTTGGTTTCATCTACGGATTTGGGACTCACGTACCTTGCGTATATCGAGGACTCCCTAGCTAAACCAAATTTCATCCTTGTAGAAAGCTTCCTAGGATATTGGTATGTTTGATGTGCTTGCACCAAAATTTTGTCTTCTTGTTTATTCATAGCTTTTGAATGAATGTTTGCCAACTTTGGTCAAAATCCCAAAAAAGAAAAAATCTTCCAGCTCAAGGCATACTTAGCGTAGTCACTGCCTCATCAAAAAATCATCCAAGCTCCCTTAGTTCTCTACCTTAGAAAAATCCCAAATCCAAAGTCCATCCAAATCACCCCCCCAACCAGCTAGCAACCCAATCCAAAATCACACCCAAGCCTTTAGATAGTTGTCATTCTGCCAGAATTTGCTATCCACTCAATCCTACCAATCAACCAATCTCACCAAGGTTATCCCTCTGACAAAGCATTGTCTAGGGTATTCCATCTTTGTCACTTGTATCCCTCATCACCTTGAGCTAAAGGTTGGGATCCACAAGTGGTCAATCTCATGTCATACCCATAGGATCATTAGTCTATCCTTAAATTGGCACAATCTCCACCAATCTTGCACATAGGAAAGCAAAACTCTCACCTTTTGACAACATGTCCTTGAAGTCTTCCATTCACAGGAAAGCCAAAAATCTCTAGCCAATCCTCCTTAGGTCTGTCATACAACTTTGACTCTCCCTAGGAAATCCTTCATTAGCCAATCCAAAATCTGTGGTTAATCCAAATCCAACCATGAGCTTCCATGTTCATCCATATGCAATACCCCATCCCCATCCGACTCATCATCAAAACATGAAGTCCCAAACCTATCATGATGTGTTCGGTCATATTGTCCTTGCTCCCACCACCTCCTATTCCAATAATGATGAAAATATTGTTGACTATGATGGGTATATTGAAAGCCATAGAAACATTCCCCCAATCATCCCCCAAAATCCATCCATTCTTCCAAACTATCTAGTCATGCCATTTGATATCCCAGCTTCTCCTCCATTGGCCAATCAATCAAGCTTCCAATCTTCCACCCCATCACACTAGCTATTCCTATCAATCCACCTCCACCTCTAACACATGAGTCTCCAAGGAATCTCCTAGAGGAAATACAAGAAAAGCTGCCTCCAGTAGTCAATAAGCCATGTCATCTAATCCAACGATGTGAAGTAGTCAGTAATGAAGCTTTCCCATATATAATATCACCTCCATCTCCCATTGCTATCATCCCCATACCATCCATCAAATTGCATAAAATCGTTCCACTTCCCGCAAGCATCAAAATCCCAACACCTGTCAAATCCCTCCAAATCCTATCCACATCCCCTCCAAGCATTTCAAAAATCTCCCATAATGAACCTTATGCATCCATCTTCTACTCACCCATCTCCACTACTGAATCTCCCATCTATCCATCTGCTACCTTTGAAGAATCCATCCCTTCACCTCCTATCACACCATTCACTCCAATCCAATCCTATCAAGATCCTGCCCAAAAGTATGTTGACATCCCCCAAAGCATAAATGAAGATATCATCATATCATGTCTTCCATCCATAGTGCAGTCACCATCCCCTCCATATCCAAAACCTCAAGCCATACCTCCTATACTGCAGGATATCTTTTCATCCCATTAGGTAAATCAAGATCCTATCCTACCATCTCCTCCACTCCATGCTTCCATCTTACCACCTATCCAAGCTATTCCACCATCTACAATCTACCCTCTTGGTTCACTTACATTCATCCATGATGGCCTCCTCTCAGCAGAAAAATTAAGAACAGTATCTCCCTGTTGCAGTACATCTGATAAAGCACTTCCACCATTTTCCGCAAGCAAAAAGTATCCTCAACTAGTTCAAATTCTCAATCAATGGCATTATCAAGGTCAAGGTTTAGGACCACAAGAGCAAGGAATCAAAAAGCCTATTATTGCACAAAAAAATCTAAGATTTCATGGTCTTGAATATGTATCCAAAGGCTCACCATCTAAAGGTGTTGGTACACCAGACCCCCAAACCAAGCCTATCTCCAAGCCCACCATGCTAGCCTCCCATCACCCCTTCAAGAAATCTTATGTCATCCCCCCTCCACCATCTTTGCAACCCAAAACAACCTACCATATCCCCCCTTCACCCACTAAATCCATTTTGGGTCCCTATGTCCCAAAATCTACCATCCTCCATCCTCCTATCAGCCATCATTCAAATCCTATTCCCTCCATTCCTATGCAAGATCAACAAAGGCACATATCAGGGCACATCATCCATCATCATCCCCCTACACACTCTTCCATATCCTCTCCATCTCACAAAGCTTCTCCTAACCATCTTCCCAAAGCTTACCACAACAATGTGAATGCCAACTTCAAAATGCATAAACCTAAAAATCCACATCCTAGGCAATCATATGTCTATTCTAAAAGACATGCTCCAAAAAGGAAAAATCCAATCAAAGAATGCAAAATAATGCAAAAGACTATGAAAAGAAAATCCAAAAACCATGTGGATCCTAAAGAAAAAAGTTGAAACCTAATGCATAATGGCATCCACCATTGTTAATCCCTCATCTAGTGATTCATGTCCCCCATCTCCTAACTCCATCTTGGGTGCCTATATCCCGAAGCGTGCTTCCAAAAATTCACCATCAAGCTCGCATCTACCATCTATCCCCCATATGCTCTTTTCACACCTATCCCAACATGTGCCAATGTTGATCCTGCAAGCATCCCCATCTCATGCTCCTTTCTAGCCTTTTCATCCCTCCATCTCCTACCATCAATCCCATCTAATCTAATCTATTGCATAAATCACACATCCGGTGTACCAACAGCTAGCAACAAAATTAAACATTCCAACAGCTAGTGAAAAATCTCAAAAAAGCCAAAAATAGCTGAAGAAAGCCAAAATCATTCCAGCTAAGTCCAAAGTCAAAAAGTCAAACAAATAAAGAAAAATAAAGCATCCATTGGTGAAAACTTGGCAATTCAAGCGCCTTGGACAAGTACCATAACGAAAACTTGACAAACAAGCGTCATGCATAATCCATCCATCCCCAGCTTAGCCTATCATCCTCATGCTTTTGGTCACATCTTGTCATCCAGCTCCATTTTCCAATCTATCCACCTATCCTCCACCCTCCAACTTCCATCTCAAACCATCCACTTATCTCCTGTAGCTTTAGCCAACCATCATAGCTATCATCCATCTCCCTAGCCCCTTCAACTTTTTCCATCCTAGCTTCAATCCTATCACATCCATCATAAGACCTCCTTCTGCATGTCATCTTCTGATTGGGGGCATTGTATTCCTTGGAGATCTTGTCTTGTCCATCCTCCCTTGTCATTGGCATCTAGCTCTAGGCTATCCTCATGCAAACCCAATGTCATCTCTTTATATCCATCATAATCCTAGCTATCTACCATCCTATCCAGCCATCTCATCCTCCTCCTCTAGCTATCCTGGTCAAAAAATCTCTCATCATCATTGGGATGCATCCTCCCCAAATCCATATCTTCTACTATCACCCCATCCTTAGCTTTTGCATCTTGCACAACATCGAACCATCCCGCTATCCTATCATCCTAAACTTTTGCCTACTTATAACTATGTTGGTCAGCTTCAGCTTGTAAATATCTTGGTCAGCCAGCTTGTACATCCTCTTTAGCTTAGTACCATTGTATCTATCCAACTTTTGTGTTAGTTTATCCTTGATCAACATCTTGCACACATTGCACAACCCTTGGTTAGCTAATCCAATGCATCCTTTAGCTAGATCTCCTGTCACCAAAGTGTTATCCTTCTTAGTTCAGCTTGCCAGATGCATCACTCATCCAGATCCATTAGCTTAGGTGATCTCTAATAGATCCTCATAGGATATAGCTTTCGTCATGTCTGATCTTGGTCCGTTAGTACCTCATCCTACCCATCTCATTGGTAAACGGTTCTCTTTTGGATTTTCACTTTCTTTTGATTTGGAATATTCCCTTTTGGGTCTTGAAGTATCTTTTCCAAACAATCTTTTTGTTCCCTCAAATTTGCCACGATCTTCCATATCATGGTATGTTGTGAATGGGGAATTCTGAGCATAGGGTCTTGATCAAGTCTTTTGTTTGTTTTTCTCTTCTGCTTGTGGGTTACCCAGTGTTAGTTCCACTCTGATTCTTTCGAGATTCATGTGTGATGCTGGGGCAATCCTTGTGTGTTTGTTTTGAGTTAGTCTGTCAGTCCTCTGGACAATTGGTGAAAAGGCCTTGATGTTCTTGGTAACCTTGGCAATTAACCAACAGTCCTATAGCAAAACTAGTGCTCAACTACATGGTGGTACTTCTCTTTGATGTATCCCCCTGCTCAAAAAGCTTTAATGGACTCCCTTTATCTCCATTATCCCCCATCCATATCTAGCATCTGTCTCTCCTACCCTAGCTTGTGCAACTGTATCTCTTTGAATCACTCCTCACCTTTAGCTTTAGGGATCCACAATCCTAGTCTTAGGGATCCACCCATCCAATCAATCCACCAAGCCTCATCTTTTGAGATCCACAATCCTATTCCTAAGGATCTCTGAAACCCATCTTCCGCCAATTTGACTCTTTGAAATCCTGTTGCATCAGCTTTTTAATCCCCTCATCCATATCCCTATCTTGGATTCCTTTTTATAGTGCTCCACTCCTTCATCCTCCCCCCAATCCTAACAGTCTTAAGCTTATTTACTCTTGTGCCTATGATTTTCCCCTTTATCATTCTCCCATAGTGAGAGTTTGAGCTAATTTAGCCTCTTCTCTTAAGCCACTCTTCGTCCTCCCATCCAGGATTCTTGTATTTTTCAAGAAGCCATCGAGCCTTATTTTCTCTCCCTGCCACCTTCTTGAGGGGGCATCTCTACGTCTAGTCTCTCCTCTTCTTATCCGAGATTGGGGCAACCTTGTTGCTAAAATATCTTCCTCATGTCTTCTTCATTAAAACTTCTTTGAAATAGTGTTGTCTCAACACTATGTCAAAGAGGGGCAAAATGTAGACACCTAAATTTGATTACACTGATTTGGTAATCTTATTTAGTTATCTCTAAAGGCATCATTAATTAAATTCTTATTTAATTAATCCTTGGCCATCCCCTAGCTGATTAATTTAATTAATCATCTATAGTCCTAATTGATAAATCAAATAACCTATTATTTATCAATTAAATCCTATTCTTCTATCTAATTCTAAAATCCTCATTTATTAAATAAATCTATTTGATAAATAAAGCCCTCAAATCTAATAACCCCTAAACTATCCTAAACTCCCTTTTTAGCCTAATCCACCCCATCCACCCATACTAACCAAGCTTAGCCACTAACTCACCCACCCTCATGAATGCCATCCACTTGTAAATCTCTAATAAGCTTAGTCTAATCCTAAATCCAAGCCTAATCCACCCCCTAATGTTGTCACATTCCCTAAGCAAGCTTAAGACTTTCCTAAGCCAAGCAAAGTCAACAATCTCAACTCCCTCCAAAATATCCCAAGCACCAAGCTTTGAATGCTCTTACAAAGGCCTTAAAGACTCTTACAAGCCCATTCATTGCTCTTACAAGCCATTATGAAGGGTCTTTATGAAGATATTATCCCTTGAGCCTCCTTTGTTGACTCATCCATCCCCTTGCCTCCATCCACTCACCCTGTGACATGTGTCACTCCTTGGTTGGTGCTAAACAAGCACAATCCATGTACTCCCCTTTGAGTGCATCCTAGCCCTCCTTAAGCTTTCATCTCTCCTTGCATCTTAACCCTCCATCCCTCAAGCCCTTAGCCTATAAATTGAATCCCCTCCCAAGCCATTTCATCACAACTTTTGAGCTAAAGTTATAATGCCATTTTGAGAGCAAATCCATTCACCCAAGCCAAAATCCATCAAGAACACCATTGAAGCTAGTTTGAGAAGCCTTGAGCATACATACCAAATCTAAGCAAATAGACTCATCCCTAAATCAAGTGACCATCCTCATTGAGAGAGCCATTATATGGCTCATATTCTCGTTTGAGGGTTTCACTTTGTCTCTCATATATGTTATGGTTTTTATGCTAGTTAATGCTTTTGTTTTTGAATAGATTACTATTACTTGCTAACATATTTCTCATATACACCTAGGAGTTTGTTCAAAATTTTCACGTGTAGTATGGAACCAAATAGTTGAAGAGTGAAATTTTTGCATTGATAAGTTGGCACGGAGAGCATCCATCATCCTCAACCACCCCATATAGAGGAGTCTCCAAGGTGCTCTAAGTGCATTTTGACATTGATCTTCCGAGGGTCATAACCGAGAGCTTGTGAGGGATATCGATGAAATGTTAAATTCTACAAGATGGTGATGTTGATACCTAAAATAACCGATCTCATTTTTGAGAGATCACATTCCATTTGGATTTGGCACAATGATCTTGCTCGATGCCAAAACTCGCACTGTGCCTCAGTTCATAGATGCACTAGAGTGTAACTCTGAAACCGCTGATCTTGGCATCAAATCATCAGAACCATTAGCTTTGAGTGGGAAAGAGAACCCTAGTGACACCCTTGTTTTGGCTAGAGAGAGCATCCATCATCCATGGCCACCCTGTACCGAGGAGTCTCCAAGGTGATCTAAGTGTGTTTTGAGGTCGATCTTTCAAGGGTCATAACTCAGAGCTCATGAGGGCTATTGATGAAATGTCAAATTCTATAGGATGGTGATGCTGATACCTAAAACAAACTATCTCATTTTTGAGAGATCCCATTCCATTTGGATTTGGCACAGCTATCTTGCTCGATGCCAAAACTAGTAGTGTGCCTTAGTTCATAGGTGCACCAGAGCATAACTTTGAAACTATTGATCTTGGCATCAAATTGTCAGTGCCATTAGCTCCAAGTGGGCAGGAGAACCCTAGTGACACCCATGTTTTAGCCATGGAGAGCATCCATCATCCGCAGCCACCCCGTATCAAGGAGTCTGCAAGGTGCTCTAAGTGCATTTCGAGGTTGATCTTCTGAGGGTCATAAATCGAAGCTCGTGAGGGATATCAATGAAATGTAAAATTCTACAAGATAGTGATGCTGATACCTAAAATAAACTATCTCATTTTTAAGAGACCACATTCTGTTTGGATTTGGCACAGTGATCTCACTCAATGCCAAAACTCACAGTGTGCATCAGTTCATACGTGCACCAGAGTGTAACTTTGAAACCACTGATCTTGGCATCAAATAATTAGTACCATTAGCTCCAAGTGGGTAGGTGAATCCTAGTGATACCCTTGTTTTGTCCACCCTCTACCGAGGAGTCTCCAAGATGCTCTAAGTGCATTTTGAGGTTGATCTTCCGAGGGTCATAACTTGGAGCTTGTGAGGGATATTGATGAAACATCAAATTCTACAAGACGATGATGCTGATACCTAAAATAACCTATCTCATTTTTGAGAGATCACATTCTATTTGGATTTGGCACAACAATCTCGCTCGATGCCAAAACTCGCAATGTGCCTCAATTCATAGGTGCACCAGAGCATAACTCTGAAACCGCTGATCTTGGCATCGAATTGTCAGTGCCATTGGCATCGAATAATCAGCACCATTAGCTACAAGTGGGTGGGAGAACATTAGTGACACCCTTGTTTTAGCCACATAGAGCATCCATCATTCATGGCCACCCTATATCGAGGAGTCTCCAAGGTGCTTTAAGTATGTTTCGAGGTCGATCTTTTGAGGGTCATAACTCAAAGCTCATGAGGGCTATTGATGAAATGTCAAATTCTACAGGATGGTGATGTTGATACATAAAATAATCTATCTCATTTTTGAGAGATCACATTCTATTTGGATTTGGTACAACGATTTCGCTCGATGCCAAAACTCCCAGTGTGCCTTAGTTCATAGGTGCACCAGAGGGTAACTTTGAAACCATTAATCTTGGCATCAAATTGTCAGTTCCATTAGCTTTGAGTGGGTGGGTGAACCCTAGTGACACCCTTGTTTTAGCCACGAAGATCATCCATCATCCGTGGCCATCCTATACCAAGGAGTCTCCAAGGTGCTCTAAGTGCATTTTGAGGTCGATCTTCCGAGGATCATAACTTGGAGCTCATGAGGGATATCAATGAAATGCCAAATTCTACAAGATGGTGATGCTAATACCTAAAATAAATATCTCATTTTTGAGAGATCACATTCTATTTGGATTTGGCATAGCGATCTCGCTTGATGCCAAAATTTGCAGTGTGCCTCAGTTCATAGGTGCACCAGAGCATAACTCTAAAACCATTGATCTTGGCATCGAATCATCAGTGCCATTAGCTTTGGGTGCTGGGTGAACCCTAGTGACACCCTTTTTTTGACCACAGAGATCATCCATCATCTACAGCCTCCTCGTACCGAGGAGTCTCCAAGGAGCTCTAAGTGCATTTCAAGGTTGATCTTTCGAGGGTCATAACTCAGAGCTCATGAGGGCTATCAATGAAATGTTGAATCCTATAGGACGGTGATGCTAATACCTAAAATAACCTATCTCATTTTTGAGAGATCACATTCTGTTTGGATTTGGTACAGTGATCTCGCTCGATGCCAAAACTCACAGGGTGTCTTAGTTCATAGGTGCACTAGAGCATAACTCTAAAACTAGTGATCTTGGCATCGAATCGTCAGTACCATTAGCTCTAGGTGGGCGAGTGAACCCTAGTGATACCCTTTTTTTGGCCATGGAGAGCATCCATCATTTGTGGCCACCCTATACTGAGGGGTCTCTAAGGTGCTCTAAGTACATTTCGAGCTTGATCTTCTGAGGGTCATAACTCAAAGCTTGTGAGGGCTATCAATGAGATGTCGAATGCTATAGGATGGTGATGCTAAGGCCTAAAATAACTTAGAGCTTGTGAGGGCTATTGAAGAACTATCCAATCAAGTCTCTTAAGTTGAGATATTTTGAGGTTATGTTGAAATTGAAAAGTTGTAGTATGAGGATAGTAACAAAGTGAAGTGCTATTTATCAAAGATTATGAATCTAGGAATGACTTTGTGGTTGGGAATATAATCCATGGTTGAGGAGTGGAGTCCTTAAATATGTTGAGATTATATTTGAAGCCAAGAGTTAGTTTCAAGGTTGAAGGTGGAGTTTAAAATTAGATTTGGGGTTATCTGAACCTTGTGTAGGAGGTTAACAAGTGTGTTTACGTCATGATAGCACTTCAAATTAAACATTGCATCAAAATTTCTTAGTAAAGGTTGTTAAAATTTTATTAAAAAATTATTGCATTTGAATCTAATATAAAAACCATAATCAAAATTAATGATATTCCATAAACATGAATAATACACATGATCCACGATAAATTGAACAGTACTAGATACTAAATTAATATGTATATCATTGTGCACATAAATGAAAAAAATATATATCAAAATACATGTATCCATAGACACAATTTTACACAAATATATATCAAAGATCATGTATCCATAGAAAAAGTACTCAAATATATATCAAAATACATAGATCCATATACAAAATGTGGCTGATAATGCCATCAGAATGTGTATAATATCAATTTTTCTATATACAATGTGGCATATGCCATCTCAAAATGTCTCATGATGCATCCTATGACAACTATAACATCCTAGGGTGCTGGTGGATGATCAAAATGTAGCCTCTTCGCTACACTAGGTGGATCAGATGCCTTCTACATAAACAAAAAAGGAAAACCCAAAGTTAGATTACTAAATTTATATGATTCTTTGTATCTAACATTGAATTACTCAAATTCATAATGATATTTTTTGTAATGAAGAATTATAGTATCAAAATTTCATAATAAATACCTTTCTCGTTGACCTACTTTGCCAATCAGGATTCCTCTCGTATGCCCTCGACAATGCTTGTACCTCGGTAATTATAGGCTATGAATGTTCAAATACATTTTTTAGATGAATCTACAACTTAAACTATAACATTATAATTCATAGCATGCTAAATTTATAACATATTTAATCATGAATTCAAACTAAAACTTACTATTGTAGGCTCCTCCTTAGGATAGAGTGGCTACATCATCAAATCTACATAACTCTCCTGTCAGACCTCATGTGCACTAGGAGTCTCCTATGAGATACAAAATAATAGTTGTTAATATCGTGAAAATTAGTTTTGAATTTATTTATGAAGATAAGGAAAATAAAAAATAAATGATACTTATACATACAATGGGGCTCTTAGTGCGAATGGAAATGCCTGATTGTCTATGACGCAAAATTTGTACAGGCTCATCACTAGTAGCCACGCCCTATATGCAGTGAAGAATGTAATTAAATTTTATTACCACAAAGATTTTACAAGAATGCATCGATGTTTAATCAAATAGAAAGCACCTAATTACCTTTCCTTTGTCAATGTGTGCTGGCTCATCCCTTGCACTTTGTCCCCCTGGGACAGGTGGTACGTACAAGATAAAAGAAATATTAGCAACCATATATGCTAGAATATCAAATAGAAAAAAAAATGCGAACACAACATAATGTACCATAGATGTCTCAAGGCCAAAAGAAATGGCTAAGAGCATGGCATCATCAATCTGTTTGAGCTCCTCCTCGGTCATCAATGAAACATGAATGAAGATCACATACATGTATAAGTCAATATGGTTTAAAAATTAAAATTACTCTATTATAAAAATTTACTTTAAATCACATGTCATAAAAAAAAAAATGTATACACATATTGACACAGAAGGAGTCCATGCCTCTGCGTTCCCCTCCTCTTTCGTATTAGGGTTTGTAGCCTCTGTGCATGTGTTTGGTGTATCCTCGTCTAGTAAAAATGATACTTAGGAAGATAACCTATGGGACCTAGGAAAATATTCTTGCACATAATGCAAATGTGAGGCATGCAAATGTGTGATGAGCTAGCCGATGATGAACTAGCACCAACATCATCAACATGAGAAGGCAGGACTGACCTAGCCTAAGATATCATTAGGCTACTCAGCTTATGAATGACTTTGATGGTCTGAGAGCTAGCCTCTGCCATAATATATGGATGTTGCACTTGAGGAGGGGGGGAGATATCAATGGGGGGGACAAAAGTGCTAGCTTTCTTCTGCTGGGAAGAGGGTCTATCCTAAGGAGCTCCTAGTCCTACACCCATGTTGGGCTTCATGCTCCAATAGTTCACTTTAAGTTTCCACACAAATTCTGCATATAATTTTCTAAGAAAATAAAATGGCACATCTAAATTGCTATATGGAGGGATATCAAAGACCATCCACCAATGATCCCAAAAGTTTGCATGTATGGCATCATTTTTGCACCATTTAATCGATAGTTTGGATTTTTTTGGGTTGACTAGTAAACCCATTTTTGGGTTTGCAAAAAGGCTAGCCAAATCCTCTTTGGTTATATTGAAGGCCGCAGCCTCATCATAGTCCAAACCATCATCAAACATCTCGTGCATTTCATCATGCCAATGAAGAGCAGCATTTTTTTGGTTTGCAAGGGTTTCAATGTTATCCACTATGGTGTTTAATGTGGATAACATAGGAGCCAATGCGGGTACATTATTATATGTTCTTTGCAAACCCCTCAATTCAGTGAGATTTTCATTTATAAAATCTTTGATTCAAGGAGGGTTTCAAGGGGGTAGAGGATCATCTGGTGGATGACTTTGTGGGGGCATTAGATCGTTTGGTGGGGGGTTACAAGGAACATTATTCCCTACCTTAGTGTCATCATTTTGATTAGCCATTCCTATTGAATTGTAAAATGTAATATATATTAAAAAAAAACCTTAATTTTAATTTTAATTTTTTTTCAAAAAAACCCTGGATTCAACAAAAACAAACAAAATCATGATAAAATTTATTGAATTTATGTTGAAAATGATTTAAAAAGCAAAAAAAAAACCTTATATCTGATATCTAATTCGATATTCAATATCTAATCGTCGCTCTTAATACTGGCATCCAAATAAGCAAAATAAGGGCTCGTGGGTTTGTGTTTTTCTTTAATATTGGGACACAAGTATTGAATATTTGATATTATATCGGATATATGATATTTATGGTAGTCAACACAATGTGTATAAAATATATTATATTACAATATATTACTTTTATTATTATATATTATATTATAATATATTAGTTTTTATTATTATATTATATTTTATATATATCATATTATATATTATATTACATTACTATATATTATAATATATTGTTATATTATTATAATATAATATATTATTATATTATAATAATATAATATTATTATTATATTATATTATTATAATATAATATAATTATTATATTATATTATTATAATGCATTATATTATATTATTATAATTTATAATATATTATACTATTATAATATAATAATAATAATATATTATAGTATAATAATATTATTATTATTATTATAATATAATAATAATAATATTATTATAATATAATAATAATAATTATATTATATTATAGTATAATAATTATAATTATTATATTATTACATAATATATTATACTATTATAATATAATATTTTTATATTATTATAATATAATAATAATAATATTATATTATAGTATAATAATTATAATTATTATATGATTATAATGTCATGTATCAGATATCCCATACGAGATCAGATATCTAATACTATCGGATATTCGATATCAAATTGGATATCTGATATGATATTGGATATCCGATAAGGCTCGGCCTTACTTTCTAGGTTTGGTGCTTAGATAGGTGAAAAAAAGTAAGAGAAGATTTTGAAGCACTTTTAGACGTCTTTAAACTCTATTTTTTTTCCCATCGTCACTTTTTGGCACACCATGATCCTACACATACCCTACAGGTTTTAATCAATTTGAAGTGTTAGATAATATGGTGTAAGAGGAAGGTTCTCCTCTAGTTTCTTCATCTAATGTGACTAGTTCAGTTGGGGGGCTTACTATCCAGGACTCTTCTAGGGAAGACCATGATATAGTTATAGTAGAAGAATGTGACTCCTCTTGGCCAAGTGTTAGGGGCTATTGTAGAATTCCCTGCTCCATAAGATAATGGTATTCTCTTGGTGGATTTGGGGAAAGATGTGCTTGCTTCTAGTAAGAGTAATGGATTTCCTCTTGCACTTGGCTTGATGCAAAGACCATTCAAAAAAGTCTCTTTTGCTAGCCCTTCATGGAGTGGCCATAAGAAAGATCAAGAAAAAATTAAACTAACATGAGATTTATGGGTAGAGTTTGGGGTTGTCAAGCCCATGGAAGAACACTTTCCCCACTCTACATAATGATTTTACTCTCATGGAATGTTATAAGGTTGAATAAAATCCCTAGACAAAAAGCTATTCATGACTTGATCGTTAATCACCCTCCCAACATCCTATGTATTTAGGAGACTAAGATTTTAGTAGAATTTATGGTCTGATGTGCTTCAAGTATTTGACTTCTTGGTCAATGTCAATGTGTTGGGTCCTTGGGGAGCTTTGGTGGTCTTGCTATGGGTTGGGACCCTTATAAAATCACCCCTTTAGGGTGGATCTCTAGTCACCAAGCTCTTTCAATGATTTCCTCTTTATTTGAAGTTGGCGAGATGAATCTGGTTACTAATGTGTATGCTCCTATTGATCTCCTTGGAAAGATATGACTTTGGGTGCATATAAGGTATGTTCTTAGTTGTCATCCTTTCTTGCCTTGGATTTTTGTTGGCAACTTCAATTCAATCTTGAGTCTAGAGGATAAAAAATGTGGGTTGGCCCATTTGGGGCCTTCTTCTAAACTTCTTTGTGAAAATTTGGAACTTTTGCATATTTTTAATCTCAAGATACTTAATGAGATTTTTATGTGGAATAACATAAGAGGTGGGGAAAACGCTATTTCAAAACACTTGGACAAATTTCTTGTTCCCTGCTTTTGGAATATGGGAATCTTTCTCTTTCTTCTAAAATTCTAGAATGGTAGGGTTCTGATCACTACCCTATCAAGCTCTCAACTAGTTTTATTTCTATTCTCAAGAACCCCCCTTTCAAGTGCAAGTTAATGTGGCTCTGGAATTCTTCCCTTTATGATTTAATGGTCTAATGGTGGAGAGATGGCGGCCAAATTTTTGGAACAACTATGTTCTCCTTTTCTAAAAAATTAGAGTATGTTAAAAGGTAGTTGAAGAAGTGGAATAGGTCCAAGTTCTATAATCTTCACACTATGAAGAAGAGGGATCAAGATCAGCTAGCAATCATTACTAGAAAAATTCAAGATTTGGGTTTTTTCAAAGGTACTTGGCAAAGAAGAATCCTAGGATTCTAGGGATTTAGAAGAATGGTACTTAGTGAGAAAATTTATTGGAAACACAAGGCTCAGATTTATTATATTTAGGAAGGGGATAAGAACCTTCTTTTTCCACAAATCTATTCAGGCATGTCATAATAGGAGTTACAGTTTATCTCTTATTAATTCTAATTTTTTGTAGTTAACTTCATTGCATGCTATGTCTAGAGAAAATATTCAAATCTATTCTTCTATTTTCTCTAATGATTATTCTCTTGCTAATGATGAGGAGAATACTATATTGTCATGCATTCAATCTCTAATAACCAATGAGAGAAATGACTCTCTTATGAGGCTAATTTCTATTTCTGAAGTGGAGGAAGTTATCTTCAACATGCGTAAGGGTAAATCTTTGGGGCCTGATGGATTCCTTGTTGGTTTATTTAGCAATTTTGGGATATCATTAATCAGGACCTTTTCACTATGGTTCATGAATCCTATTCTAACAAATAGATTCTCTCAACTTTGAACACAACATTTCTAGTTGTTATTTTGAAAAAGGTAGAGGCTCATCAGCTAGACTTCTTTTGACCAATTTCTCTTTGTAATGTGGTCTAAAAAGTTATTACTAAGTGAATTGTAGAAAGGTTTAAAGTCTGGCTTCCCATGATTATCTCATATTAACAAGGGATCTTTGTAGTTGGAAAACAAATTCTAAATAGAGTGTGCATTACTTCAAAGGCTATCCATTCTATGTCTACGTTTAAAGAGTAGGCCATGTTCATTAAAATTGATATGGCTAAGGCTTATGATAGAGTAAAATGGAGTTTCTTCAAAAATTTTTTTCTTGATTTGGCTTCAGCTTGGAGTGGGTGTCTTGGATATTGAGTTGTGTCACTTCTCCTTCATTTTCTATCCTTCATAATGGAGAGCCTTTTGAGTTATTTGGGGCTTCTAAGGGTCTCCACTAGGGAGATCCTCTCTTCCCTTATTTTCTTGTCATTATGGACAAGGGCTTTGGCAAATATATTAAATTTTAAGTTTCCATAATGTGATACAAGGGTGGTGATGGGGAAATGAATTGCACACTCTCTCTCATCTTTAGTTTGTTCATTCAATATAACTCTTGCTAGCTAAGATTGTATTTGGGAAGCTAAACCATCAAGTCTCACTTTGGATACTTCTTTGGCTGCTTCTGGTCATAAATTCAATGACCATAAGTCTTCTATCTATTTTTGTTATCCTTAGATTTCAGATTGAGGCTCTCTCTCTAACTTATCTGGGGTTCTTATTATTGTGGGTCAACAACCTAGACTCTTCTAGCAAAACTTGCTTGATAAACTATGCCAAAAATTTAATCACTAGAGTCATAGTTGGCTTTCTACTACTTGCTGGGTGATCCTCTTGCAATCTATGATTCAAGTTCTTCCTATTTATAGAAGTATGGTTCAGGTTGTGCCTATATATTTTCTCAATGATTTTGATTCTCTTTCTTGATAGTTTCTAGAGTGGCAATTTGCAAAATTATAAATGAAGCCTAGTCAATTGGAACATAGTTTGTAGGCCAAAGAAGGAGGGAGGCCTTGGCCTTTGTTCTGCCATCTTGAGCAGCCAAGATTTTGTGGCTAAGCTCTATTGGCATTGGTGCTCTAGCCAAGGTTATCTTTGAGATAAGATCATATCTCATAATTATTTACCTAGATTTGAATGTGCAATTATTTCTTAGTTCCCTTTGGAGGGAAGAGGTTCCATGGTGTGGAATACCCTTAAGATTGGTGCTCTACGAGTTAATAGAAGCCTTTTTTGGATTTGTAATAAAGGTTGTGAGACTTTGTTCTAGACTAATTCATGGAATGGAAACCCTCCTCTTTTGTCTTCTCATCTACACTTGTAGGCTCTTTGTGAGTCCTTTCTTTCAGTTGGTTGGGATACTATAGCTTATTATAAAGAGAGCTATAATTTAGGCCTTGTTGTTGGGTATAGGTGCAAGAGTTCTTCTGACTAGCTGTTAGGGGTTTCTCAAGGGAAGAGGTTGGAGCTCTCTCAAATTTTGGCTTTCAAGAAATGCAACTCCTTTCTAGTACCTAATCTTTTGGTTCGGGTGGTGCATCTTCTAGTATATATTTTGTTTCTACAGGGTATTAGGTGCTTACTAGATACTTGTTTAGTGATGTGGAGGTTCCTAGGTGGAAGAAAGTTTAGAATACATTGCTATGGTGTAAGTGTAATTTTGTCCTTTAGTTGTTGGTTCACAACCACTATCTTACTTGGGATAATATTTGTAAGCATGATTTCCAAGTTTCCTCAATATGTGGTTTATGCAATACTGGCGAGAAGACTGTCTCTCACCTTTTCTTTCAGTTTTCTTTTGTTAGACAAATTTGGCACTTTTGGTGGAATGCTTGGGGCTGTCCAATATAGGAGGATCTTTTAGGATGTTCATCTTGGAGTTGTACACATGTAGGGGAAAATTACTCTTTCTATTCAAGAAACTACCCTAGAAAAATGTGACCTCTTGGTTAGCATGGAATTTGGAGATGTTAACATTTGCACTCACTTGCCCTTTCCTCTTTAGGGTAGTGCTCTTAGGTTTTCCACTTGCTGTTGTGGGAAAGGAACTAGAAACTAGGCTAAGCTAGTTAATCGTGATGGACATTGGAGTCCCCCTTTGCTTGGCATCCTTAAAATCAATACTGATTGCTCTTCTCGTGGAAATCCTTGACCTACTAGTATAGGGGGAGTTGGGTTTAATAGCTAGGGTGAAGTTAAGTTTCTTTTCTCCATCCACAAAGGTTATCATACCAATAATATCAGATGGAGGCCCTAGCTATCTTGTTCTTGGGTAGTTGTGAAGTTATTGAATAAGAAAGATCTTGAAGGTGTTAATTGGCTTCTAGATTTGGTTATAAAACAAATTATTCAATTATGTAGGTCTCTTGACTCTATTAGTTCCACTCATGTCTCTCAGGAGTGGAATAGTGTGGCTGACTCAAAGGTTTCTCTCCCTGACCACCGTGTGACATAGGATAAAGCTCATTAGAGTGTATCTTCTATTGTTCTCATCTCTTTTGATTTCAATAATTTTTTACCCTTTCTTAATGTGATAGATTATATAATATAATTATTTTCATTTTAAAATCATTGATTTAAAATAGATTCTATTTATAGATGAAATTGACCTAATTTACTTCAAAACTATCTCACAACAAATCATAGACTATGATAAAAATCTATTATACAACTAGCACTTGCACCTTTGATGGTGCAAGGGGTTACATCGATAGTCTTATGTACTTTTGAGTATTTTCTTGAGTATGTTTTCTATGTAATATGTTTGATTCAGTTGTTTCATTTTGATTTCTTGTTACACTCATAATACAAATGCTTTGTTTGAAAAGTCATCTGGTATAGATGGTCCTCCTCTTTTTTGTGTATAATTGTATATTGATTTCTTTTCATTTTTTAGTATCTTTCAAAAGTGAAGGCATGTTGGATATAGAGACCATCTATTGTTTTTAGCTATAAAAGTGAGTCCTTGTCTTTTAATTCGATCGATATCATCTGCTTCTTTCTATAGTGTGAGTCCCTAGCATTTATCTATTGTGACAGCCCATAACATGGTGAGTGACAATTGTCTTTGGCTACCTAATGTGATTGACACTATTGGAACACATTTTGCCTCATCCTAATTCTATGGTGGTCCATTGTAGTTTTCAAAATGTATAAAAAACATACATGGGCATGTCTGGTGGCTTGGTACCTATTCTCTAGATAATGTATATGATTTCACAAGTCACTCTATTGATGAGTCCTGCTTCTATCCAAATGCTTGTTGTAAGAATTATGTGTTGTCTTGTATAGAGGAGTACATGTTTTTCCATTTTTTTGTCATACATCTCACTCTTATCTTTGCATCCAAAATTTATTAATGTTCTTGTTGTGATTGGGTGATTTAATGATTTTGGTATTTTCTTATTATGTAGTTGCATTGCATCATTTGGAGTGTGTAGATGTATAGACCTATTAAATTGTCCATTTTCATCTGTGCTTAAGTGGATGTCTATATGACTCTATAGAACCTCCCAATCATGTTGTGTAGGGTTGGCTTCTTGTACATTGTGTAAAAGCTGATGGAATTCTATTTGTTTAGTAGTTTCGCCTTGTTATTGAAAGATTGTTCACAAGGTAACAATTTTAGTGAAGTGCTCTCATATCAGCCAAGCACTTGAATGTGATGTATAGATTGATTTGTCCATAATAAGGGGTAGTTGTGCAAGATCACCAAACAAAATAACTAATACTCCATCAAACTGAACATATTGTCAATGAGCAAAAGCCTCTCATAATCAGCTATCAATTTTAAGTCTAGTCTATGTTAGTGTTAATATTAGAGCTAGAAAACAACAAATACACGAGATTTGAAGTTATGAGTCACATTGAGATTTATGGTTTCTTCAACAATGTAAACAATTGAGTGATATTTCATATGCAAAATGTCATAATAATGCATAAAAGTAATTTATTGTAAAAGATATATTTTCAAATTATGATAAATAATGACAAGTTTTAACAATTTAATGCAATAAAAATATTATTAATAATGTTCACCAATTTAAGATAATATAAATAAAATATTTTTCCATCTAATTAACTTGATATGAATTAGATAGTTGAGAGTTATATATTTTTACGATTATTCAACATATTAGAATATCAATTCTAGTTAAATTTGAAATTTTAAGTTATATTTTTTTATTAAAATAAATTTATGTAGAAATTAATTGTTCAAATCATTGCATCTAAATTACTAAAAAATATATTTCTATAAATACAAATTTAGATATTTCAAAATTTGAATATGAACTAAACTGACAATATATAACTAATTTGGGTGAGAATGACATATCAATATAAAAGTAAGTTCATAATAAAATATATATTTTTGTAATAAATGAAATGATAAAAATATCCTCATTAATAACTTACTAGAATTTCAATTTGAAAAAAAATAATAGTGACAATACATAACTAATTTGTGTAACAATAAATAATATAAAAAATAGTAATAATTAAAAACAATAATTTTATTATGTAATGAATTTTATAATGTAAATGAAATATCTTCATTTATTAACTTATTTTTAAATTTGATTGGAAGTTTAATAATTTTATCCAATTTAAGAATTAAAAATCTTGCAGTTATAAAAAAATCAAAACTAAAAAAATAAAAATAGAAATATTTTTTAATTAGTAAATGGCTAAGGCCCTTAAATTTTATTATCATAAAAGAAAAATTACATAAGTTGTCTCCATTCAAATGAGCACTGGTAGGAAAGTTCTAACGGAGAAGAAAACCTCCAGTCTAGCTTGGGACAAGTGTCCTATATTATTACATTTTAAAAGGGCATACCCTAGTCATCAAATTACACAAAACTAGATAACCAATATCTATACAAAGGATAAGGAAAGCATCCCCATTAAATGGCATAATACCAATACAATTGGGTAAATTTTAGCAAACCACTGTAGGTACATCAATAAAGGTGCACCCTCTCCATGTTGCCTCTCTTCTCCTCCTGATGCTAATAGCCATCCTTTCTATTTCTAATTCATAAACAAGGTTAGAAACATAAAATCCTTAATCAACCTTTCTTTGTTAAAGGATACCCTCATCTGAAAAAAACCAAGGGCAAGCTAAAGTATCTCTTACTCATGTAGAAAAATAACAAAGAGGAAGGCAAACTATCCACATAACTCTCTAAACTTAGCCTAATTTAATCCACTAAAATCAAGGTAATCAAAACCCGCAAACAAAAACCTAATAATCTAAAAATTGAGTTATACACTCCTCTATCTAAGGATAGCACCACAGTAGCTACCTATTAAAATAGAAGATAAAGTAAAATTATAGAGATTTAAACATATCAAGCCAAAGCCCCAACTTGAAGTTCCAATATTGTGATTAAACTATCTAAACTTAATCTTACAAACTACAACTATCCCAAACAAATGCATCAACTTACTCTTCAAGAGTTCCTATCACCTCCGATCTATGATAATATATGAATAATGGAAAATTCTACCCTATAGACCATGACTAATTAGACTAGTAAGGCAATTTAAAATAGACCTGTTACTTCCTACACCCCAGATCTGATGGACTAATCTACATCAGATCCTAGAAATAACTAATAAGAAAGAATAGAGACTCGATTGAGCTATAGAATTCAACTGCAAGGCCTATATAGAAACCCTCAAATTAATAAGATTCACAATATTAAAGCTGCCAAGATTCCACTACTATCTACCAAAATTAACACTATAGTCCAGATATAACACCTCCTCAATTTGAGTAAACAAGAGCTCTATGTAGATTTAAGGAAATCATGTACTTGCCTTGCATCCATAAATTGTAGTGAAATGTTAATAGTCTATAAAACTAACAATCGAAAACATGCCCTGCTCTATCATCAAACATAAAAAACATCATCTGCTAACCATTTACCATAACAATTAACCAAGAACCCAACACAAAAAGAGGGTACATAACATAATATTTACCATTACTACTTATATAAAACCATATAGCTAGTTTGCTTTACATTGTCCAAAAGAAGTCACAAGATCTAGTATCTTCATGATAATAAAAGAGCTATATACAACCTTCAAACTATGTTCTACCATATACATATACCATAATCTTTCAATACAAACCATAACTGGGCATGAAGCTTAAACAGAACATGCTAGCCCTAGAAACATATAAATTGACTATTATAGACTACAAATATTACCTAAACATATAAACATAGCTTATTTCTTATGTACCATACTAATATTGGAAATTTCATTAGGGTTCTCAACCTGATAATTTGGGAGAAACTCAAAATCAAAATTTTCCCTACTAGTCTTTTCCACATTCATCGTGCAAAAATCTAGGGCTTCTAGATCTTTAAAGGAAACCCCAGGCTAAATATAAGCATTAACTGCTTTCAGATAATTAATTAACTAGTCCTTACTCTCATCCTCCACTATTCCCCTCCAAAGAAGAAGGAATTGAATATTGGCCTCCATTCTAGGTATAATGCTCCCGAACAATTAAGGACAGGCGACAGAAAATGATGCTTAATTCTAGGGATCCTGATGGGAAACCCATGTATTTTTCTGGCAATGGGATCCTTAGTTTGTTGTGAATACTACATACTCCTTTTTCTAGCCCTTTCCTCCATGTGGGGTCGAAGATGCTGCGGTAGAGACAAATAGTATCCTCAATTTTCACTTTTTCCCTTACTGAATGATCCAATTATGTCATTGTTGGTTCTCCATGTAAACGAATAATCAAAGATTCCTTCCCTAATTTCTTTGCTGACTACAATTCTTTCCATGTTGTCCATAGGATTCAGTATTTGATTCCACCATTCTGGTTTGATGTTCCCACAAAATGCTATTGTATGGGATTTAGTGGTATGCCGAAATACATAAACATTCAAATCCATGTTCTCCAATCTCAATCTACCAGTGAATAGGGAAAATGATTGCAATCAAAATGATAGGAGAACTTTCTAGAACCTAGCCTAGCATGATCTCATGTGGCTGATGATAGCCATCCTAGCCATAGTGAAAATCCCAAACTATATTTGAATACCCGTGACCTAGAGAACAAGTAAAACTTGATGGAATGCCACCATTACTAATGATGGTGAAACTGGAGAGAAATGATGGGTTTATATCCACATCCCAAATTCCACCAAAACAACATACTAAATCTATACTTAAGGGGACTCTCTACAAACTAAGACCGAGACTGAACCAACAAGCTAAGATTATAAGATAAGATCAAATATATCAATACTATAAACTTATCAATGGAAAGAGGGAAGATCCTATAGGGCTAATCTCTCTAGGATGAGGTAAATTAACCATTATTATATATCTACAAATTTACCCCATCTACTCCTTTGTTGGCTAAAATATCTACTTTCTGATTTCCTTCTTGAAAAATATGACATATTTGAACTTTCTCAAATTGATCTATAAGACCAAGAACTTCACCTAATTTTGAGTTCAAGACCCAATTGGGGGTAACTTTCTTCCTAACTACATTTAGGATTATCTCACCTTCAATAATGACCCTATTCAATCCTAATTCATGACATAATTGTAAACCCTTGTCCAAAGCTTCTAACTTTTCTAGGTTGTTAGAGTTAGGCATAATGGATGAAGCTTTCTTTGCTACCCACTTACTTGCATCATTGTTGATGATACAATCTATGTTTACCACCTTGGGATTTCTTCTTGTAGCCTCGTCAAAGGGGGGGTGGCACCCATCTGCACCTATTCCTTTGCTCCTTACTCTTCTTAAAATATACTAGAGGTGGATTAATCAAATTAGGCCAGTTCTTCTTCATTTTTCGATCCCAACTTGAGAAAGAACCTTCCTCTTTCATAGATTTCGTAAGATGGGAATTCATCATTTCCACTACACAAGCCTCTATCTTTAATAGTAACTCATCTAATTTCAATTTAGCTTCTTGAAAAATGTGAAAATTTCCATCCTTCCATATCTCCTAGGCTACAATAGAGGGGCATAAATTCCAAAGTTTATCATATACTCCTTTAAACATGCCTATAGGCTAGACATTAAGAAAATTTGTGAAGGATTCTAACATCGAAGAAGACCACCCTAATCTATTTTTAAGAAAGTCCTAGTAGACCTAGGCAAAAGGGCATCTATATAATAGGTGATCCATGTCCTCACAATTCTATTTACAAAGAACACACCTTGAAGGGCTTAAAATTCAAAATTTGGCTAATCTGTTAGCTATCAAGATTCTATTCTGGGATGATAACCATAAAAAGAAGCCTGCCTTAGGAAGAAATGCTGAATCCCAACAAATTTTGAGGGGGATTTCAATTTTACTCCATCTATGAGAATGAATGAAAGTGTGATATCCATTTTTCACAGTATATCTTCTGTCATTTGAGGTAGCCCAAATTAGATCATCATTCCTTTCTACTTGCTTAATCTTCCTACTTGATAGTATCTTCTCATAAGCCTCATTGGATAGAGGGTCTAATCCCAACCTTCCATAGATCTCCAAATCCATCGGTAGGTACCTTCTAAAGAAATCTTAGTCTTATAATTACCCACTTTATCCCCCCATACAAAAACCAACTTCTCCTTGAGATCCTTAGGTAAGGACTAGCCATAATTAGGGGAAAACCATCCCAAGAATTGTCCCAAAATAAGGCTTTTTCACCCCAGTTTTCATGTCCCCTTTTCAAATAATAAAAAAATAATAATCTTTGCTAAGGCAGGCAGGCCCAAGAAAGTGAAGATTCGGAAAAAGGGGGTTAATCTTTGAAAACCGTTGGACTAATAAATGAAAATTATTATTAAAATATGTTTCATTAAACTCTCTTGGACATGAGTTATAGTTATGCCCTCTTTTAAGGGGTTTGGAGGCATTTTGGGCTGATTCCAGAACTTGATTTTGCTCATTTCTTTGTTATTCTTCAGAGGCTGCCAAACCTGTGGAGAAGGAGACCCAAGAACAGGAGTTTGCAGGTTTCTAGGGAGAGCCAAGAATGGGAGTTTTTAGGTTTCCAAGAAGGCTAAGGATGGGAGTTTGAAGCCATTCCATGTGTATGCTCATACAGAGTTTGCCTTTGTGCTGAATAGTGCAGATTTGTGAATTTTCGGGGTTGTTTTTTGGTATGAGTTTGGTGTTTTCAGTAGAGTATTTCATATCAGTTTGGGTTTATGCTGTATTTCAGACTTTAAGGTGTTAAAATAGAGCTGAATATATGTATTGGGACGTGATTAAACTTCTAAGATAGATTATTAGTGTTTTTGTGGTGTTTTCGGGCATTTTTGTGTTAATTTCGGGAGCCCGATGAGCATAGTTTTTGTCCTACATTTGTGAACTGTTGTGTAAAGGCTATACAGATCTGAAAATGTCATTTTTTAGGCTGTTATGCTGCTGAAATTTCTGTAAAAGTTTCCATTTTCAGATTTATTAATAATTTGTGAAGTTGTGAAGCTTTTGGCACTATTTTCAGCATACCCGATTTGGGGTTTCTTGAGAAATTTGGTGGATCCTTGGAATATTAGTTGTTTGATTTTAAAGATCTGATTTGAGGCTTGAAATATCATGTAAAATTAGAAAAGGGACATTTTAGTGGTATCAGAGCCATGATCTTGCCAACCTGAGGGTTTGTAGAAGTTTGCATGTCAGTTTTGACAACTACCCAGATCTTGCATTTCAGTTTTGAGAACTACCCAAATCTTGCATGTCATAATTTATGGTTGCATGTTGCTTCTAATCAGCTGCATGTCAAAATTTATGGTTGCATGCTACTTCTAATCATTTGCATGTTAGTTCTTGGTGAATTTGGTGGTTGTAGAAGTTTGCATGTTAGTTTTGACAACTACCCAGATCTTGCATGTCAGTTTTGACAACTACCCAGATCTTGCATGCCAGTTTTGACAACTACCCAGATCTTGCATGTCATAATTTATAATTGAATGTTGCTTCTAATCAGCTACATGTCAAAATTTATGGTTTCATACTACTTCTAATCATTTTCATGTTAGTTCTTGGTGAATTTGGTGGTTGCATGTTGCTTCTAATCAGTTGCATGTCAAAATCTATGGTTTCATGCTACTTCTAATCATTTGCATGTTAGTTCTTGGTGTTTGAAGAAGTTATATCCTATTGGGTTTACACTCTACTTTATCCAGAATGGACAGGTATAGTACAGAGTCTCAGAGGACACGATCTTGGACAATTGATATCTAGAGTCAAAACAGCAGAAGGATGGTTATTTAGACATTCGAGATAAACTTATGAAAATAAGCCATGACATGTCTGAACAGTTGGTTGAGCACCACCGTATAATGAATGACATGTTGTCCGACCCAGCTAAGGTGGATAAGTTGACTGGATTTCTATTTGACAAATTTTCTCACAGGATAGATGACAAAATTCCCAAGAACTTGCATGAGGAGTTTGAGAAACTAACTGATAGCCAGGTAGAGGTCTCAGATTCTACTCTGCCACAGGAGGTGGTGGGAAAGGATATTACACAGATTGATAGTAATGGTCAACCTGATACTCAAATTGAGACAATTGTTTACAGGTCATCAAAGGGTGATGCCACAAGTATTCAGGATGGTATAGTTACAACATGCAGTGACTACAATGTAGTGGGTTCAGATGATGATTATGAGGATGTTGTTGTGCAGGATGGTGAGATACCTGGTAGAGATGAGCAGACATTGAGCATTCATGACTTTGCTGAGAAAGAGTACCAGGCATAGTTAGATGCTTCATCACATGAGGTTGAGGTTGGTAGTACTTCACATGATTTGTCCAGCCAGCTGAAGGTGAAAAAAGATAGTATTGTGACTTCATTATCTCATCATGACAGGTATGTGGAGTTAGTTAGTATTGGTCATATTACTCAGTTGAGGAGTTTTCTTGAGTTACCAGTTGATTCTAGTTTATGGATATGGACTCGAGATTGTTATATTGGCATTTGGGATTCAGTTGACTGGAGATCTTTAACACTTTTTGGTAGCGATGTTTGTTTGGGTGCTATCATGGATTTGATTAGCAGATTACGTGGTGTTGTCTTTTCTTGTGCCAGTATCTTGTCTGATGTTGGTATTATTTTTTATACACCGATGTTGGGCTTTGTTCATATATCCAGTTGACCATACTTGCTGGAATGTGTTGATGATATTTCATATTTGGCAATGTGTATAGATGAGTCCCAGGATCATATTGGCATTGATGACATCCAGGAGGATGCAATGGGCAGTTTTGAAGACTTAGTTTCCTTGGGTATAGAGCAGTTGGATAGCAATGCTAATGTTTTTGATACTCTGTATGTTGATATGAGTTTTAGATTTGATTCACAGGATATGGATGGTAATACTCTAGAGACTAGTAACTTTGAGGATACTCCTTTAGACAGTGCATCAGAGGAGGTTTGTAGGAGACAGTCAAGCCAGTGCCATCATGTGTCTAATCAGTTGAGAGTTAGTGACCAAGACATTGCTATCACTTGCCAGCATTTCGATGCTGCTCGTCAGTTGTTAGTAGCTTATGGATGGGGTTCTCCTACTAGTGATGAGTAGGGAAGCAGTTATCTTTCCTTGACAGAGTTCCACTCTTTATGGGAGGCTATCCAGATTTTGAGACAGGATTATATGCAGTTGGTAGCCGATAGAGATTATCTTATGAAGTGGGGTAGTACAGCATATGATGCATTTTTGGCCAAGGAAGATGAGGTGAGTGAGCTTACTGAGTAGCTTGAGGTGACTTCTGAGATTCTTGAGAGTACACAGTTGGCTTTCAAGGAGTCACAATTTCATTTGGCTAAGGTGATCATGGAGTTAGAGCAACTACAGTCTTTACCTGATTTTATACAGTCACAAGCTGTGGTGTTTGGTGATTCGAGGATGTCCATGGCCGAGATTGTCAGAGACAGTGGAGATGGGGATGCATCCATTCTTGATACTAACATTGGCATATTAGGTTCATTCCCACTAGAGTCAGGTTCAGTTGAGTTGGTTGTTGTAGCAGATTGTTGTATTCCTGACATGGTGGTGGCCTCTAGTATTGATGGCATAGAGACTAGAGATGTATCAAAGATCATGTGTGATGTTGGTGAGTCGACAGTTGGCATGGTTCCTTCTAGTAATACTACTCCCTTGGTGATATCTTTGGAGGTAGTAGTCAGTTCCAACATGGTTAATGATCAATTGCAGTTAGTTTCATCTAGATTACAGTCTGAGCCACTAACTGAGATTGGCGCATTCTATCGGCATTACACTGTGAGGTACGCTCATCAATTTACCTTTGATGACCATGTTGATGAGATAATGATACAGAGATGTACTTTGGTTCCTAGTGCTTATCATCAGTTATGGGACAATTTGATGCCTCAAGATGAGAGTTGTGATGGGTATGACATGGTGATAGGTTCTGCAGTTGACAGCTTGATAATATGTGACTTAGAGCAGGAGTTTGGGAGTGATGCTTCAGTGGGTGTTGTTATTGATTCTACTCCTTTGGCTATGACATCTCCTGACTTAGCTAGTGATTAGTCATAGTGGGTTGTATCACTTGTTCATGGTGAGCTGTTGACTGAGGTTGGTTTTTTTAATCAACATTATATTACAGGGTATGTACATCAGTTAGCATTTGATCCTTGTTTTGAGGAGTTGATGGCAGAAAAATTTGGTTTGGATTCCATTTCTTACTCTTTATCTTGTAATTTCTTTTCACCATCAGCAGTGCATGGGAGTTATGGTTATGAGATAGTGGCTGTTGATTTGCAGAGTTGTGTTGACTGCAGGAGTTGTATAGTCTGTGGATTCTCCCTACTTGGTACAATTTCATTCGAGAGCATTCACCATTGTTGCAGAGTTGGATTGTAAATTCTGTATAGGCCAGTGGGATGCGTTGATGGTATTTACTGTGTTGGTAGTTTGATTTGTCCACTTTACTTGGGTTCTGATGTTCTAAGAGTTTGTGTCTCATGGGTTTTTGACTATGGTGGTGGTGATTTTGGAGTTTGGTTGAGCTATAATTGTCAGTTTGATTATGGATTCCTCTTGGTCATATTGCAGGAGCTATAATAAAGAGGCATGCATGTTCATGAAATTGGATATACAAAAAGCATATGATATGGTTGATTGGCGCTTTCTATGCAAGGTCCTTGAAGCCTTTGGCTTCTCTCATCAATGGATAAATTTAGTTTTAAAATTTATCTCTACCCCTAAAATCTTTGTTCTCATTAATGGATCGCCCAAAGGCTTCTTTGAAATCAAAGGTTTTAAGATTATGCTTTAGTAACCTTTTCTTAGTAGGGGCGTTTAAGCCCCTAGCATTCCATGTTGTGACCCTCATGTTTCCTTGGGAAGGTACTTCCCCTTCCCATTATTCATTAGTTGATCTATCTTCCTTTGTTCTCTGCACAATCCCTCTACTTCTCTGAGTTCCTTCAAGGATTGCCTGCCTCTTTTTCCTTTTATTCTACCATATTTAGGTGAACTCAAACCTTCTTGGTTCATCTATATCCCAAGGTGCTCAGACTTATTTGTTTCATTCTAAACAAATGAAGATATTAATCCACTTTTCCCTTCTTGTTCTTCATTCTCAAGTTCACTAATGATTTGGTGAATTATGCTTGGCTACTCCCCATCTATATCTTCCATGCTATCTCTTTTGTTCCCTCTGTCCTCTTGCTCTGTCACATTTCCACCTATCTTAGTCTATCCTCCCATCTTGTCCTCAATCTCAATTTTTAGTAAATCTCTTCTTAAATCTTCAGCTGAATAATTATCTCCTCCTAATTTAAGGATTTTGTGAAATAATTCCTCCTTCTAGGCCTTTGAGCTATTATCAATATTGTCCTAGTTGAACACCTAGAGTAACTCTTCAAATAGTAGGTCTAGATCCTTATCTTCTAAACTTAAGTTGTCCATTGCAGGGTCCAAAATGATGTCTTTGTTTAAAAAGTTCTACTCTTCTTCTGTCAAGGAGCTGTCTATACCTTTAGTAATCTAATCTTTATGCTTATCTTCTGGAGTGAAAGGGGAGTTTACAATTGCTATTGGAGTCTACTAGAACTTAGAAGTTCTTATACTAACCTCCTTTCTAGGAGTAGTGATCCTTTCTTTAGAGATTTTCATTTGACATTGTTTTTTCTGACTATCAACCTTCAGTCATCCATCTCCTTCAGCTTTGTTAGAATTTAATTCAAAAAGTAAGGAGTTTTCCAAGCTCTCTATATTGTCTTTCCCAAGACCCTCTGCTGCTGAATTTTGTGCTGATGCTAGAATCTCTTTGTCTAGGTCCTTCTTTTCCATATGACATGATTGTTTCACTAGAGTTCTGCTGCTAGAGATATTTATCATGTGCTGACCCCTCTTATTGGTGCTATCTAAATTTTCTCCTCTTCCTCTATTAGTGTCCTATTCTTGATTCCTTTCTACCTTTAGCTCACTATCTATTGTATCCTTTTCTATTTCTGGGCTACTTCTCTGCCCTAGATTGCTTTTCGGAGCTTTCTGTTTCCTTTTAGATCTCCGTTTGGTGGATGCCTCTTTCTTATCTCTCTCTCTTTACCACTTTCTTTGTGTCCCACCACAATGATGGATTTGATTCTTCTATCAGGTTCTAATTTGTAGCCATGATCTAATTTAGAACATCATAGCTCAAAATATGTAACATGCTTACCATAATTTGAGGATGTGATTGACTCAGCCGATCTAGTGCTCAACTCCTTTTTCTAAGTGCTAATAATTGGGACCATACTTAGCAAGTCAGAGGTGCGAGGTAGATATATCAATTTTTTCCTTTTATCATCCTTTGCCCTTATGATTTTAGATATCTCTCCTTCATATGTTTGTAATGTTATCTCATAGGATGCCTTCTTTGTTACCACTCTTTTGCAAATAGGAGAAGATTGGTTAAATTTTGTTCTGATAAATAATTTCACATTCTTGGAATCCTAGAAGTAGGAATCTAGCCCTATGAATTCTCCTATAATAGATCCTATTGATTTGAGGGTTTCCAACTATTTCTATTCCAATGGTAAAGCTTGAATATTGAACCATATAGGGCACCTAAAATCTATCCCTTCTAACTTAAAATCTAGACACCAATCTACAAATTTGACAATATGACAATTGAAAAAAAATCTGATATATTCATAAATTATTTTTTAATATTTATGCTCATACATTGCAAGTAAAGGGTTTTATCTAAAAATCAAGAGATACTTACCTCGTTGCAACATATTTCCTCTAATTAGTTTGAGAGATAGAAAAAATCTTCGCTAGGGCTAGTCCATACCGTGAAAATTTCCATTTCTTGACATTCTCTTCATGCTACTTTGATTTCCTCATTGGAATGCAAATGGTATTTTCCTCATAGACTGGTTTGGCATTAGGATCTATCTTTCCTTTAAGGTTTAAAGAATTCTTCTTAGCAGATCGCCAATGAGGAGGGAGATAGAGCTGCAAAGATATGTCTTGAGATTCAACCATATAGGGGGTATTGGAATGAAATGGAGTGGAAGGTCTAGGATTATCAGCTTCTAAATGAGGCAACTTGATAGGTTTGGGAAGGGCATATTTGGTGAGATTGAAAGCCCTAAATTGGTCATTTAGGCTCTCTATAGTAAAGAATGACAGAGGGCAAAAACTGCAACCAAAATCAGGTGTGACATAGAAGGTATTGGCTTGCAAATTCCTTGGCTCTGGTCATCTTTCATGTGTTGCCTTCTGTTGGTGAATCAATTTACATGGATGTTGTCTCTATCCCTTGATGTTTTCACTGTTTGCTAGTAGGGAAAATTTGTTTGCAGTTTTCACCACATATTGAGTTTTCTGTAAATCTTGAGAACCTTTAAAGTCCTGCACTAATTTTTTCATGTGACTATCAAATTTTTCCATTTTTCAAAGAGCTTTTCTTTTAATTTTAAAAGATTAAATCTAAAATAGAAATATTCAAATCTAATTGGATGAAATCAAAAAATTCATAGATAATTAAGTAGAAGCGTTTACACAATATATTATACAATATGTTGGCCAACACCTAAATAAATGTAATTGAGTATTAATGACTTTGGCAATGATTTTGTATATAAGTCTTACTTTAATTAAATCTTAAGAATTTATCCATGAGACATGAAGTATATTGTCTAGCTTTTATCATTTTTAGTGCACATATAATATATGAATAAATATTCAATTAAGGAAAGTAAGGATCAATTATCAAATGGCATTTTAAAGTTTGATGCAAATGTTTAAATGCAAGTCAATAATATAATATCATTTTGTTCCCTCTATGATATTGTTAGAAATCTTCTTAAATTGTAAGGATTTTTTCTGTGATTGTTGTCTTTGTCACTCTATGTTTAGAAGTGGAAGAATTCATCTCTTCTTCTTTGCTATGTATTGCTACAAAGGGAATGAATTTCCCATTGCCATAATCTTCATTTGATGTTGCCATAGAAGTATTGTGCTTTCCATTTATCTCAAATAGAAAATGAGGTTGATGGGCATGACATATCCATACCAATGAATTGTAAGATTCCTGGCCACATTTTGTAGATTGAGATATCAATTGATTCTATTTAAATGGTTTAGGCCTAATAAACTCACCACCCAAAATCTACTTGACTGCATGTATAAAGAGCTTGTGAGATTAAGAATGATGTGAAATCTTATGTTTAGTGCATGCCACTTGTGCAGAATGAAAGCACCATTTTTTTTTGTATGGTTGATCCACTTCTCTAGGTACAAGCCTAGACACTACATTTGATACCTATCCTTTTCTTTCATGTCATTGTTGGTAATGTACTGAATCTCCTTCTCTTTTTGTTTGATCTACTTATTTGGCACCTAGTTGGCAAGGATTCTATTGGACTCAAACACTCAAATGCTTCATTTAACTGATCTATTTTTTTCCCATGTAGGTAGGGATAAGTTTTCTAGATACTTGTGTCACACACAGTTCCCGGTGTAAGATCTGCTTCTCAAGCATTTGACGATGCTGGAAAATCAAAACATTTGGATACAAGTCTGGTAGGGAAAAAGCCTATCGACTTAATAAATAAAACTATTGTAAAAATTATTACAATTTTCACAAAATATTGAAAATCCAATTAAAGAGACTACTACACAAGTTGATAGCTCTTTTTTCATTGATTCATGGACTATATATTTTTATGGTGAAGACCATCATATTAGAGTTTGGAAACATATCCAACATTGATTCATTGTATTTAAACCTAAACTTAAAGTCCTCAATGCATCTACCCTAAGTTTGAACACAACAATATCATCTATATACATGAGTAGATGTTAATTATATTCCACGACATAAAACATCAAGAACTACATTTCTTTGCATGAGTTAGATAATGTAATCTATATAGATAAATAAAAGGTAATCAGTAATATAAAATAATAAATGATTTTATTTCTATTAAATTTTAATAACTTGATGATAGATAACCGAATATAATATGAAGCATTCATGCTAAATAATTTTATACAATGAAACTGAGAAGCAACAAACACCAAGAATTACAACATACCCATCTTTAACTAAGATGTGATAAAATTACCAATACTTGAGAAGACAACCATCTAAGAAACAACACATACCCATCTTAAGAAATATCTGATCATCAGAATATCTATAAAATTAAAGCTAGGCTCCCAGACTTACCTTCACCCTGATAAGATTTTCTAACAAATACTAATAACCATAACAGAAACCCTAACCACAATAATTTCAAACCCAAAAGAAAACAACAAGAAACTATCTTAACTAGTTGTAGATCACTGTAAAACAAATTTTCTTCTATCATAATCAGTACTTGGGAGATGCCAAGGATCATATCAGTACAAATCCAAAGTTCCAATGCTATCAAATCCAAACTATTGGTCTTGCACTTTTTTCCTAAGATAAAACCCTACTAACTCCTCTTCTGTAGGGTGAAATCTAAACCCAGGAAGCTGAAATTCTCCCTCTATGTTGCCTTCCATCTTCAATCATCAAATGAATAGAAAAAAAAAATAGCTTCTATTCTATATATTACAAAAGTTCTTAGAGCTTGAAATAAAATCAAAGTCTTGTTCTTCAACAAAACCTAGAAAATGTGGAGATAATTTCCTGGAAACCATCATGCCAACTATATTCCATTCAATAAAATCATGTCTTGCTCTTGAAACAAAATGTATGAGACTTTTGAATGCAAGCCTGATCTTGGTTTTGCATTATTAAATACAAGTCATTCATTGTTATAATCGAGAAAAAGACTTGACTCTTGAATTCATGTCAAACCCATCAATGTTTGCACAACCTTAATCTACTTGGAATCTCTCATTTGAATATAAAATTTTGAGTATACACCACCTCAAAGTCATTGAGCATGTACACACATGTTCACATAAAGAAATGCAAAGTAGTTATGAATAGTCTTGAAAGATTTAATTGTTCCTTTTTCACATTATTAAATATTAGACTTAACATGACTTGTCACTTTAAAATATTCAATAAAATCTATTTGGGTTAAATGGAAATTGAAAGAAATTTTTTTACACATGGAAGTCAAATGATTGACACATATTGTTCTATTAAAAAATTGGTCAAGAGGTGAATATGGAAATGCATGAAGGTTGTCATTTATGGAAACATATCATTTATATCGAGTCAATAAGTTGTGAAGACAAAGTTTTGGTTTGAAGACTTAGAAAATCATCTAAGTATTGTGAAGGCTAGCAATGAAAAATATGAATATTTTGATTCATGCACTTTCCTAGATGTATTTTTACACATGTACATGCTGGAGGGAAGCTAGAGTAGAGTATGATGAGTATAGAACTAAGTGTAGATGAGTTTTGGAGTTGTAGGGATGAATATATTAATTATTTAATAGTTGTAGTCTTGTAAAGGCATAACAAGATATAATTAAGGAAATGGTAATTTGTGTTAATAAATTATTTTGGTTTACCAAAAAAATTACTTAACTAATTAGGGACTGCATAAAATTAGTTTCATTAACCCTAAGTGAGAAAATGTTAATTTTGTGTTTTGGGACACATGTGAAGATATAAAGGCAATAGGGCATAAGAGCTTGGTATAAAGAAAATAATTTTGGATGCGAAGTTGTGAGCTAGTTTTGTGATATTTTTAGATTTTGTAGTTTTTTTATTTTGTGATGCAAACTTGATGCTAAGAGTAGTCAAGTATATGCGAAGATTGTATAGTGAGCTACAGAGGTCAAATAAGATATTGAAGATATCAACATTGACAAGAGATTTTGTATATATACCTTTTGTGTACATAATGTCATTGTATATGCATGTTTGAATAGTGGGCTCATCTTTCTACTATTGTATTTGTAATACCAACTCCTAACATGGTTAATACTTCTAACCAGGTGTAATCCTCTAACATGAAAAAATATACTATAATACGCCTGTGTGCACACGCGCGCACACACACACACACACACACACACACACACACACAAGATTCCTAATAGGGTCAATATCTTTCACAAGATACTTTTCATTAGTGAATCATTTTGTGGGTACCATCCCCACTAGGGTTTTTCCTTGGCCAAACTTTCCCTAATGATATTTTAGTTTAATCACATGTTCATGTTTTAAGATTGTTAAAGATATCCATAGTTGGACAAAATTTTGTAAAATACTAAGTCATCGCCCCCCAATATTTCCTATTTCTTACAATTGGTATTAGAGACTAGTTACTCAAAAGAGGACTGACAACTTGAGTAAGATCACTATGGATTTAGATCAGTTGCAAAAGAATCCGAAAGAAGCTCTTAAGGAACTTGATGTAATCAAGGAAGAATGAGACATCCTAAAGTTCAACTATAAAGATACACAAGCTACCATTCAAAAGTTGAAAAACAAGATTGAATATATCAAATCCAAGAAAGAGTCAAATGATTAGACTGAGGATAGTGATGTAGTTTCTAAGATAAAGAAGAAGAAGAAGATCCTTAAGCATGGCCCTGAAATACCTAATAGAGTAAAAGCACAAACCTGTGTCACCTTTTAGGATATCCAACAGGGTTATGACCAAATAGCTTATCATGTAACACCCTGCCAAAGAACCCAAAAAGAAATTAACCTAAAGTTTCACGAAATTTGCAAAAGATTATTTTTAAAGATAAAGATACAACAATAGCTATATAATAGTACAAAAAATTAACATACAATCATATATCAACAACACATAAATAGGTTACAAATCTTAAGGGTCCCATGACGATGAACCACATTTAATTTTAATTAACACTAAATCCAATATATAATAAATCTACATCAAATAATTATATACAAGTATGAATCCATTTAAATAATATACAATCATCTTGAATGCCACTTGGAAATAATCATAATGCACCATCATCGACTCTACATGTCACAGGGTATGAAGGGTTGGAAGAATATACAACATAAAAATAGATTACAACATTTCATAGGATCTAATAAAATCAAATACAATATACTTAAGAGTATAACAATCTATCATAGCAATATAGGATTAGATAGAAAGGAACATCTACACAAACACATCCAACAATGGAATATAGTTGGATCTCAATGGTATAAGAAAAAGCAGTACCATCCAAACTCGTGGAACCCAAAAAGGTCCACTTCCATTGTGTTGAGGAGATAAAATCAAGTCCTAAATAGGATAACAAACTCAAAAGTCAAAATCAACATCTAGGTTCAAGGAATCACCTGAAAGAAAACTATCTCAAAGGGTACCAAGACATAAGTATCAACTAATCCCAAAGGCAACACTAATACATAGGAAGTCTATTATGCATGTGGGCAAGTGTCATCTCATGAGCCAACTCTAAGGTTAGCTTGGCAGCCTCTTGGGACTATGCCCCCCTAGTATCTCTATGTGGTATCAGTACCCTTTCATACAGACAAGGCATTCTAATGAGTCAACTCTAAGGTTACCTAGCTAGCCTTTAATCCTCTAGCCCCCTAGTGACTTTTTGTGATACCAATATCTTATTAATTTATTTTAAACTATTAAATGAAATGTTATCACTTATTAAAAAAACCTACAATAGATTGCCCAAGAAACCTCTTTAGGGCTCTGACATCCATTGCAAGCCACTTCCCAACATAACATATAGATAACCTACCCTAAGATCAGCAAAAGTAGAAGATCACAAAAGACCACATACCATACATTAATTCTTAAACAAGAAAATGACAAGCATTGAAAATCACTTATCTTAATCAAGGATTCCACCAACACAATCATCCTAATAAGACTGATCCCAAAATCAAGTATACATACAACAAATCTATGTCAACATGACATCATCAAGAATAAATCATACAAAGACCTTAGTCCTATACAAGCAACTGAAAAGTAATCCAAATACAACTGATTGAAGACTCAAAGGTTATATCAGATATGTCACACCATTCACCTCAGTTTCACACAAGAACACTAGAAAGCAATAACAATCAACAGATCAAAAATCCTCATACATCATATAAACCACATCACCATGGTTGAGTATAAAATATTGAGATCAAAACATCATCATGACATCATAGACAAAACTCCCAAGCCTTTGGTAAACATCTTGATTGGTCAAACTTAAGTCAATGTCAAAACCCAACAATAAAATCACATGTCATAAAAATAGTACATACAAAAATAACTTTCACAAAATATTAGGATTAGAAAATACCCTAGTTCCATTTTCACTTATAGGTTTTCAAGTTTTAAGTTTTGTTATCAAGTATATTAGTTCTTAATGTTTTTTGATCTCACTCTAATTTCCAAATTCACTAAGGTTTTCCAAGTTCACTACAATTCTAGACAATTCAACAATTCATATAAAGTTTCTTAAACATAGTATCATAGTTCAATCCATTTTTTTGAATACAAGATTCAATAAACATACACATTACAGTCTTTGTCTTTCAAAAAATTTAAACTTTTGAAAAGGGTTTTTGAGTTCTCATTTTTCCATTTCAAAATATTATAGTGACTATGTTTTTTGATTATAATAAACAGTTTATGTTTTCATTTCCAAAGTATCAAAACTACTAAGGTTCTTGAATTATCGAAAGATGTAATCAATTTCCCCTAATAGTAAAATAATCATTTTCATATAAAATCGAATCATTAAACAAAACCCGAGTTAACCCATCTCCCTAAATCACAATTCAAAGTACATTGTACAAATACATTTTAATAATAAATTAATTAAAAGCTTTAATTTAATGTTATTAAACCTCAACCAAAAATCATTAAATTAATTATTGATTATAATTACCTATTAATAACTTATTTTAAATTATTAATAAAATAGCTACTAATCTATTAATAACATAATAATTAACAATAATACTAATATAATTAACAATTATATTAATTAACAACAATAATAAAAAAATAATATTTAAGTTATTAAAATTTTTATAATTTTAAATATATTAAAAACTATTTATTAATTTAAAACTTTTAATAAATAAAATTTATTAAAAATAAAACTAAACTCCTAACATTTTTAAAGGCTCGTTAGCTTGCCACCCTTCGCTACCACCACAACAACTTTGTTGTTGCCACAACAGATTCTATTGTGCGCGCAACAAGGCACTGGCAGCGGAAGTAAAGAGAGAAGGGGGAGGTGGGGGTGTGGTGGCCCACCTCCCACTCACAAAAATTAAATTCTTTAAAACAAATCAATTTAATTGTTTATAAAAATAATAAATTCACCTCTTTGCCCATCATTTAAATATTTAATAATATAATTACAAATTACTATGTAATTACATTATATATATATATATATATATTTCTCTATTATATCCGATAGGGTAACTACATTCAACCAAACATATTCTCTATACAAAACTCCTAATTTTCTTCTCCAACCCTTATCTAAAAACACAAATTTCTTAATCGATTCTATCTATGAAATACCAAATTTAAACAAATGAGGGTTTCTAAATCATAAATCATATACATATAACCTCAAAGTGAAGAACAATTAAAATTACAACAAGGGTTCCAATCTAATTAATTCATTCATAGACATATTCAAGAACAAAGCAAAGAAGTTTTCAACACAAGGGTTTTCAAACAGATTTAAAAACTTCTAAACAAGTTTATCTAAACATGAAGAAGACTATACAATTAAACCATGAGATCCTACTTGATATGATGCTAACACATGAAAACGAAACACACAAATGCATGAAGCACATGAGAAGACCCCTTCCTTCTAAAAAGCTTCTTCCCTTGAAAATCACTTCTCCAAAACCCAGTTTCTGCAACAATGAGCTCTAGATCTTTGATAAAGAGCTCCCCCCTAAATTTGGCGCTCTAATTGTGCAATCATGCGAGGAAACTCACTGATCAATTACTGTTTATTACTTTATTACCTTTTACCTTTTAATGCGCAACTCTTTTAGATATTCAATTACAAAATATCCTAATTTAAATAATCAGTTTTCTCTCTTTAATTAATTGATTATATTTTAATTTCATGCATACGCTTTATGCAATTTAATTAAAATAAACTTTATTAAATTTATGTTTTCTCTATCTAGTTAATTTTTTTGATTGATTCTCTCTCTAGTTAATTACGATATGTTTTAATAATATATTTATTAATTCAACTAATAATAATATTTAGAGTTTATTATTTAAAATAAAACTCCTAAATAATAATTATTAAATTAAATAAATATAATTATGCCTAAATTAGAACCATAACTTTATCTTTAAGTTTCATTATTTTATTTAATTAATTCACGAGACACTTTTAATAATATATTTATTAACTTAATTAATAATATTATTTAGAGTTTATTATTAGAATAAAACTCCTAAATAAATTATTATTAAATTAAATAAATATAAAATGCCAATATTATAACATCAATAAAATCTCTAAATTTAATTCTTTTAATTAATTAATTTCTCAATTAACTAAATATAATTAAACACTAAATTTTCTTTATTAAATTTTCATTAAATCAAATCATTAAATTATCTTTTAATTTGATTGAATTATAACCAAAAATACTCACAGACCCACAAAATTGAATGCAAACCCATAACAAAGTATAGAAAACTAGATCAAACTCAAAGGTTAAAAATCATGAATTCATGTCACTTGATGAATTTGGAAAGATGAAACTAACTTAGATACTTGTCCTACTTTCTAGGACAATTAGTTTAGGGTTTAGGATTTGGACTCAAGAGTTAACTCCCCACTTATACCATTGAAATATTGTGATAGGGTATGGTCATGTTGGCAATTTAGGGAAGTCGATACTTGGTACTTGCAATCTACATAAAATCCACCCATGTACAAATACAATATTCTAAACTAAACAAGCAATGGTAGGAAGTGGTACATATCATGTAGGTCCCAACTAGGAGGTGACTATGTCTCCCTTCCTTAACCACATCAGAAACATCAAACACAAAGAAAACGTACATGCACACCATACACATGCAAGTATGGGGTAAGTATCCATAGAAATAACATATAATTAATCCATCTATCTAACCATCATGAGATAACTAAAATCACTAACTAAACATACCTATATCATTATTGAAAGGGTAAACATAAACATATGAAATAATTGAATTAGCTGAGTAACTCAATAGACATATCAACTAAATATGAAATACATTTAATCTAATTCGGTAACCAAGTACTGATAATCCTAAAACATAATCAAAAAAATAACCTACAAGAATTTGACACTACAATAGAAAAGTCAAGTAGGGGTAGACATTAAATATCATCAAACATATTATGGCCAAAATGATTTTGACTGTACCCTTGTGACACCACTTAGCATTGATGTGGCATGGAGGTGGGTGAAAGGTTATGACCAAAAACCTTTTAGCCAAAATTGTATACACAAAATATATATTTTTGGCAATGACCCTTAGTGGGTCATTTCCAAAGCACAAACCTGTGTCACCCTTTATGATATCTAATAAGGTTATGGACGAATAGGTTACAGTTGAACATGCTATGACCAAACAGGTTACAATTCATGTTATAGCTGAAATGGTTTTGGGCATACCCACATGGCACCGCTTGGCATCAATGTAGCACAGAGGTAGCTGAAAGGTTACAACTGAAATCCTTTCAATCAGAACACTTTTGGCCAAAATTGTACACAAAAATGTATATTTTTTGTGGTTATCCATAGCATGTCATTTTCATTGTAGCGGCTTGTGGATTTCATGGAGTGAGTTAAGGTGTTTTGGCCATACAAGTACGTGCAATTTTTTTTTTTAAAAATTGTTTTGTTTTGTTGAGTTTTTCTTAAGTTAGTATATGTTATTATTAGCTAGATTTATTATTTTATAATTATTTTATTATTAGTTAGATTCATTGGTTAAATTAGTTAAACTTGTTTTTTTTAGTTATTATATGTTTGATAGATTAAACACATTAGAAAATTATATAGTTAAATTTAATCTAATTAACCATAGCTGAAATTCAACTAGATAACTCAGTCATGCAATTTAATACCTTGTTAATGATAGACATAGATTAAATATAGATAAGTATAGTTAAATTTAACATTAGTTAATTATAGTCATAGATTAAACTTAGTTAACATAGATTAATGTAAGTAGTCAATTGTATTTTAGAAGAATTTAACTTACTAAAACTAGAATATAAAATATCTAGCTTTTAAGATATAGAATTAACTATTGGCAGTGGATCAACATCCTTGGCAAGATTTGAGACATGGCTTAACCACCTTCTATGGTTCTATAAGACTATTGGTTGTATTGCAAAATAATAGGTCAATCTTTTGCTGTAACGACAACTTCTGGCCTTTCTAACAATTGGTATCAGAGCTTGGTTATAGGTTTAAATCTTGTAGGCCACATCGAGTGACGCTAGGAGGGTGATTGGTAGTAGTGGGCCAACATCCCTTGTAGGATTTGCGACATGGCTTAACCACATTTTGTGATTCTATATGACCACTAGTTGTATTAGGCATTGATATCCCAATCTTTTGGTGTAATGGCAATCCTAGCCTTTCTAAAACTAATGTAGTCAAATATTAGGTAGAAGAACACTACAATAACTTAGTTTCTCAAACTTATTCAAAAGATATATAATGTAAAATCTAGAGGACCAACTTTGTTTTTCAAGTACAAATCTATCTTTTTCATACTTGCATCTTAGCTCAATTTATAGGCATACATATCTTTATATACATCATACATTATGACATTTGGTACTTAGGGTGCACATACATCCTCATAGGAGGGTACTATTCATTGAGTGGGTGGTAGTGTTGAGTTTAGTACAACATGTAAAGTGACATAATCTACTAAGGAGAGAGAGAAGTTATATAGAGATACTATTGCTAGGCTATCTCATGCTATTGACATCCTAGATTCTACACTATTGATTTCTACCACCCTCCCCAATAGGGAGAAGGTTACTACTATGAGAGATGAGTTGTATCATATGATTGAGATAGTTGAATCATACAACTCATATGATGGTATCGATATTGAGTCTTTTTATTCTTGTCTTTCTTGCACTTGAAGTCCTAAATAGAAGAAATACTAAGAACTAGAAATACTATGAATCCTCACATGCAAGGAACATGCAATTCACAAAACTAAAATCTGATGCCAACTAAAGGAAATAAGAACATCCTAGAAAGCCATTTGAGATTGGTATGAATATCCTATATCAAATGATTTCTTGAATAACTTCAAATAAATGAATACATGCACATACAACTATGCCATAAAAGTGGAAACATACATATTTAATTTCCAACAATTAAAACCTTAAAGGAAAGTGATTACAATATACAAATTAGACAAATTTCAGCATCATTATAACATGTAGAATTAATATTTTAGAATTATGAAACTAGAGGAATGAGACATGATAGAAAACATAGATATACGTGGGGAAAAAATTTCTTGGTAAAAATTCCACCCTCCAAAACAAGAAGCTAATGTATTATTTAACAATAAATTAGAATACATTTTTAACCTTCACATGAAGATTTACATCTTGCTCCATCCTAGAGAAAATTGTTAACATAACCCTACGTAAAGAACTTCTCATTTCTCACTTACATCTCCTCAACAATGAACATACAAAAAAATAAAGACAGTTTCCAAAGATTCAACATTCAATATATTTATAACTTATTAAAAACTTCCTTTATGTAGAACTCCAATAGAATTAGTGAATAGAACCAAACAAGAATTGAGTTGGATTCTACCATGCCTAGAAAATTTAATAATAAAACAATCATAATTTATGCATATTGTCTGATATTATATTAATACTCTGTTAGTGCAAACGTGCTTTCTTAGACTTCCTTCTTAAGCAACAATATTAACTTAAACAATATATTTATATATTTATAACATTATACTAACCATTTTAACTTTTACACTTCAAAATCCTTTGAAAAAAATTTCAATAAAATATTTTATTGTGTTATACTACCTTATATATGATTATTATTTTGACAAATTGAGTATTCTAATAAACTCTTTAGGTTGGTTTGGCTTGGTTTTTGTATTATACTGTTCTATATATGGCTATTATTTTGACAAATTGAATATTTTAATAAACTCTTTAGATTGGTTTGGCTTGACTTACTAGTATGGATGGCAAGGATCCAAGCCCTTTAAATATAATGTCTCTATTAAGAAATCATTTCACATCTGATTATCCAAATAGGTATAAAAGAATTCACTTGACTAATTCAGATGTAATTAATGTCAAAGACACCCTATAAAAGCAATTAGGAGTGGAGTATAATGGGCTGGAAGTATTTAAATTTCTTAATTGTAAACTTAGTTTCGACAGTCATTTCTATATCAAAATACTAATATTTATAAATAAAATAAAATAAAATATGTTATTTCTTATTTTTTTTAAAAATATAAATGCATCTCAAAGATGTAAACTAAATAGAATTCCAATTTATTTTCAGAATTCAACTTTTTTGACAAAACTAAATTGCTTACCCTAACAAAAAAAATAAAAATAAAAAAATAAAAAGAGCGTAGATGCTCAAATCAAGGATTTACAAACATGAAATCTAGAAAGATGCATCTTCATTTTACATGGTAAAGCTATACTTTGAAGGAATGCATGTACCATCTGAGATGTTGTTCCAGTAGTCCTTAGGAGTTGATAACAGGACAGAAGGTGTCCATGGACTTACTAAAACAACTTTTCCCCACACATCTTGGGCACCTCTAACTCTGGCGGTTTCAACTTGGTTTCATTGAATGAAGCCATGCAGTCCAAAAGCTCTTCGTCATCACTTCTATTCTCACAACACAATCCTTCATCATCGATAGATTTACTTGGAAAGTTCATCAGCTTATAATCATGGTTACAGTTCAGTGAAAAAATGTCACGTTGTAGAAAAGAAGAAGAAGAAGGCTTCTTATTAGCTGAAACACCAAGCGAGCGTTGCTCCAGTGTTTTCTGTAGTGGGCTTTTTGTATATGCGGCACAAAACAACATCCTTCTGCACCAACAATTTATAAGAAGATATTGTCATTCTAGCAGTGTAGAGTGAAGAAATACAAAAGTGCAACTAAAATATCTAGTTTCTTGTCAAATGATCAAAATTAGATCAATAGATAATGAATGAATTACACTTGTCTTATCATATAGAAGTTTCAACATATAAAAATCTTCTAAAAATTTGTTAGAAGAATTATTAACTATTTTAGTATAATGAATTCTTCAATGAACTTTTTTGTTATAAGTGTTGTAAACAAAAACCTTACTTGAAGGGCAAGAATCTAGCATTCTGTACTCGTTCATAATCCAGTCTGTTTTCTCCCCTCGTGGGGCTTTGCCTCTATAAAAGGCCAGGGTCTTCTTAAGCCCAATGCATTATAGCTTTTTATTGCGAACTGGTCTGTCTGAACCAGTGGCCTTCTGTTGGAAACCCAAAATTTGGCTCATCTACTTATGCAGTTACAGATAACAGTTAAGTGTCATGGATCTGTAGGTCGTATAAACGTTGACAGGAGCTACGTATCACGGTATCCTGATGTATGATGATTCACCGTATATTTATAGGGCATCATTAGGCATAACCGGCGACAATGGCACCCATGACTTGAATTATGGCTCCTTACCGCGATATCTAGCTCCTGTCAACTTTTATATGACCTACAGATCCATGACACCTTCCAATACCCTGAGACTGTAAGCCTGTTCCTTCTAGCTGCGGAACACTTTTTATCTCTAGGAACAAAGAAAAACCATTCCCTTTTCCCAATAAATGCTATACCTGAGACAATGATAAATTCACACAACCCACAAGAACATAAATCCAGATTCTTACAACCATGTATGTTAAAAGAAATCTCCGAATCGAGAATTTAATATCCATTATTTAAAGCCAAGTGTTGTATCACTGAATTTTGAAATCTAAAATTTATAAACTGGATCTGTTATAATCTAGACTGGAACCACTTGGGTAATAATCAAATGTGTTTAAAATCTATCTTCTCTAGTTATCTGTAATGTCCTTAATATTATTAAATAATAATATTTTGTTATGTGTTCAAGAATCAATGTTTTTAATCTCTCGGGTCTATTGGTTATTTTTGTACTTGTCAGCGTATTGCTATTTTGTAATCCTTCGGTAAGTTTTCCTTAAGCCCTTTATTTCTTGTAGGTTGTTTTAGGCACGCTTTTGAATTATTTTCTATGTACTATGAACTCTTGTTGGAGTTCTCTGTTATTTTCCATTTCATAAGTAAAAGACCTTCCCTATTTGGCTTGTCTTGGTTTCAGTGGGAATCGACCCTCTATGTATTTCTTGATTTGATTCTGGCAAATATTGATATATATTTTTGTGGAGCGACTTTATTGGTATCTCTTGTTTGCATATCTGGATTTCTTATCGAATATTGTTCATCTTCAGATCGACTATAACTTTCCGGAAAGCCACAACTCGCAAACTATACCTTGTCACAATAAGGCTACTATATAAACTGATTCTTTACGGCCTCGGCTAAAGCTTCCATATGGCCATGGCTAAAGCTACTGTACGGCCTTGACACCGCATGGCCTCCCACTACCTAATAGCCAAACCCCAACATACTGTACGACCAATAAGGTATTGTACAACCTTTTCCATCCTTCAAATTGACACCGTATGACACACATCCTTAGGCACTGGAAAGACTACCCAAGACATAGAGGAGAACTACCAGAGACATGGAGGAGAACTACCAGAGGCACTAGAAAGACTACCGAAGGCACAGAGGAGAACTACTTGAGGCACAGAGGAGAACTACTAGAGGCACTGGAAAGAGTATTCAAGGCATGGAGGAGAACTACTTGAGGCACAGAAGAGAACTACTAGAGGTACTGGGAAGACTACCTAAAGCATTTGCTACTAGGAGCACATGAAAAAGCTATGTAAGTAATTGCCTATGGGTTGAGATCCCCTCTTTTTAGCCAATATTGCATTCGAATCGAGATCACGTATAGTTTGAGTTCCCCTTAGGAACATTACAGTGGTATCAGAGTTGGTGATCTTACCAACCTATTGATGATATTGGATGCTGTCAAGATCCGTAGGAAGAATGGGTGAATCAAGTGCTAAAATAATGCAACTTCTAAGGGAGCTAACAAGTGGATAACAACAACTTAGTCAAACCTTGTTAAATGGACAACAACAACTCTATGAGCCATTGGAAAAGGGGCAAGATCAAATTGGCAAGACCCTCTGACTTTTGGCACAAGGAAGGTCAAATGGAGGACACAATGGGCATGGTGAAAATTTTGTCAATGAAAGGCTTCACACAGAGTGATCCCACACATAACCAATGATGCCAACATTTCCTCGATGGTTAGAACAACCTAGGGAACAAGAGCCTACTTTCCTTGAAATGCAAGATCAATTCTGTCAAGACTGGTTCGATGCTGGATTTGATGTAGAATTGTCTTTCAAGGATTATGTGGATTTGTGGATGAGGTATTCTAGAAGGTAGGATGATTACAATGATGACATTAGATGAAATATTGGAAAGATAAACTTATCATGCTTTGATGGATCTGGGCATACATCAACGCAAGCATGGGTTCAAAAGGCTGATACATACTTCTAGCTCAACCCCATGCCTAAAGAAGAGGCTATCAAGTTTGCTGCACTTCACTTAGAGGGAATCACCCATGAATGGTGGCACCATGGGATGGTCACCCTCGGTCATAATTGAATCACTTCATATGTCAAATTTATAGAGAGGCTTATTGATCACTTTGATAGAAAGGATTTGGAACTTAACTTTAAGGAGTTGGCACAACTAAAGTAGACTAGATCATTAGAGAGCTATATTATAGAATTTCAGAGGCTGTGACAGACATTTTAGAGAGAATACTTGTTGTTTTATTCATGGATGGGTTGACTGAACCCTTAAAGGGTTGGGTGAAGGGTTTTAACCCTGACACACTTGTGGTAGCAATCAAGAAGGCACAAGACATGGCAAAATCCACTTCTTTGTCTAAAAGTTATTCACATGCTAGGCCACCCATCATTCTGAAGGAGAAAGACAACAAGCCCCCTCCAAAGAAGTAGTCAATAGATGAAGCTATGAGACAAGATCTGAGGAGAAGGAAGCTATGTTTTAATTGTAAGGAATTATGGGAACCAAGACACTGGTGCTTAGGGAAGGGGAAGAGCCATTACATAGAAGTGATGTGAGACAATGAAGAGGACAAGGAACCATGAGTCAAAGAAGATGATCAACAAATTGCGAAAGAGGGAAACATAAATCATGTAGAGAGGATTGCTACACTAGTACACTGAGGAGAAACCATTGCTCTTGTGGGCACTCTAAGGTGTACTATTTTTTGGGTGCAAGGAACTCTCCAAGAACAAAGGGTCATAGTTATGCTGGACAGTGGGGCCACACTTAATTTCATTAATTCATCACTTGTGGAATGAAGAGGTTTAACTATGGAGACACATGTAGAATTCCAAGTCAAGGTAGTCAGAGGAAACCTCTTATCATGTACCCATTTGGTCCCACAACTTAGCATCACCATGGGAAACCATACAATGATTGAAGATCTATTTGTTGTAAATCTAGATGACATGGAAGTAATTCTTAGTATCCAATGGATGGAAACATTAGACGAGTACACCTAGAGTTTCAAATGAATGGAGTTTTCATTCAAAGTGGATGGAAAGAAGGTGGTCCTTAGGGGAATGTCAAATGGAGGGCTGAAGGAAATATCAACACAATGGATGTAAGCTATTCTTCGACATGATGACATTGTTTGGGCAACACAATGTTTGATATCAACAAAAATGATGAAATGAAAATAGATTAACCACCAAGATGATGAACTTCACATAGTGTTCGATAAGCATAGTACAATCTTCATCAACATCCCTCCGGGCATCCCTCCACACAGAGGATTTGAGCACATCATTGAGTTGGAGGAAGGAGCAAAACCCGCTATCACTACACCCTACAACCATCCAAAAAGGTTTAAGGAGGAGATAGAAAAAATGATCTAAGAACTCCTAGAGAAAGGATGGATTTGGCCTAATTGTAGCCCCTTTGCATCATCAATAGTTTTGGTTAAGAAGAAGGATGGAACCCTCCAAATGTGTGTGGAAAATCATGCACTGAACAAGAAAACCATTAAAAATAGGTACCCCATCCCCAAGATTGATGAACTATAGGATGAGTTACATGGTGCACTCTATTTTTCAAAAATAGATCTTCGTTTGAGATACCATCAGATTTGCATGAGGGATGAAGATGTGGAGAAGATTGCCTTCCATTGCTGCTATGGACATTATGAGTTCCTAGTTATGCCATTTGGTCTAACTAATTCTCCAACTACTTTCTAGTCATGCATGAACCACATCTTCAACAAGCAACTGGGAAAGTACCTAATGTTATTTTTTGATGACATACTTATTTACAGTAAGAAATGGGAGGAACATTTGAGGCATTTGGATGAAGTACTTGGAATTATGGAGTCACAATCACTATTTTCCAAGAGGTCTAAATGTGACTTTGGAATGACACAGATATTGTATCTAGGGCATATAATCATTGCTCAAGGGGTTCAAGTACATCAGGAAAAGATTCAAGCCATCTTGGATTGGCCACCTCCCAAGACTCTCTCTAATCTACGTGGATTTCTTGGATTGTGTAGTTACTATAGAAGGTTCATGAAGGAGTTTTCACAACTTAGTGCACCATTGATAGACCTAACAAAAAAAGGATCTTTTCATTGGGATATGAAGGCACACCACACTTTTGACAGGTTGAAGGAAGTTATGTGTTCATGCATAGTACTGGTACTTTCTAATTTTAATTTGCCTGTCATCTTGGAGTGTGATGCTTCAGAAGAAGGTATTGGCATGGTGTTGATGCAAAACTGTCACCCCATTGTATTCAAGAGTCAAAAACTCTTAGAAGCAGAAATATTGTACTCCATCTATGATAAAGAGATGCTCGTAATCATGCATGCACTAACAAAGTTTCAGCAGTATTTTGTTGGGGCAAAATTTGTGGTGTGGATAGATCACATAGCCTTAGATATTTTTTAGAGTAGAAAGATTTAAATTATTGAAAACATAAGTGGGTGAGCAAAATCCAAGATTTTGACTTTGATATTGAGTATGTGAAGGGAAAACATAATGTAGTGGCTGATGCTCTATCAAGGAGGACTACAATATGTTCATTGTTCAAAATTTCAGCATATTGGAAGGAATGCCTATTGGTTGAATACTCCAAAAACATATTTGCTTGCTAGTTGATGGATGTTCAAGTACAAGATGATAGGAATAAGGTGGTTGATGATATTATCTACTACAAGGGCATGATTTATCTGGTACCCAAGTCCAAAATGAAGGAAAAAATTCTAAAGGAGATGCATGATTCACCATTGGCTGGACACCCAAGATACCTAAAAAACTATAAGCAAATCTAAGAACATTTTAGATGGAAGGGCCTCAAGAATGATGTCTTACAATATGTACGGGAATGCCCTACTTGTTAGCAAAACAAATTTGAGCATACCCTACTTGTGGGACTTCTCCAACCATTGCTGATCCCTGATCAAAAGTGGGAAAGCATTTCAATGGATTTCATCACTGGGCTACCCAAAGTTCAGGGGAAGGACTGCATTTTTGTTGTGGTTGATTGTTTGACCAAGTATGCCCATTTCTTATCCATTTCCATCAAGTACCAAGCATCAAAAGTGGTTGAGCTATTCTATCGTGAGGTTTTACATTTACATGGTCTTCCACAAAATATAGTAAGTGACAGATATAATCATTTCCTTAGCAATTTTTGGATGGAGTTATTTAGGCTAATAGGAATGGAGTTGTCACCAAGTACGAGCTACCATCTATAGTCAGATGGATAGACTAAGATTGTGAACAAATGGTTGGAGGGCTATCTAAGGAATTATGTTTCAATGCAACAAAAGGCATGGGTGTATTGGTTGCATTTGGGTGAGCATTGCTACAACACTACCTATCACATGTCAATAGACATGCCACCCTTCAAAGCATTGTATGGTTATGAACCTTCATCATTCATGGATTTTGCCGTACGGCCTTGACACCATATGGCCTCCCATTTCCTGATGGCCAGAACCCAACATATTGTACAACCAATAAGGTACTGTACGACCTTTTCCATCCTACAAATTGACATCGTATGACACACATCCTGAGGCACTAGAAAGACTACCTGAGGCACAGAGGAGAACTATTAGAGGCATGGAGGAGAACTACCACAGGCATTGGAAAGACTACCCAAGGCATGAAGGAGAACTATGCACAAAGGACAACTACCAGAGGCACTAGAAAGACTACCCAAAGCACAAAGGAGAACTACCCGAGGTACGGAGGAGAACTACTAGAGGCATTGGGAAGACTACTTGAAGCATGAAGGGAGAACTACTTGAAGCATTTTCTATTGAGAGCACACGACAAGACTACCTAAGTAATTGCCTAAGGGTTGAGATCCCCTCTTTTTAGTGAATATTGCATTCATATCGAGATCATGTATAGCGCAAGTTCCCCTTAAGAACATTACATTATCCCATGGTTGATCATGAAGTTTGGTACCGAATTAAGTGCTTTCAAATATAGAAATTCATTATATCAGTGGACGCTTCACAATTTTTAACTTTTCTAAACTTTTTAAAAATATTTATGCAATAATTTTATGTTTATATTTTAAAATAAACTTAGTGATCTATCATTGGTATGGTATTTTGCAAATTATAAGAAGATTGTAGGGCTCATGGGTTCGAATATTTAGGATGCAAAAATGAAATTCATTCTGAAGTGTTAGATCTTTAATGCTTTTCTATCAAGTCTAATATTTACAAATTTTACATAATTCATTTAAAATTATTTTGATGACAAATCATATACTATGAATGATTTTACTTTAAAGTCATCATATCTGCAATCTTGAAAAAATTTAGTAAACACCATTTCCCAACAAATCAGAGATTGATAAAATAAGTATTATATGATTAAAAAAAGTACTATAAGATCATAACAATTTTTTTTTTTAAAATCTTGATTTAATTGGATAACCGAATATGATATGAAACATTCATCCTAAAACAAATTTTATACAATGAAATTCAGAAACAACAACGACGAACATCAAGAATCACAACATTCCTATCTTCAAGTAAGATGTGATAAACTAACCATCTTAAGTAAGATTTGATAAGATAACCATCTTCCAATCAGCACATACCCATCTTAACAAAGATCTGATAACAAGAATATCTATAAAATTAAAGTAGGCTTACGGACTTACCTTCAACCTAACAAGATTTTCCAACAAATACTAATAAACATAACAGAAACTCTAACAAATACAATTTCAATCCAAAATAAAACAACATGATTGAAATAAAACAACATGAAACTATCTTAACATTTGCAGATCATTGAAAGACTAATAACTTTTTCTATCATAATTAGTACCTGGGAGCTGCCAAGGATCATATCGGTACAAATCCAAAGTCCCAATGATATCAAATCCAAACTGTTGGCCTTGCACTTTTTCCCTGAGATAAAACCCCACTAATTCCTCTTCTATGGGGTGAAATCTGAATCGAGGAAGCTGAAATTCTCCCTCTACTTTGCCTTCCATCTTCAACCATCAAATGAATAGAAAACAAAACATAGCCTCTATTCTATATATTACAAACCTCTATTCTATATATTACAAAAGTTCTCAGAGCTTGCAATAAAATCAAGTCTTGCTCTTCAACAAACCCTAAAAAATGTGGAGGTAATTTCCTGGAAACTATCATGCCAACTATACTCCATTCAATAAAATCAAGTCTTGTTCTTCAAACAATAACTAAGTCTTGTGCTTCAAGTCCAAATTTTATAAGACTTTTGAATACACGCACGAATTTGGTTTTGCATTATCTGAATACAAGTCATTCCGCGTTATAATGGAGAAAAAGACTCGACTCTTGAATGGACGTCAAATCCATGAATGTATACACAGCCTTGCCATGATCTGCTTGGAATCTCTCATTTGAATATAAAATTTAGAGTCTCTTTCACCGCGTCAAAGTCATTGGGCATACACACGCGCGTTCACATAAAGAAATGCAGAGTGGCTTTTCATGGTCTTGAAAGATTGAAATTTTTATTATACACCATAAATGCCAACTTGACTTAGAAAAATTATTCGGGTAAACCATAAATGCCAACTTGACTTATAAATATTATTCGGGTAATGTTTTTGTCATACAATATTGTTTTGTATTAACTTCTTGGTATGTTCTTGGCTTTGCAAAAGATTTCATTCCAGGTGTAAAGTCTGTTAATTTTTTGTTGACTCTTTGTTGCATATATATTATTGTTATTGAACATTGCTTATGTTCTTATAGACTATTTGGTTTTAGCGAACTTGTAGATCATTCAGTCTATTTATGCATAATATAATGGTTGATTGCTATAAGAAATGGAGATTCGGAGAAGTAGTGACAAACCCATAATTATTTTATTAAACGGGTCAAGTGCAATTTAATTTGTTGAGCTTATATAAAATATAATTTATATAATTTTTTCTTAACATGTTAAGAAAGTAATTGAATATTAGTTTTGCTTAAGTAAATTATATATAAAATAAGTTATCAAATGGAAGGAAGTATAAGGTCTAAGATTTTGTTCAATAAGATTTTAGATGAGAGAAATAAGTTATAGATAGGCAAAGACTACATATCAATTGAGGTATTTTTCATCTGTAAACTCTATTTTACAGATTATGTGGGAAAGAATGGTAAGGAGAAAAATAAGTAGTAGCTTGAAGAATTTGATCTCAAATGTAATTATTGTGAAAGAAAAATATACACAAGGATGAATATCTTTGGAGGAAAAATAAGATTCTAGATGAGAGAAATAAGTCATCCATGAGACAGAGACTACATAAAAATTGAGGTATTTTTGTTCATAAACTCTATAGACTATGTGGGAAGGAATGGTAAGGAGAAAAATAAATAGTGGCTTGAAGAATTTAATCCGCCATGTAATTATTGTGAAAGAAAAATACACATAGGGATGAATATCTTTGGAGGACAAATAAGATTCTAGATGAGAGAAATAAGTCATAGATGAGGCAAATAATACATATAAATTGAGCTATTTTTCATTTATTAACTCTATAGACTATGTGGGTAGGAATGGTGAGGAGAAAAATAAATAATATCTTGAAGAATTTAATCCCACATGTAATTATTATGAAGGAAAAATATACACATACGGGAAGGAATGGTGAGGAGGAAAATAAATAGTATCTTGAAGAATTTAATCCCACGTGTAATTATTGTGAAAGAAAAATATACACAGGAATGAAGGACAAATATACTAATTATGTAGGTAAGGATTAAATCGTTTCAAAAATAGTGCAATGAAATAAAATAAAAAGAATATTTTATGTAGGTAAGGATTAAATTGTTTCCAAAATAGTGCAATGAAATAAATAAAAAGAATATTTTATGTAGGTAAGGATTAAATCATTTTCAAAATAGCGCAATGAAATAAAAAATAAAGAATATTTTAGCTTGTAGTGGGATGCTTATAAGGTTACAAAACCAAATACTCTAATATCTTTATAGTTTCTAGGGGATAGTTGAGAATGTCATATAACTTCTTGTTACTTAGGTAATGGGCCAAAGCCTAGATTAATTATTATTTGTGTTAGCAAAGTATAAAATCAATATAAAACCCTAAAAATACATCCCTTAAAGCCCATAATTTTAAATATTAGATTTTTTCTACTTAACAAACATTTTACTAGTAGTTTCCCCTAAAGGATAATGAGATTTTATATAAGATATAATAACTTACAAAGAAGGTTTGTAATAATGTATATTATAGATTTTAAAGTAAATAATAAGTGGGAAAATATATAATTTTTGTTTACTATTCAATATTATTTTGTCTAAGGGGTTTAGCTAAGTTGGTTGAAGCAATAGATCTCATTATGAAAATCTTGGCTCAGATCACAAAGAGTGAAATTTTTGTGTAATTTTAAGTTGTGACTTATAGTCTTCCATTGGTTGTATTTGTTTCATTTTAAGAGGTCATCTATAGGTTGTGGCTTTTGGTCTTCCAAGAGTTGTTATTAAAATTTATTAGTGAAAAAAAAGAGAAATTATAGACTCTAATTTTTATTATTTAGTGGCACTTATGAGGAGAGGTCTCCATAATGATGATGATTTACATATCTACCGAGTGTATATTTTTAATTAATAAAATGAACATAAAAATATAAATACAAAAACAATTAAATATAAATATAAATATAAGAAAACATAAATGTAAATATGTGAAAATATTAATATAGTAATAAAACCTTTTTTTTTTTTTTAATGAACATAGATCTATGAAAAAAATGGTATATAAATGTATATGAATTATGAGAATACAAATATATAAATGTGACAACATATAAATATAAACAAGAAAACATAAATATCATAATATATGAATATAAATATACTAGCACTTTCCCTATAAGAGGTGTAAGGAAATAACTGATACACATTATTTTACATGTTTTAACTAATGATATTCTCAATTGTGTAAAATTGAATAGATTATCTAGGTAATTTATATTGCATGAATCATTTGCCCCAATCAAAAGAATTTCTTGGCTCATGTAGTCATGACATGAAAAATAAAGTTGCCCAATAGATAGGTTACTGTACCACAAATTCTTGTCATGGCAGATGAACCCAATAACTCAAAAAAACAAGAAAATGAAAGGTATCTCAAGTTTCTTGACTAATGAAAATCCTAGGGAAAACCATCTTGCACTATTTTGCTTCTCAAATTTATGGGGAACATCAAGTCCATTCTCCTTTATCATGACATTGAAGGATGCTTCTAAGACAAATCCTTCTTCTATCCATTGCCATTTGTCATCCTTGTATTGAGGCAAGAGTGATTTTACTTTTAAAGCATTAACACTCTTTATTTTGTTCATAGGAAATATCATAATTGGAAGTAGCAATCTATTAGGCTAAAAACAAATTGATTTAAAGCATAACCCCAAGCAACCTTTCATGTTTTCTAGTTGCCTACTTGATAGTTTAATATTTTTAGAACTGTGAAGTGAACCCTTCTATCATGTTGCTATCCAATATTGGACATAGAACTCCCCTTCATCCCAAAAGAGGGATGGAAAACATTTGAATGACCCATTGCTAGAATCTCTCCACACAATTATAGACCTACATATGTAATAAGAAGATAAAATTAGAGTAACACCAATTAAAGGCTTTCATTTGTAGGAAAATAATTAATATCAAATTTAGCTCAAATAAACTAAGTATCTAGATCACAATCTATTTTTGATATCAATTATTAAGATACTAATGAAATAGTTTGCATACAAAGCCATTAAATCTTGATCAAAAGTTTTGAAATGAAAGGTTAGTACACCCAAAAAAAATTAACCATACATGTAATAATTACTTACTAAAATTGAATTCAAAATAATTGCAAGATTCTTTAGAGAACTAATTTGAACTTAAAATCATAGCTCATAGTAAACCAAAAGATTATTACAAAAAAAAAACACATGTAGATATTATCAAGTGACAAGTTGTATTTGACAAAATATTTTGGGTCTATTCAAAGGGCCTTGAAACAAAAACTTACAAATTCTGAATATCAATGCTTATATTAGTTGTTCCATTTTAGTAGTAATGATTAGTATATTGAATGGACAACTAATACTTAACACTAGAAAAAATAGATAACTACCAAACTATTAACAATTAAAAACCTAATCCGAACTTCATTCAAACAAATATGTCAAATACCTTTTAGTCTATGGTCTTCTCAAATTTGTGGTTATTTGACATACTTTGTCCCTATATTAATAGGCAAAAGTTCAATACATGACAAGATTTATGAATAGCTTTTAGGAAATTTTAAAATAATATATTTTTAATTTTAGAAATTTATTTATTTATATCATTTATTCTATTTTTTGTAATTTTATTTTACACAATAGACAATTTATATTAATTATTTTAATTATTTAAAAATACATATTTTTTAAATTAATTGTAAAAATATTTCTTTTTATTTAAATTTTAACAATAAAATTTAAAAAATATGTATTTTTAAATAATTAAAATAATTAATATAAATTGTCTATTGTGTAAAATAAAATTACAAAAAATAGAATAAATGATATAAATAAATAAATTTTATAAATTAGAATCAATTTTAATTTTAATTTTAAATAAATTTTATAAATTAGAATCAAATTTTAACATATTTTAATTAGAATCAATTTTTTTTTTAAATATAATATTTTATAATTTTAATACTTTATTTAATTAATACATGTTTTTTAACCCATCAAAAAAAATAAGTTTTAAGTTTTATACAATTAATTTTATCTTCTATGCTATTATTTTAAAAAAAATTATTAATTATTTTTTATTTTAAAAAAGATTAATAAAAAAGATAAAGTTAGAAACAAAAATATACCTTTTATATTAATGATTTTTATTTTTTAAAATAATTTTAAAAAAATTAATGAAATACAAAAAATAATTTTTTATGATATTAAAAATATTGAAAAAAATATTTTTTCAATTTTTGATTAAAAAAAGTAATCTTGACTTTAGTATACTAAGTTTGTTACTATTAATTAAAATAATAGATGGTAGTTATTTTCTTATAAAAATAAAAATTAGAGAATGCATTTATTAATTCTTAATATAAAAACAATCTTAACATTACTACTTAAAGTTTTGAAGATATTATTAAAAATATTTTCTTTAAATTTTATCATTGTATTTAGATTTTTTTATTTTATTCATTCAAGAATATCATTGTTTTTAATTTAGAATGTACTAACCTATCATCTCAAGAAAATGAGTTTTTTACTAATTTCCTAAGTCAAAGATAGTCCAATCATAGAAATAGTAAAGATAGATTTATATGGGGAGCATCATAGGATGGACAATATAGTGTAAAGAAAGGCTATGACCTTATAACTAATTGACAATGATAGGAGAAAATAAATATCCCCCTTAATCTATGTTGGGACCTAGTGTGCTTGCCAAAAGTTGGGATATTTCTATGGGCTGCAATACAAAAGAGAATCTTAACAACTAATAGATTCGTGAAGATGGGATTTGAGGGTCTATCAAGATGCACACTATGCAAAGGAAAATCAGAGTCAATAGAATATTTATTATACCAATTCCCATTTACAAGGGAATGTTGGCATTAGATTAGTCAAAAATTAAATTGGTTATCACTCGAAAATATTGAGAGTTAACTAAATAGTTGTCCTAATGGAGAAAATACCAAAATATACAATAAATTATGGAATATCTCCCCTTCTATTCTCATGTAGGAAATATGGAAGGAAAGAATTAAGAGAATATATAATGATTCTGAAATGAACTTTCCATTAGTCCTCAACAAAGTAAAAGCCTTTATTATAGGTGTAGTGAACAATAATATAAGGAGGACAATTACAAAAGAAGGGCAATTGTCAGATTGGGATGTAGACATGTGTAGAAATTGGATCAACCTCATAAACCCACCATTGATATATCAAAAGAAAAATAAAAAAGCACAAAAACAATACACATGGGAACCACCTCCAATAGGGTGGTCTAAATTAAATTTTGATGGAGTATCTAGAGGCAAACCGAGCAAGGATAGAATTGGATGTATCGTATGATCAAAAAATTGAGATTGAATTATTAAGCAAGCTAAGCCTTTAGGAATCACCTTGAATAATATTATAGAATTAAAAGCTCTTAGGGAGGGAATCAAACTTAGTCTAGAGTTGGGAATTAAAAAACTAGTCATTGAACAAAATTCTTAGATTATTTTGTACGTGATTAGAAAATAGACCACCCCAAATTGGATCATTAACTCCAATCTTGAGTCTCTATTGAATCTCTTAGATAAGTTTGAAGAAATTAGAATTCAACATATTTATCAAGAGGGGAATAAGGAAGCCAATCAGCTAGAAAATAGAGGAGTGAATGGTTAGGATATCAGACTATATGCTTCTTAGATCAAATTTTTGCACATTGTTCCCTTTTGTTTCTTCACATCTCTCTCTCTCTCTCTCTCTCTCTCTCTCTCTCTCTCTCTCTCTCTCTCTCTCTCTCTCTCTCTCTCTCTCTCTCTCTCTCTCTCTCTCTCTCTCTCTCTCACTTCTCCTATTTCTTCTTATTTGAACATCTTTACCTTGGAATTTTCATTTATTATGTCATTTTACTTTGTTTTCCCTTTCCCTTAGTTCTTTCTTTCCCCTTTAATGTCTTCTTAGTAGTATTCATTATTTTAGAGTTTATAATTGTATTAATTTGTTGTGGGCCTTCCTTTCTCCTTTATCAACCTTAGCCAAGTAGTATTTTTCCTGTCTAAGCTTGATTGAGGGATATATATGATAGTAGGGAATTAAATCTAATAATTAAATCTCCACTATTTCCCATAAATTATTAGCATTCAGGTGGGGCTAATAAATCCTTTTAACTTAGGGGATGATATAGTCAACTATTTTTACTTTAAATGAGGAAATGGTCACTTCAGAAAGTACTCACCCAATTATGAAATGAGTTAGTTGCGTTTAATACCTATCTTTTGGTGTGCATTCATACAAGTTCAATAATTATTAAATAAGCACATCAATCCACTTTGGAAAGTAATTTCAAGATCTTTCTAGTGGTTTCATGAAGGTGGAAGAAATTAAAATACAAAGAGGGGCCTATAATTAACCTCAATATTGAAATGTTTGGCACCTCTGCTATGGGCTTCCACCAAGTGTTATCTATTAGCTATGCTTCATGGTCCCAAAATTGAATTCACTATTAATTTGTTTCATGTTTTTGAAGTTTGAACCATGGCCTTTAGGAAATCTATTAAACCTAAGTGTTGGAACATGATCCTCAATCCTATAGATGATATGTCTAGGGTGGTTACTAGTAGGGCCATTGTGGAAAAGGATTTTAATGATGACTACACTTTGAAAACCAACAACTTGATTATAGGGTCATTTATATCTTGTTTGGACAAGGCTCAAGTGGGACATTAGGATATCATTTGATTATGTTTTAATCTTTTTGACCCAATTTGGCTAGATGGGTTGGAGCATGTGGTCCTTGGCATTGATGGGATTTTAGAAATTCCATATGCAGAAGAGTATATGTCTTATCTTCTACGTATTTTGTTGCAAATTAATTTCCCTAGATGCCCAATATCAAAAGTTAGAGATAATAAATCTTTTTAATAGGGAGTGGTCAAAGATGAAGGCTAGTCTTATTTTCCTACTAAGATGGAGGGGTATTTTTGAGTACCAAAATCATGACTAGATTGTCAATTATTTATGAGTCTTTGATTCATATATCAAGAATGGGGTAGATTTTTATGACTTAAGAAAATTGGAATCTTCCCTCCCTAATTACATCAAATCAAGCAAGAAGAAAACTACTTTTGTCCTAGTGTCAAGCATAATGGAATACAATTTGGAAGAAGTGGAAGATCTCATTATGGATTTTTGGAAAGTAGATGACCTCTCTTGATCTTATAGACATCTTAGTTAGATTATTTTTTTCTTCATAGCTTTGGTTTGGCTTGTTATGGTTTATAGGTTTGGCTATTTAGGGATATGGTGTTCTCGAGGCATGGTTCTTTTGGTTTTTTTTCTTGTTCCTTCCTTTTCCTATTGTCACACTTTTGGCTACTCTATCCATTGTCTTAGCCAATTTTGTTTTGTATGGCTTTGTCTTTTCTTTTTAACCTATTATTAACATGTTTGATCATATGTGGGATTTCCCTTTTGTGTGGGAGTTTTGTTTGTTCATTTTCCTTGTAGATGATTAAAACAATCAATAGAGTTTGTATACTGACTTTATTAGAACACAAATGAAATGCATTTTAAGCTAAAAATCTGGTGTATGGATCAATTATATAAGAATGGAGAAATTCTTAATAATAGTTGTATGCATGTGAAGTAATGTGAGTTTTAGTTTTTTGAATTCAAAATAGAGACATGAGTTAGTATTGATAGTTAAAGTTATGGTATAAATCTTCCTTTTAACATGAATGGTTATCATAGAGGATAGAATTTATTGAGGAGAAAATGGAAAATTATGATGAGAATAATAAGTATTTGAATTATAATTAACTTCCATTAAATTTTATGTCTAATTTAATCTCATTTTCATTAGGTAAATCAAAATTCTAAAAAAATATATTAATAGTAGTAGTACCATTATATATATATATATATATATATATATATATATATATATCTATAACATAGTTCAAAAAAGTGATAAACTGAAAGGACAAAACTACCTCCTACTCTAGTCAATTATTTTCCATAACTAGGAAGACTAAAGATGAAGGTTTGTAAAATTAGATAGTCAACATAAACATGTGTCTTCATAGACATTCTCCCTTTTCATTTTCAACTTAATAACAATCTTCAACAACACATATATTAGGAGTAAATTTGATAAAATTTAGACATATTATGGAAGGAATTAAAAAAGGGGTTTATAAACTAAGAATCTTATTGTAAATTGGTTCGATAAACATCAAAATAGGTAATTCTTTAGTTACTAATCATAGTCAATTATTTGAATGTTGGTTGTTGCTAAAAATATGTATGAATAAGCATGTTTTTTATAGGGATACAAGAGAGTGCTTGGATCATTAGAGGAAAGCTTATTTAAATAGTCATTAAAGTCTATAAAAGGATGAATAATATCTATATTTTATTCAAGAAACAAATGTAAAATCTAAAAAGTATGTAAAGGAAGGAAAGCCTTTCTATTTTTTATGTAAGATAAAAGAGAATTATTTATTTCTTCCTCTTCTTTGAAAAGAACTTATGTGGAAAGATAACAAAAAATGTAATGCTGGGGTATTCCCCCTTTTTTTGTAATTGTATAGGACAATTTTCCTAGGCAAGACTAGAGGTTTTCTTCTCCGTTCTTTCCTACTAGTGCTTCCTTGAATAGAGGTAGATGCAAATCTTTTCGTTATATTAATAAAATTTATATGGCACTAGTCTCTTACCAATAAAAAAAAATTTTATTGTTTTAAATTTTATATATATATATATATATATTTGTAATAATTATTTTAGTTAATAATTTTATTTATTTATTTATACTTATTTTGGTAAAATAACAATTAAACTAAAGAAGAAATAAGCTTGTTATAGTATTATTTATATAAAAAAAAATATCATTTTAACTTAAAATATATAATTTTTAGGTTTTATACAATTAATTTTATCCATTATGCTATTATTTTTTAATAATGTTATTATTTATTTTAATTTTCAAATTGATTAATAAAATGATAATTAGTAATAATTACTTTACTCATCAAAAAATAGATAATTTTTATTTCAAATAACTAAAAAATATATAATTTTGGACATCATTTTCTTTATGTGAGCAAAATTTAGGACCACTGTGAAATGGTTTTACAGGTTTCTAAAGGTTTTCATGGGCTTTTAAAGTAGTTTCATAGCGCGAGACAAAGTTTTTGGGAAAAAGTACTTGAGAAATCCCATATTAAAATTATATTGGCTAATAAGAAATGATCATTGTCTTACAAATATTATAATCATAATCCACAAATTTATATTGTGAGATATGAAAGCAATTTGGAGCTATCCTCCTAAATAATGCCTATAGACACTCACTCTCCATCATTTTTGTCAGGTTCAATTCATTTTTGAGTGAGATTTGACATTTTAAAAGGAATTCCACCCTAACAATACTCTATCAACAAATAAATATGTTGATTATAATATGATATTAAATTGCAAATGTTTAGTTAGATGCAGCTATCCTTTAGAAAAAAATGCACCTTTGAACAAAATTTAAAAAATTAAAAAATATAATGAATTTTAGTGAATATTTCACCATTTTTCTTCATAATCTACATGTTTTGCAATTGAAAACAACAAAAAATTGAGAATAAACATTGTATTTTCAAAGATCTAAACAAAAAGTTCAATTTTTGGTGCATTTTGTCTTGTATAAAGCCTTCACCCTTTTATTTGGGAGGTCTTAGGTTTAAGTCCATTCAAGATTAACAAACAATAATTAATTTTATTAAATAATAATAAAATTTATTTTTAGGACATATAAGATGGAGATAAGGAAGAGGAGAATAATTGTAGAGGTCCTTTAACTTTAAGAAAATATAATCATCAATAAGAAATATTATTAATGATACTTATCAAAATTTCAGAACTTTTTCTTGTGACAAGCCCTCAATTAAAGCGATAGTAAGAGATTACTAGACAAAATGGTCTGAATGTATCTAAAAGAGTGATATCAGTTGTTATATTATCATTCATATCAAATTCTTAGTTGGCTAGACATCATACTAACTCAGTAGAGTACCATATCATTAGATTAATGAAAGTATTTGAAGAAAGTATAATAAAGATAGAAGTAATATGTATGGTATACAATGGGTACTTGAATGAGTTTGACAATGGTAATGTACTATCGGTTTGATTTTTGTACAATCATATATTATTGCAAAGTATTGAAGAATAAAATCTTAACCGAGTAATAAGGTTAATGAAGGGAGACTTTATTCACGGAGTGACTATGGTATTAACTGAACGATTGTCAAAGGAGGAAGTGTTGACCAATCAACATTGCCTAGACAATGACTAAGTATTTTGCACTAATAGACAATACTTAGATTACCTTTAGGGTCGAAAATAGATAATATTAAGATTGGTTTACACAAATAGGCAATACTAAGATTGCCTTTGTGGAGCAAAGAACAAAAAATAGAGAAAAAAAAGGATTTGAGGAGTCAAAAAGATTGAGTGTAGAAATTTCCACTCAAGGTCTATAGTTATCTATGCCGAGTACCAATGCACCTACCTCTAAGGGAAAGAAATCCAAGAAAATAAAATTTAAATGTTCAAAAGGTATATAAGGAAAGCCTCTAACACTTGATGAAGTGATTGTGATTCCTAATTGGGACACAAATAATTTAACTTATGATTAGAGGAAGACACTTCAAGAGTTCATAGCAAGGACAACTAAACAAGAAGAGATGAGAAGGGAATAACAACACAAAAAGGTACTATATGAGATCAAGGACATGTTCCTTAAAACAATTTTTTTTGATAACTTGAATGAACAAGCCCCAATCATTGAATAATTGGGTTAAATAGCAGAAATATTGAATAATCTAGACTTTGATATAATGAGAAACTTGTGCACTGGTTTGAGAGAAATTTTGAGAAAAAGGTCATGGAGAAAATTGCAGCTAAGTTAGTTGTAATGCATGTAGAACTTTCTAATCTTGTAGATAATTTAGAAAAAAAAAATCACAATGTACATATATTGTTTAGAAAGTTATGTGATGTTTATATATTCACAAAAAAATTAAGAGCACAAATAGATTAGAATGAAGATGATTTGTAGTATGGTCCAAAGACACTGAACTTGGATGTAATAACTAGTTTATTTCATTTTTATTAGTTGAGATTTTTGCAAGGAATACAAATTTAATTGATAATGGTAGATAGTAGAATAAGAGAAAAGATTATATCTATTCAAGCTATGATGACACTTCATTTGAAGGTAATGCAAAGGCATTTATAGAATGCTAGAGAGTTAACAAAGAGGGATCCTAATCTATCTATAGAACATCATATGATTGATCTCATATAAATATTGGAAATTGAAATTTAGGTATTAGAGTCTATAAGGACTACTTGGGACAATACATTGGACATGATTTTACAGATCCATAAATCATTTTTAGACAAGTATGGTTTTACCCCAACTAATACTCCATAGAATCTATGGCAAAACAAGGGGGGAAATATGTATGATTAAAAGAAAAAACACAAGGGGAAATACATAATAATATACCAAGAGATAGAAGAAAAATATGTATATAGTTGTTGAAACCAAGTCAAGGTATGTAGCACACCTTAAGGGGGAATTTTTCATAGACTTTGAGGTTTTGAAGTTTTGATATTCATGTAATATTGATCATGATAAGTATTTTTTCAACTAATGCCAAAGACTAAGATTGTTGACCGTAAAAAAAATCTTAGTATTGTCTATTAGTGAAATACTTAGTCATTGCTTAGGAAATGTTGGTTGGTCAACACTATGACCCAACCACTATATAGGTCAAGAAAGTATAATGGAGAAGTGTAAATAGTTAGTTCATATTTCATGATAGTTACTTCCATGTATACATTAGAGTTATTGACCACTTCAATTAATGCCAGGATAACATTGGAGCCAAATAGTTTAGAGGAAGAATACATTTCAGTTGCTGAGTGGTTCAAGAGATAATGAATGCTAAGTAAGATAGAGGGGCCTATAGTATAAGATGACTAGAGTTAAAGCCAAAGGATAACATAAATCACATGTAAGACCAACCATTACAAAGCTACTAGTATTGATTAAGATATTTTTTGTACATGAGTTTGTAATGGAACATAATCTTATGTAAACCTTTTTTTTTCATGTTGAAAGCATCTTCTAAAGACCAAGGATTTAATCAAGAAAACAATTACACATGCAATCATATATCATTGATCTCTATGAAAGGTAATCAAGAAATCAAAAAATTAGAAGGAATAAGTGGAAAAAAAGATAGATCTAGATCTTTGGACGAGATCTAGAAGTTTTTAGATGTTATAAAAGAAGGATTCAAGTCGTAGTTGTACATAGTTATTGATTTGTTAACAAAAGACCATGTAAGTACAAAGGGTAAGGTGAATCAAAAAGAAGAAGAAAGAGGTGACCAAGTAGCACAGTGAAAATTCATTAAAGATCAATCGCAAATATGTGATATTACATTGGATAGAGGAGATCCATATCAATATTTTTCTATAAACTAGAGGATCAAGGTAATATAACATTTTAATAGCTGTTTCAAGGAAAATATCTTAACAAAGTGGTCCTAATAGGCCTATTTAAACTCCTAGTAGAGTACTCACTTAGTTGTGATGTTAAATTTTCATCAAGATAGACCTAACAGTCTTTTAATCTCTTAATAGGGTAGATCCTTCATAGGGTAGACCATCATATATGATCAAACATTGTAGCCCTAATAGGCACACCTTATTGATATAGTACTAAAGATCCTCATGGGCATCATCTCCACTACAATTTTACCTTCACCTTGGAGGGTTCATGCATTACCATATCTAGTGTAATGTCTTGATAAATTTACTATGTGTTATTAGATATTAGAACTAATATTACATTGCAATATATGATTGATTTGATATAAGGTTAAGGTTTAATGAGGGTTTATGTGAAGATATCAAATCTGGTTTATGTTTGATGAAGTTTTGAAGCTCTTGATTCACCCCCCCACCCTAACCACCCCACACTTGTACCTCTTAACATCTTACTTTACCTATTATATTTCCAAAAAGAAGGATAAATATAGTATTTCCCTAGAAAGTTAGTAAGAACTAGGTTCTATGTTGCTCGAGTAAAAGTTGTATAAATACCAAGTAATAGTTAGGTGAACAATATTCGAGAATTGGAATATAAGGCCAAATTTTGATGGATATTTTGAAAGTTCAAGATGATCTAATGCACAAGTCAAAGTTTTCTACAAGATCAACAATTTATAAAATTCAAGAAGGATCTAGAGATGAAAATTGAATAAAGGAAAAAGATGTGCACAATATTCTATACAATTTATATTTTTTGAGTGTCTATATTCATTGTATGAATTTCTTGAATTTGGTAATCCATATGAACCTAAGATCAAAGACAAAGATTAAGAAGAAAAATATGGAAGGATATTGAAGCATCCATAAAATTATGTAAGGAGGAGAATGAGATAGTTTTAGTAGGCTGCAAATTTTGTTATGTTGGTTAGAAGTTAACTATGTTGGAGTGTTGAATTGTTGTGAATGTGAAGTTGAAGAAAGTGAAATACGTTAGTTGAGCTAGGTGAACCAATTAGTGGAAGATGAAATAAAATCTGTTAATTAGCCAAGTCAAAGTAAAGAGTGTAAGGAGATCTAAGAGAGAGAGATTAGATAGATAAAGAGAAAGAATAAATATCTAAGTTCAAGCAAAGGTAATTGCTATTCTAAATAGATTATTTATACTATTACTATTTAACCATTGTAGTTGAAAATCTTAGAAGTACTAAGTGAACCTAACAATTCTATTAAATCCTATATGGTGATATTGATTAATAGTATTTCTAATTCCTTTAATCAATACTTGTTTGGCATAAGGAGTGATAAAGTCTAGATGATCATTTGGTGAAATCCTCTAACAAGGTCACGTTAGCAATGTATGTATAGCCTTTAACAAGGTTGGCTCTTAGTCGAGTTCACCTCATAATAGTGAATTTTTTTGGCTTGCCTATCCCAGGTGGTTTTCCCTTCACAGGGTTTCCACATTAAAATATTGTTGTAATATTTGTAAGTGTTTTTAATGTTGCAAGTTCTTTTACATGTTTTTATAGTTTACTGCATCTCGATAATAACTAAGTTTATGATCGATAATTACTAAGTAATTTTATTAATACTTAGTAATGCAAGGAATAGTGAGTTAGAAATTTGTAAAGAAGAGAATGAAAGAGTTAAGTGTTAAGTTAGATGATTGCTATAATATTTAGAATAATTGAAAGGCAAGGAGTGAATGAGTTATCCAAGGTCTAGATGTACAAATTGAACAAACAAACACTTAAAATTCTTCAGATCTTAACATGCACTAGCTCAATCTCTATAGTAAACTTTCAGTAACATAAAGTAGTAGTCAACTATCCTAAATATAATAGACGTGTAGAATGTAAACATTAACAATAGAAAATCATAAATAAAATCCACACAAGTTTGACACTAGGATTTGATGTGGAAATTCAATTTGTGAATTACCACCAACAACGTGTCACTAGTCTTTTCACTCTTCTAAAAGGAGCTCTGTTAGGTGCCAACAATATTAAAGGTTACAAAAAACACTATTAAATGTGACCTTGTAAAAGTATTTAATCACCCTATTAGGTGTGGCCTTATTAGAGGACTTTAGAACATTCCATTAGAATGCAACCTTGATTAAAGGATTTACATATGACTATTAGGTCAACCTTGATTAATAGATTTTAAATTAATATAATAGTTAGAAATTAATAATAGGTTTTGATTAGGTAAATGCAACTCACTTTGCAAATGCAGATATCAGTTTGGCTCAAATGATAATCCATTGAATGGCCTTCATTGTCTTCTTAGTCTTTAATTCACTTGGAAACCATTCAAGAAACCAATCTTCAATTCTTCTCAACCTTGTTCTTAAGGCTTTCAATTAATAGCATCAATTATTAGGTCTTTACTAGCACTGCTAACCTTGTCCACATATGATGGGGAGTCCTAACTCTTTAGAGCCATTTGACTCTTCCTAAGACTTGTTCTTTGGTATAACTAGGATACTCCGCACTACCCTACTTAGAGATAACTTCTAGGATATCTAACTCCTCATATATCTCTCCACCAACTTCAAACACGTAATTTTTCTCCATAATCCTCTATGCACTCATTGGCTCAATTTAGCCATTTTCTCTCCCAAACTAGTTTAGGGTCTATAGAAAGGTAACCCTAGTCTTCCCTACCTATTTTCCATCCCTTTTGATTCATAATTTTTGGTTTCTTCCTTGGTTTTTCTATCAAGTTCTTATTTTTCAAGGTTTAGGCCTTGCAGCATTTTTGTCCCCAATTATGCCTCCCAAATTTAGTTTTCTTGGGATATCTCCCAACTTCTCTAGACCAAAAACTAACATAGTTAGGGATTATTCATAATATCTCCCTAGGATTCAATATTTCTTAGGTCTTAGCCTCCCAAAGTGTTTGTACATAGGAATTTCACCTAACCCCTATTTTTGAGGGTTTCTAGGGCATGCAAACTAGTCTAGGTTCTTGGCTTCTTTTGGATGCTCTCTTCAAATATTTTGATCCCCTCGTTATATTAATTTACCAAGGATACATGAAATTTATAACTCTTACCATTTATTAGAACAAACCAATCAAATTTGCAAGCTTTGTTGCTGTTGTACTATGCAAACTCCTAGCTAGAATGCCTAAGCACTTGCCTAGGGCTTGATGGTAAAATTTTCTCCCACACAATCCATGACTCCACATACCATATTTATACTATATATAGAGTAACCTTCTTTATTCCAAGACAACATGGAATTTCATCTATGGGAATTCAAGTAGGATGCATATTTACAAATTTGGCTCTATACCTAGCAATGAACTAGTGAAAAACAAGAAATTAACAAAATGTTAACTATTTGTACAAATTAGTTAAATCAAGTCCATAGATGGAAATTACACAACAAAAATTGGATTCTCAAATAATTAGTTCAATCCTTTCAATCCATATCATGACTGGATGAAGGCTCTATTACGAAAATATAGTTAGTTCTTGTTCTTTCCAAACCTCAATCCATACAATGCCACTTCTGACTATCATGTTAGGGTTTTTTTGATCTTATATACCCTATTCCCACCTTATTGGACCCTTAGGTAATGTTTAGAACACCATTAAGGTGATTTCCTAGTTTCTAGGAAATTTTGTCATGAGCAACTTTTGCAACTTTTCCCATTCAAAAATTCCTTCTCCTAACTTGTATATCTCAACCTAGAATCCACTCCTTGGAGTCCAGAACACTTTAAAACATAAAAATCATAAGTACCACTCTATTTTGGGATTTTTGTCCACCTTTTATCATTTTGTTTCAACTTTCCTAGGACTTTGACTCTAGAGCCTAATTGAACACACAAATTACAAGACTCTAAAAACCACACACACCAAAACAACTTCTAGTCCTTATTACCTTGGGGGTTGGCTAGAACCCCCTACAAGATAAAATTTGGAAAGATTTTCAAAAGGACCCTAAGGTGCTCCTACAACAACACACAAGCTTAGCCCTTGTACCTCCCTAAATAGATAATATGATCTTTTTCCACTTAAAAATTATCATAAATATTAGGGTTTGGTCATATTCATATAATCCTTCCAATATTTCATCTCTTCTTTTCTATTATAGACACTTCTTTAAACTTCTTATTGAATCCTTGCATAGAAATGCACAAACATAATTTTGCTTGATTTAAATGTTCAAATTCATCCATCCATATCCTCAATATGCTTTACATATTCTGAGAAATTAAATCTATTGGCTAGAAATAATAATTTCTAATAAACTATCAAAATTTTATCCCTCGACCAATATTGTGTTCCAACACTCAATCATCATTGGGTTACTTGATTGTTACTAATTTTCTATTTAGCACATATACTGACACTCTATCAATACTAATACTTAGTTAACCCTATTTCTTCTTGACATGTACTATCATTCAGTTGACACTAGCATCACTCAACATACATATTAAGTCCCTTAATCTTCTTGCTTGATCAAGCCTATACATTTGGTCAATCTTTGATCACTTCTTCAAAGCTTTAGTATAACTTTCTTCTTCTCTTATAACATGATATAAAAAATCACTTTATCTTATCAAATTCTAACTAATTAAGTGTTCATTGTATTCTCTTCTCATAACTCAACCTTTCCTCTAGGTTCTTTTGTTATGACCAACTTCTCAAATTGTCTTCATCAATTATCTAGATATGACACTCAAATCAGATAGAAAACTGTCTCCCAAATAAGGTTTGACATCAATGACAACATAACAATTGTTCCAATTGTAGTTTCCAACAATCTCCCTCTTTGGAATTGATGGCAACACCTCTAGTTACCATGCAATCCAAAATATGTATTGAATCAAGGAAATATCTTTTGTGCACACTATTAGATCTTCATTAATATCATTATTTTTATTTTTATTCTCATCCATGCATCTCTGATATGCAACACATAAGATCCCTCTATCATATCAGATCATGAAGTTAGATTTGTCTATATTGTTGGCAAGAACTCTTATAAGTTCTATAATTCAATATCACCTTCTTGCTGATCATTGCGTAGGTAGTTGAGTTACATCATCTCCCTCTTTTTTACTATGGTAACTAATTCACAACATCTTCTCCTTCTTCATAATAATCTCTCCCTCTTTAGAAATAATGCTAGAGACACTTTATCTTTCTCATGTATATTTTCATACAGATATCTTCATGCTAGTATTGAATTCTCCTTTGTCATTTATGTATGAATGATATAACACTCTATCCTTCTTCCTTTATTACTACTTTAGGCAGCTCCTAAAGTAGGATTGTCTACAACAACTTGTAAGATGGTCTAATCAACATATTTGATGCAGAGCTCCATCTAAGCTTAAGTATCCTTGTCTAGGGGAGTCTCCCCTAATTTACCACTTATATATTCATGAGAATTCTTAGGTAATGCTTTAGTAAAAATATCAGCTATTTTATCTTTGGTATTTACATACTCCAATCAAGCTTTTTTGTCTTGAACTAGCTCTCTCAAGTAATGATACTCGATAGCAATATGCTTAGTGTTTGTGTCCATTACTAGATTCTTTGATATGTTAATAGATCTAGGGTCATCACAATAGATAACAACCATATCAGTAATCTCATCCTTCATACCTTTCAATAATTGCTTAATCCATATGATATTTGAACAATATGTTGCTACTGCTACATACTCAGCTTCACCTATTAATTGAGAAACATGTAATTATGATTCTTTCTTGTCCATGGAACTAGTCTCTTTCCTAGAAAGAATGCTTCACTTGTACTTTTTTTTTCATCAACATTTCCTATCCAATCAAAATCAATGAACACCTTCATTTCAAACTTACCATTCTTTTTGGAATACAAACCATAGTCTTCTGTTACTTTTAGATATCTCAATATCATTTTCACTTCCATTATGTGATTCTCTAGAGGACTTGCAAAAAAATCTTGCAATTATCCCACCTGCTAATGTAATATCAGGTCTACTATGAACAACATATTGTAGTTTTCCAATGATTGATCTATACAATGTCTAGTTCACATAAGTGAATCATCATTCTTAGATAGCTTATATCTAGTTCCCATATGTTTACTAACTAGTATTAAATCTTCCCTTCTAAAAGTTTTCAATATCTCCTTGATGTATTTGGATTAAGTAATAAAGATACCTTGTTTTAATTGATACCTGTAAACCAACAAAGAATTTGATCTCACCAAACATAGATATTTCAAATTCCATCTTCATCTCATCTTCAAATGATTTTTATAATGCTTCTTTTCCTCCAATTAGATAACAATACCTCATTGTTATTACTAGTCTTCAAATACAAATTGTTGTTATCATTTGTTCTAGCAAAACTTGTCTTCACCAAATAATTTTGTAGTCTTTGATACCATGCTTTAGGGGATTGTTTCAAACCTACAGTGCCTTGTGCAACTTGCATACCATATTCCTCTTTCTAAGATCTAAAAATCCTTCTTGGTTCTCCTTATAGACTTCTTCTTCAAGTATTCCATTTAGAAATATAGATTTGACAACCATTTGGTATACCTTAAATCCTATATAAAAAGAATATGCAAGTAGTGCTCTAACTCCTTCCAATCTTGCAGTAGGGGAAAATATTTCCCTATAGTCAATTCCTTGTTCTTGTGCATATCATTTTTATACCCACTTTCTTCTAATAACATTTTTGTCCTTAGGTATGGACACTAGTATCCATGTTTTGTTCTTTTCTATCTACTCAATTTCTTCATTCATTGCTTGTATCCAATCTTCATTTTCCAAAGGATCATTTATTGATTTTGGGTCAAAATCACAAAGTAAACACATATCCCTCTTGAGTCTTTTCCTTGTCATAACACCAGATTATTTCTCCAATGATTTTCTTAGGTGCATGATGTCTTCTTGTATACTTTTCTAGAATGGGTTCTTTCCTTCTCTCTTCTTCTATTGGCTCATCTTGAGAAATGATTTCAAATTCATTTTATCTCTTAGGTTTAGGTTCAAGTTCATGTTATTTTTTCTCAACATTACCTTCTTGATGTTTGACTCCTTCTTACTATAACTCGACATCATTTTTCTATTTCTCAACACTCACAGTCTTCTTCTCAACAACTTGTTGCTGCAACTTTGCATTCCCATTTTTTTGTTGATTTGCAACTCTATTATCCTTTTCAATATGGGTGCTGGGAGCACCATTATTCACATATATGAATGTGCTGCAATCTTTAGGTTCTATTTTGCATTCAACTTCATTATTTTATGTATATTCATTAACTTTCACATTTGCCCTTTTCACAACTTTGTTAGTGTTTGAGTTCAAACACTTATAAGCTTTTCTCTTAGTGGAATAACTTAGGAATATACATTCATGACTTTTAGCATCAAGTTTTCTATTTTTATTATCATTAAGTATAACCTTTCTTAACTTGCACTTTCTTAATGTATAACCTTTTGTACTAACAACCTCTCTCCAATATTTTTGAGATACATTATTCTCCATCATCAATGTTCTAGGATAGTCCATGATTTATCTATGTATCCTTTCACCTATTCCATTTTCAGGAGGGGCCCTAGGTGTTGACATCTACCTTTCAAGATTTCTCTATCATTACAAAATATGTTAAATTCATTGGAAATGAATTCTCCACCTCTATCAAATCTTAAGCATTTTAGACTCTTTCCTACCTCCTTTTCAATGCTAGCCAAATAATACTTAAATAACTAAAAAGGATGACATTTTTCTTTAAGAAACATCATAGTCATCATTGTAGAAAAGTCATCAACAAATACAATGAAATATTTGTCTCCACAATAGCTTTGAACTCGAATAGGTCCACAAAGGTTAGTATGAACCAATTCCAAAATATCATCAGATGAACATGTCTTACTCTTGAAACTAGAATTTGTCACTTTTTTCCAATTGACATTTTTTACACATAGCATTATAAAAAAAAATTAGCTTTGGAAAACCTCTTACTCTTTTCATCTTACTAATAATAACTAGATTGTCAAAATTTACATGAAATAACCTCTTGTGTCATAACCATATATCTCCATACTGTGTAAACAAAAATATCTCATTAGATAAATCTAGATAGAGTAAATTACTTCTTGTTTGATCACCACTTCCAATCAATTCGCAATCAACACCAAATATCTTAGCTTGTCTATGATGATATTCAACTTTGTATACTAATTTTCTCGACTATGAAACACTCAACAAGTTAAAATTAAGTGGACTTCAACCCAAAAAATATTATCACACTTGATCTTGTCAATCAGTTTTATTGATCCTTTAACTTTCACAAGACATGGTACATCATTACCAAACTTAACATAGCTACCCTTCTACGACCCAATGTTCTCAAATTTACTTTAATCACTAGTCATGTGATTTGAATAATCACTATCAAATATCCACCTATATCTTTTGTTCACATATGTGATTAATGTAGTTTTCCCATCTTCATCAAAATCATCTTTCATGGCAACAAAAAAAAATTCTTCATCATTACTCTCATATTCATTATTAGTTTCTTCTTTAGCAATGTAACAAGTTTTCTTACCTTTTTCTTTGTAGTCCTTGTTTCTTTTGTTGTTTTGGCCATCTCTTATTCCTTTGTACTTTCTTTCTCTCTTTTCATCCCTGTCTTCTTTTTCAAGACACCTTGCAATAATATGACCAACTTTGTTACCTAAAAAATAGATTATAGGAAGTTTACCTCTTATTTCTCTTTTCCTCTTGAAAGTCTTCTAGCCACCAATACTTCAAGATGATCAAGTTCATCATCCAAAGTGTCACTATCACTTTTCACAAAACATCCTTCTATACCCACAATTTATGAGAGGGTTTATTCATTGTAATGATGTAAAGTGAAAGAAATAAAAAAAGTGTAACTAAAAAACTTTTCTATCAATTTAAAATATTGTTAGATTTTCTTGATGAAATGATTAGGATTAATCAATAGACAATGAATGTTAGATTAATAGATAAAGAATGAATTAAACTTGTCTTATCATATATAAGTTTCAATATATAAAAATATTCTAAAAATTTGTTAGAAGAATTACTAAATATTTCAATATAAAGAATTCTTCAATGAACTCTTAACTCTTTTGTTATTAGTGTTTTAAACATAAACCTTAGTTAAAGGGCAAGAATCTAGCATTCTGTACTCATTCATAATCTAGTCTATCTTCTCCCCTCATGGGGCTTTGCTTCTATAAAAAAATAGAGCCTTCTTAAGCCCAATGCATGCAAGCTTTTTATTGCAAATTGGTTTGTCTGAACCAGTGGCCTTCCAATATCCTGAGACTATAAACTTGCTTCTTCTAGCTGCAATGCACTTTTCATCTTGAGGAACAAAGAAAAACCATTCTCTTTCCCCAATAAATTCTAGACCTAATAAAGGAATACAACCCACAAGAATATAAATCTAGGTTCTAACAATTGTATATGTTAAAAAATTCTTTGAATTCAAAATTTAATAGATACCCATTATGTAAACCCAAGTGCAATATCATTGAATTTTAAAATTTAGAATTTATAAACCAGATTTGATATGTTCTAGACAAACAAATTCTTTATTTGGATATAATTGTTGAAATATTAAATGCAAATAATTTTTTACCTCTGGAGCCAAACACCCACCTACCACCCTAACCACATCAGAAATATTAATGTTCGATAGGTGAGTTTCAAATTTGGAAAAGAGGGGGAAAACATTTTGAAGGGAGAAAAAGGGAATGTTTATTGATAGGTTCACATGATTCATCAAATTAGAGAGTTGGAAGAATTCCAGAGCAGAGAAGTGCAAGTGTGCAGAGCTGTGAAGGAAATTGATCAGCAGATCCAGTCGTCAAAGTTTAGAAGACAGAAGGAGGTTTGTTCTCATGTCTACAGTTGCATGTGTTTTCTCTTATCATTTTGTAAGTTCATTGTTTATTGGATTTTTCCTATGTAGTAGTGACTTCTCCAGGCATTTTTGTATGTAGCCATTTGAGCTATAAGTTTAAAGCTTAAAATTTTAGGTTTTACCAGTTTGAAGATTTTAGAGTTTTCTAGTTGAATCCAAATGCTCCCAAATTTTGTAATAGTTTATCATTTTTGAATAGCAAGAAAGCAAGCAGACATACATATCTTTTTTTTTCTTCTCTTATTCATTATTGCATGTTTTGCATTTGAGAAGTTCTTTGTTGAAATCTTCATACTTTGGCTCTTTGGTTTTAATGGTTGAAAAATCTATGTTGTAAGCTTGGTTTATAGCCCACTCAGTTTAGTCTTTACCAAGTCCCTCTTTTGTTTGCTTTCAACAAGTTCTATTTGTAGTTATTACTAAGCTCACTTATTGTCCTCTTTTGCCGAGCACCACTTTGTAGTGGCTACCGAGCTCACTTAGCATTGCTTGCTGCCTAGTTCACTTGGCATATACTTGTGCCAAGTTGCTCTTTGTTTGCTGAGTTCACTTAGCTTCCTCTTGTGCTAAGCTTACTCGGCACCCTCTTGTCACTCAACATCTATTGGTGCCGAGAAAAATTGGCACTCAGCAATAGTTGTTGCCAAGCAAAATTTTTAGGGTTGTGATTTATTTTTCACAATAATCAAATATTTTAAAATTCTATCTTTTCTAGTTATCCAATGATGGATCATGATGTTTGGTGCCAAATCATATATAGAAATGTATGGTCTCAGGTATTCTAATTAAAAAGATAATAATTGTACATCAATTTTATATCAGTGATCTAATATTGGTATGGCTTTTTGCAAAGTATATGGAGATTTTAGATGTTTTGCTAGCTGTAACATGTTTAAGATGCGTAAACTAAATTAATTATAAATGTTAGATTTTGAATGCATTATATCAAGTTTAGTATTTATAATTTCTATATAATTAAATCATTCTGATGATAGATTATATAATATGGCCATAGATGGAGTTTTTGAGAATGTAGATTAGTGAAGGACGTTATGGTAGTGGGTAGGGCTCCCTTGCCCCATCAACAACTATTCTCTTTGCTGAGGAGAAGGGGTTGTTCGGTGTGTGAGTGTGATGGATGGGTGGATGTTTTTTGTTATGGATTAAGGATTGTTTGGGAGCTACATGATGTTGGCAGTATTAATTTCTCCAACTGTCCTTCATTCATCAGTTGTTCCTTAGCCGTCTACAGTCCTGTCATTCATTCAGTGCAATAGACAATCCAACTGCTTGACTTCTAGCCTCCTTAGCTGCTTGTAATAAATAAATTCTACGCATTAATATATATAAATCTAGAGAGTTTGCAGACCTTTATAAATGGAGGCGTGTGTAATGTATTTAAACAAGGCAGTAAGGTCATGAAATAACTTTTATTTGTGTGTATTTGTCTCTCTATGCCTTCAAATGAATTGGCACATCTGTGTAAGAATTTTTTGAGGTTTGAGATCTCTATGTGTGGGATTGAGGCTGGTGCTTCTACTAGGATGGCAAACATTGCACCTTTTTATTTGACTTTAATGATCATTGGGTTACCCCACCTCACCAATATTCTACAAATTTGTATGCAAAGGGATCCGATTCTTTTTATGCGGGCTCAAGCTTGAAGTTGAACAAATTTTATAGATTTCTATAGAGGAGTCATGATTTCCCTATCCTTGTCATCCCTCCTAATGCAGTTAGTAAAGATGTTGAATATTGGACAAAACATGGTCTGATATGTAAATTTTTGAGCATTCAAAATGTTTAATATATATGTCTGCTCTTAAGGCTTGGATCTGACCATTGTGGCAAGTGAAGGGTGATATGGACATCATTTTGGTTGGGAAATTTATTTTTTGGTGTTGTTTCCTTACATGTCTTATTGTGATTATAGTGTCGAAATGTTTATGAAACCTTGGCATACAAGGTTCAAGTCTATAGAGGATCTCCCATTGAGGGTTCATACTTGGATTCCCCTACCACAACTTCTTCTTAGTTCTATCTAGAAGACATCTTGCACTAGATAGCTTGGGAAGTCGACTATGATTGTGGATTAATCACTAGACAAAAATGTTATTCTTATGCCCATGTTTGTGTTGACATTAAGTTTAATAATTGTTTGCTAGATTCTTTGAAAATTTGTCTTGGTTCATCCTCATGGGTTCACCAGTTGGACTATGAATCCCTTCCTTTTCATTGTTGAAGATGCCATGAGTATGGGCATTTGCAGCGTTAGTGTCCTAAGGCCTCTAACAATAATAGTGGGAGTTCTTATGGGTTTTCCCCTTCATCTTGCCTAAATAAGGATTATGTTGGAAAGAGGAAAGCTTAGATTGATAATGTTGGACAAGGGAAAGCTCAGATGGATACCAAAAGTAAGGGGAAATGGTTAGTTAGTTTAATAGGCCCTGATAAGGATGGCTTCATTCCTATTAGCACCTGAGTGAAGGGAAGAGGAAAAAAGAGGGCATTCTTAGATTGATATTCAGATGCAGGTTTTAATCAATTTGAAGTGTTAGATAATATGGTGTAAGAGGAAAGTGCTCCTCTAGTTTCTTCATCTGATATGACTAGTTTAGTTGGGGGGTTACTATCTAGGACTCTCCTAGAGAAGACCATGATATGGTTATAGTAGAAGAATGTGACTCCTTTTGGCCTAGTGTTAGGGGGTATTGTAGAATCCCCTGCTCCAGAAGACAATGGTATTCTCTCGGTGGATTTGGGGAAAGATGTGCTTGCTTTTGGTAAGAGTAAGGGATTTCTTCTTGCACTTGGCCTAATGTAAAGACCATTCAAAAAAATCTCTTTTGCTAGCCCTTTTTAGAGTGGCCGCAAGAAGGAGCAAGAGAAAATTAAACTAACATGAGATTTATGGATAAAGTTTGGGGTTGTCAAGCCCATGGAAGAACACTTTCCCCACTCTATACAATGATTTAACTCTCATGGAATGTTACGAGGTTGAATAGCATCTCTAGAAAAAATGCTATTCATGAATTGGTGGTTGATCACCCTTCCAACATCCTATGTATTTAGGAGAATAAGCTTTTAGTAGATTTTATGGTCTGATGTTCTTCATGTATTTGACTTCTTGGTCAATGTCAATGTGTTGGGTCCTTAGGGAGCTCTAGTGGTCTTGCTATAAGACTGGGATCCTTAGAAAATCATCCCTTTAGGGTGGATCTCTGGTCACTGAGCTCTTTCAATGATTTCCTCTTGCTTCGAAGTTGGTGAGATGATTCTGGTAACTAATGTGTATTCTCCTATTGATCTCCTTGGAAAGATAAGACTTGGGGTGCATATAAGGTATGTTCTCAGTTGTCATCCTTTCTTAACTTGGATTGTTGTTGGTAACTTCAATTCAATCTTGAGTCTAGAAGATCAAAGAGGTGGGTTGGCCCATTTGGGGCCTTCTTTTGAACTTCTTTGTGAAAATCTAGATCTTTTGCATATTTTTGGTGTCAAGTTACTTAATGGGATTTTTACTTGGAATAATATAAGAGGTGGGGAAAACAATATTTCAAAATGCTTGGATAAATTTCTTGTTCCCTGCTTTTGCAATAGTGGGAATCTTTCTCTTTCTTGTAAAATTTTGGATTGGTCAGGTTTTGATCACTGCCATATCAAGCTCTCAACTAGTTTTATTGCAATTCCCAAGAACCCCCCTTTCAAGTTCAAGTTGATGTCGCTTTAGGACTCTTCCCTTCATGATTTAATGGTCTAATGGTGGAGAGATGGTGGCCCAACTTTTGGAACTGCTATGTTCTCCTTTCCTAAAAAATTAGATTATGTTAAAAGGTAGTTGAAGAAGTGGAATAGTTAAAAGTTCTATAATCTTCACATTATAAAGAAGAGGGATCAAGATCAGCTAGCAATCATTAGTAGAAAAATTCAAGATGTGTTTTTTCAGAGGTACTTGGCAAAGAAGAATCCCAAGCTTCTAGGGATTTAGAAGAATGAGAGCTTAGAGAGAAAATTTATTGGAAATAAAAGGATCAAATTTATTGGATTTAGGAAGGAGATAAGAACACTTATTTTTCCACAAATCTATTGAAGTCTATCATAATAAGAGTTACATTATATCTCTTATTAAAATTCTAATGTTTTGCAGTTGACTTTGTTGCATGCTATGTCCAGATAAACTATTCAATTCTATTCTTCTATATTTTCAGATGATTATTCTCTTACTGATGATGAAGAGAATACTATGTTGTCATGTATTCAATCTCTACTAACCAATGAGATAAATGAATCTCTTATGAGGTTGATTTCTATTTCTGAAGTGGAGGAAGTTATCTTCAACATGCATAAGGGTAAAGCTTTGGGGCTTGATGGCTTCCTTGTTAATTTATTTAAGAATTTTGGGATATCATTAATTAGGACCTTTTGGCTATGGTCCAAGAATACTATTCTAACAAATAGATTCTCTCAACTTTGAACACAACATTTTTGGTTGTTATTCCAAAAAAGGAAGGGGCTAATGAGCTAGACTTCTTTTGACCAATTGCTCTTTGTAATGTGGTACATAAAGTTATTACTAAGTTAATTGTAGAAAGGCTTAAAGTCTAGCTTCCCATGATTATTTTGGATTAACAAGGGGGCTTTATAGCTGGCAAAAAAATTCTAGATAGAGTGTGCATTACTTTAGAGGCTATCCATTGTATGTCTACCTCTAAAGAGTGGGCCATGTTCATTAAAATTGATATGGCTAAGGATTATGATAGAGTAAAATGGAGTTTCTTCAAAAAAATTTTGCTTGCTTTTGGCTTCAGCTTGGAGTGGGTGTCTTAGATTTTGAGTTGTGTCATTGCTCTTTCATTTTCTATCCTTCATAATGGAGAGCCTTTCGAGTTATTTGGTACTTTTAAGGGTCTTTTCCAGGGAAATCTTCTCTCTCCTTATTTTTTTATCATTATGGACAAGGGCTTTGGTAGATATATTAAATTTTAGGTTTCCCATAATGTGATACAAGGGTGACGATGGGGAAATGGATTGTGCACTCTCTCTCATCTTCAATTTATTGATGATATGACTCTTGTTGGCTAAGCTTGTATTCAGGAAGCTAAACCATCAAGGCTCACATTGGATACTTGTTTGGCTGCTTCCAGTCAGAAATTAAATGACCATAAGTGCTCTATCTATTTCTATTATCCTTAGATTTCAAATTGAGGCTCTCTCTGACTTATCTAGGCTTTTAATTGTTGTGGGTTGACAACCTAGACTCTTCTAGAAGAACTTGCTTGATAAACTATGGCAAAAATTTAATCACTAGACTCATAAGTGGCTTTCTACTACTTGTTGGGTGATCCTCTTACAATCTATCATTCAAGCTCTTCCTATTTATAGGAGTATGGTTCAAGTTGCCCCAGTGTATTTTCTCAAGGATTTTGATGCTCTTTCTTGATAGTTTCTAGAGTGGCAATTTGAAAAATTCTAAATGGAGCTTAATCAATTGGAACATAGTTTGTAGGCCAAAGGAGGGAGGTCTTGGCCTCTATTTTGCCATCTTGAGTGGCCAACCTTTTTTGGCTAAATTCTATTGGGCTAGCACTCTAGCATCTTTGAAATAGGATCATATCTCATAAGTATTTACCTAGAGTTGAATCTGTAATTGCTTCTTAGTTCCCTTTAGATGGAAGAGGTTCTATGGTGTGGAATACCCTTAAGATTGGTGCTTTGCTAGTTAATAGAATCCTTTTTTGGATTTTTAATAAAGGTTATGACACTATATTTTCGACTAATTCATGGAATGAAAACCCTCCTCTTTTGTCTTCTCATTTGCACTTGTAGGCTCTTTGTTAGCCCTTTCTTTCTATTAGTTGAGATACTATAGCTTATTATAAAGAGAGCTATAATTTAGGCCTTTTTATTGGGTATAGGTGCAAGAGTTCTTCTGACTAGCCACTAGGGGGTTCTCAGGGGGAGATGTTGGAGCTCTCTTAGATTTTGGCTTCCAAGGAATGCAACTCCTTTCTAGTACCTAATGTTTTGGCTTGGGGTGGTGCATCTTCTAGTATATATTTTGTTTCTATGGAATATTTGGTGCTTACTAAATAATTGTTTGGTGATGTGGAGGTTCCTTGGTGGAAGAAAGTTTAGAATAAAGTGTCATGGCATAAGTTTAATTTCATCCTTTGTTTGATGGTTCACAACCACTGTCTTACTTGGGATAATATTTGTAAGCATGATTTCCAAGGTTCCTCAATATGTGGTTTATGTAGTATTGGCAAGGAGATTGTCTCTCATCTTTTCTTTTAGTTTTCTTTTGTTAGAAAAATTTGGCACTTTTGGTGGAATGCTTGAGGCTGTCCAAAATAAAAGGATCTTTCAGGATGTTCATCTTGGAGTTGTACATATGTAGGGGAAAATTACTCTTTCTATTCAAGAAACTACCTTGGCAAAATGTGACCTGTTGGGTAGCATGGAATCTAGAGATGTTGACATTTGCACTCACTTGTCCTTTCCTCTTCAGGGTAGTGCCCTTAGGTTTTCCACTCCTTGTTTTGGGAAAGGAACTAGAAACTAGACTCAGCCAGTTAATTGTGATGGACATTGGACTCCCCCTTTTCTTGGCACCCTTAAAATCAATACTAATGGCTCTTCTCTTGGAAATGCTTGACCTACTAGTATAGGGGGAGTTGGGCTTAATAGCTAGGGCCAAGTTAAGTTTCTTTTCTCGATCCACAAAGGTTATCATACCAATAATATTAGATGGAGGCCCTAGCTATCTTATTCTCAGGTAGTTGTGAAGTTATTGAATAAGAAAGAGCTTGAAGATGTTGATTGGCTTTTGGCTTTGTTTATAAAACAAATTATTCAATTATGTAGGTCTCTTGACTCTATTATTTTCATTCATATCGCTTGGGAGTGGAATAGTGTGGTTGACTTAGAGGTTTCTCTCCTTGACCACCATGTGGTTCAAGATAAAGCTCATTATAGTGTATCTTCTATTGTTCTCATCTCTTTTGATTTCAATAAATTTTTACCCTTTTTTAATGTGATAGATTATATAATGTAATTATTTTCATTTTAAAATCATTGATTTAAAATAGATTTTGTTTATAGATGCAATCTTGACCTAATTTACTTCAAAACTATCTCACAACAAATCATAAACTATGATAAAAATCTATTATACAACTAGCACTCTCACCTTTGATGGTGCAAAGGGTTACACCGATAGTCTTATGTACTTTTGAGTATTTCTTGAGTATGTTTCCTATGTAATATGTTTATTCAGTTGTGTCATTTTGTTTTCTTGTTACACTCACAATACAAATGCTTTGTCTGAAGAGTCATCTGATATAGATGGTCCTCCTCCTTTTTGTGTATAATGATATATGGATTGCTTTTCATTTTTTAGTATCTTTCAAAAGTGGAGGCATGTTGGATATAGATACCATCTATTTTTTTTAGCTATAAAAGTGAGTCCTTGTCTTTCAATTCCACCAATATCATTTGCTTCTTTCTATAGTGTGATTCTCTAGGATTTATGTATTGTGATAGCCCATAACATGGTGAGTGATAGTTGTCTTTGGCTACCTAATGTGATCGGCACTATTGGAACACATTTTGCCTCATCCTGATTCCATGGTGGTCCATTGTAGTTTTCAAAAAGTATAACAACATACATGGGCATGTCTAGTGGCTTGGTACCTATTCTCTAGACAATATATGTGATTTCAACAATTGATCCATTGATGAGTCCTACTTCTATCCAGATGTTTTTTGTAAGAATTATGTGTTGTCTTATATAGAGGAGTACATGTTTTTCCAATATTTTGTCATACATCTCACTCTTATCTTTGCATCCAAAATTTATTGATGTGCTTGTTGTGATTGGGTGAGTTAATGATTTTAGTATTTTCTTATTATGTAGTTTCATTGCATCATTTGTAGTGTGTAGATGTATAGACTTATTAAATCATCCATTTTCATCTATGCTTAAGTAGATGTCTATATGACTCATTAAGACCTCCCAATCATGTTGTGTAGGGTTTGCTTCTTGTATATTGTGTAAAAGATGGTGGAATTCTATTTGTTTGGTAGTTTCACCTTGTTATTGAAAGATTGTTTGCAAGGTAACAATTGTAGTGAACTACTCTCATATCAACCAAGAACTTGAATGTGATGTATAGATTGGCTTGCACATAACAGGGGGTAGTTGTGCAAGATCGCCAAACAAAATAATTGATACCTCACCAAACTAGATATATTATCAATGAGGAAAGGCCTCTCATAACCAACTATCAATTTTAAGTCTAGTCTAGTTTAGTGTATATATTAGAGCTAGAAAACAACAAATACACCATATTTGAAGTTATGAGTCACATTAAGATTTATGGTTTCTTCAACAATGTAAAAAATTGAGTGATATTTCATATGCAAAATGCCATAATAATGTATAAAATAATCTATTTTAAAAGATATATTTTCAAATTATGATAAATCATGACAAGTTTTAACAATTTAATGCAATAAAAATATTATTAATAATGATCACCAATTTAAGATAATATAAATAAAATCTTTTTTTATCTAATTAACTTGATATGAATTAGATAGTTGAGAGTTATATATTTTTACAATTATTCATCATATTAGAATATCAATTCTAATTAAATTTTAAATTTTAAAGTTCTATTTTTTAATTAAATTAAATTTATGTAGAAATTAATTCTTCAAGTCATTGCATCTAAATTATTGAAAAAACATATTTCTGTAAATTCAAATTATTGCAAAATTTGAATATGAACTAAAGTGACAATAGATAACTAATTTGGGTGATAATGATTATATCAATATACAAGTAAGTTCATAGTAAAAAATATGTAAACTTTTTATAAACAAAATGATAAAAATATCCTCATTAATAACTTATCAGAATTTCAATTTAACTAAAAATAATAGTAGTGACAATACATAACTAATTTGTGTAACAATAAATAATATAAATAGTAATAATTAAAAATAATAATTTTATTATGTAATAAATTTTATAATGTGAATGAAATCATTAAAATATCCTCATTTATTAACTTATTTTTGAATTTGATTGGAAGTTTAATAATTTTATCCAGTTTAAGAATTAAAAATCTTGCATTTATTAAAATATAAAAACTTAAAAAATCAAAATAGAAATATTCAAATCTAATTGGATGAAATCAAAAAATTCATAGATAATTAAGTAGAAGCATTTACACAATATATTATACAATAAGTTGGCCAGCACCTAAATAAATGTAATTGAGTATTAATGACTTTGGTAAAAATTTTGTATATAAGTCTTTAATTAAATTTGAGGAATCTGTAGACTAAGATATCAGTTGACTCTATTTAAATGGTTTAGGCCTGATAAATTCACCACCCAAAATCTACTTGACTGCATGTATAAAGAGCTTATGAGACTGAAAATGATGTGAAATCCTATGTTTAGCACACGCCACTTGCGTAGAACTAAAGCATTTTCTATACGTTGATCCACTTCTCTAGCTATATGCCTAGACATTGTATTTGATACCTACCCTTTGCTTTCATGTCATCACTGGTAATGTTGTGCCTCCCCTTCTCTTTTTGTTTGATCTACTTATCTGGTGCCTAGTTGGTGAGAATTCTATTGGACTCAAACACTCAAATGCTCCATTTAATTGATTTGTTTCTTTTCCACGCAGGTAGGGTCAAGTTTCCCTGAAACTCCTGTTACACACAGTTCCAAATGTAAGATCTCCTTCAGCCATCTGACAACGCCAAAAAATCAAAAAATTCTGATGCAAGTCTACTAGGGAAAAAGCCTATCGACTTAATAAATAAAACTATTGTAAAATTTATTACAATTTTCACAAAATATTGAAAAACCAATTAAAGAGACTACTATAATCTAAAGTTGCCAGTTCTTTTTTTATTGACTCGTAGACTCTATATTTTTACGGTGAAGACCATCATATTAGAGTCTAGAAACATATACAACATAGATTGATTATATTTAAACCTAAACTTAAAGTCCTCAGTGCATCTGCCTTAAGTATGAACATAACGATATCATCTATATACATGAGCAGATGTTAATTATCCACAGCATAAAACATCAAGAACTACATTTCTTTGCGCCAGTTAAATAATGTAATCTACATAGATAAATAAAAGGTAATCATTAATATAAAACAATAAATGATTGTATTTCTCTGAAATTTTAATAACTTGATGATAGATAACCGAATATGATATGGAGCATTCATGCTAAAGAATTTTATACAATGAAACTGAGAAGCATTGAACACCAAGAATTACAACATAACCATCTTTAACTAAGATGTGATAAAAAAACCAGTACTTGAGAAGATAACCATCTAAGAAACAACACATACCCATCTTAAGAAATATCTAATAATCAGAATATCTATAAAATTAAAACTAGGCTCTTAGACTTACTTTCATCCTAACAAGATTTTCCAACAAATACTGATAAACATAATAGAAACCCTAACAACTATAATTTCAAACCCAAAAGAAATCAACAAGAAATTATCTTAAGTAGTTGTAGATCATAGTAAAAAAAAATTTCTTCTATCATAATCAGCACTTAGGAGTTGCCTAAGATCATATCGGTACAAATCCAAAGTCCCAATGATATCAAATCCAAACTATTGGCCTTGCACTTTTTTCCTGAGATAAAACCCCACTAACTCATCTTTTGTAGGGTGAAATTTGAACCCAGGAAGCTAAAATTCTCCCTCTACTTTGTCCTCCATCTAAAATCATCAAATATATAGGAAACAAAACATAGCCTCAATTCTATATATTACAAAAGTTCTTAGAGCTTGCAATAAAATCAAAGTCTTGTTCTTCAACAAAACCTAGAAAATGTGGAAGTAATTTCTTGGAAATCATGATGCCAACTATATTCCATTCAATAAAATCATGTCTTTCTCTTGAAACAAGATGTTTAAGATTTTTGAATGCAAGACCACTCTTGGTTTTTGCATTATCTAAATACAAGTCATTTAGCGTTATAATGGAGAAAAAGACTCAACTCTTGAATTGATGTCAAATTTATCAACGTCTGCACAACCTTACTATATTTGCTTGGAATCTCTCATTTGAATATAAAAGTTTGAGTATATACCACCTCAAAGTCATTGAGCATATACATGCGCGTTCACATAAATAAATGCATAGTAGTTATGAATAGTCTCGAAAGATTGAATCATTCCTTTTTCACATTATTCAATATTAGACTTAACATGACTTGTCACTTTAGAATATTCAGTAAAATTTATTTGGGTTATGCTTTTGGCACTAAATATTGTTTAGTGTTAACTTCTAGGTATGTTCATGGCCTATTGTAAGATTTTTTTTTGATGAATAGTCTTTTTTTATTAATAAATAATATACTAAGATTACAATTCACAAAAAAAAGTTTGGATACAAGATCACCCTATGAAAGTTCACATGCCCATAGTTGGAATCAAACACTATTCATCAAAAAAAGACATATATAACAACTTCAGGCAACTAAAGCAGTGCCTACTGAGGGTGGTAGTTCATCATGATCGTGTAATCCCCAATCATCTTTGGGATTGGGGGTCGGGCTAGGGATAGTCCAACCATCATCAACAACAGTAGCAGTAGGATTAGTGATAACCTTTGCATATTTTATCTTTGGCCACAGAGGAGAAATTGCTAGATCTAGGTGAGGCCACTTCCCAGAAAGTGCCCATTGAACACCAGGAGGAGGAGCTAGGGACTAGCTAGAGCCACCAAGAGGGGGAGGAAGTTGAGTGGCGCCGCCATATACCATCACCACCACTAGAAGAGTGGGGGTAGGAAGCCTAGGAGTGCAAGGTGTGTGAATGACAACCTGAGGAATGGCACTGTGGATGGCAGCCGTGAGGCATTGAGGTTTTAGTCAAAGCATCAGGGGGAACTCTGGCAACAATGCAAGGGGCATTGCCCTAGTGGTTTAGTAGATGTTATAGGTGAGCCACCTTCAAGGCCACTTTATTTGCATAGTTACATTATTAAAAATGTATGCCTTAGTGTACATAACAATATTAATATCAATAAAAGTATGAGTGAAAATAACAACATTCCTATCTTTCCATAGAGTGAACAAAATCTCCATCTTGAAGGTATGCCAAATCTAGGAGAATTTTTGGGGGATTCTGGAGGAATCACCTAATATAACCATGTGCCAAGAAAAGGGTTTAGGCCTAAATAGATTGAAGAAGTCATGAATCTAGTGCGAATAATTTTGAGCACGCCGAACAAACTAGAAAATATGCATGAAAGACTCTGGTTGTCCAAAAAAGGGCATCTAGGATCTGGAACCCTAATATGCTTGATTTGAGGTCCAAGGGCAAGACCTTGAAAGGCCAAACACTAAGCATTTTCTCTATTGAGAAAGAGAAGATTACAAATGCCATCTCTGGTTGAGCGTATCCACCATTAGTAGATGGGGAGAAAGCCATCTATAACATTGTAATTTGAAAAAGGAGTGGCAGGATACCACTTCCAATCATGCCACCAAGGTCTAACAGACTAAATACCCACTTTATGAATTAAGTGAACTAGAATTAAAGAGAACAATAAGTCAAAAGTTGGCCAATCTAAATGGATAAGATGGTACTAGACTTGCATATCTTCCTAGGATCTGAAACTCATGGAAACTCTAGAGAAAGATCTTTTGGAGTTATGATGCCTTGTTTGAAAAAATGTAGAGCACTAACACCTTGAGTCTTGGCAAGGGGAGTACCCTAAATGGCAAATAGGGGAGACAATCAAATGTTCTGCAAATTCAAGGAGATGCCATTGCAAAACTCTTCACCAGACCAGTGAAGCCAAGGCTTGATTTCTTTCCAAGCCTTTCATATGCTCTTGATAACAAAAGAGCCTTGTATGATCACTGGCTTGTGCATGACGAGAAGGGTGTGAAAACCAATCCCTTTCCAAGCAGGCCTATTGATGGGAAAGTTGAAAGAGATGCAATGCCAAACCAAAATCTTCCAGGCTTCATCTCTAGTGATGGCACAAATAATCCATTTGGCACAAAGTGAAAGGCCTTATTTCTGTGTGGAAAGCATGCCAAGGCCAATAGATTCTTTTGGGAGACAAAAAAATTCCCAAGCAACTTTGTGAAAACCATGATGATCAAAACCAGAAGCCCAGAGAAAATCCCCGAGCAGTTTTTCAAATTTTTGGTAGGAGGCTTTAGAGGGAGCCCAACAAGAAGAATAATAGACATGAGTGGCTACAAGAACTTTCAAATAAATCTAGAATTTTCCCGCAAGGGAGAGTGGTTTTGTAAGGCAAAAATCAAGCTTCTTGGTGATCTTGGCAAGCACAACATTCCATAGTTCAACAGGAAAAGCCTAAAAAATGAAAGGAATGCTAAGAAAGTGGAAAATCCCCCCATGAGTGACCTATTTCTATTCAAATTGGCTAAGTCAAGGTGGTGCTAGCAAGAATGATTGTCAATAGTAGAGAATTTTATGCCATTGAATAGTAGATCTAGTGGCTTGATAAAAAATGTCTAGGAAAATTAAGGCATTTTTTATGTTTTCTTCATCCTCCAAAAGAGTGAGGAAGGAATCATCAATGAAATGACTATTGACTAATTAGGAGTATGGTTCTAGCAAGGAAATGCTACAAACCAGTCTAGAGGACACAAAGTGAGCTAGCAAAGAGCCAAATCCTTTAGTAGCAAGGACATAAAGAGTCAGTGCCAAAGGGAAACCTTGCTTGATGGAACAAAAAAGACCAAAAGCCTTAGATTGAGAATTATTGATGGTAATGCAAGCATTAGCATTGCCAAAGAGCATTTCCATAGACTATAGGAAACTGGGACCAAACCAAGAGCCTGGATCATAGACAAGATAAAAGGCCATTTTATGCAATCATAGGTTTTAACAAAATCAATCTTCAAAACAATAGCCATCTGTTTGGACTTACGAGCCCACTCCATTCCCTCCTAGACAACAATAATGTTGTCAAGAATATATCTAGACTTAATAAAGCCAGTTTTCTTAGGGCACATAATTAAAGACAATAGGATCTAGATTTTGAGAGAAATTATCTTGGCAATAATCTTATAAGACATGTTCATAAGGGTAATGGGTCTCCAATTGCAAATATCCTCAAGATCTCTAGTTTTAGGTATGAATTTAATATTTCTTTGATTTATAATGGCTCCTAAGCTTTTATTCTGATAGGCTTCAAGATAAACTTTGTGTAGATCATGACTTATATGCTCCTAGAGGTGTTTGTAAAATTCATAGGGACCCATCACACCCAGGGGATTTATCATTAGCCATAGATTAAATCACCTCCTTAAGGTCTCAGAGGGTAAGAAGTTGCTCATAGAAAGCATGTTGCTCAACTGCTAGGTAGTTTGAAGTAACAAAGATACACTTTTTGAGGGCTACCTCTTGAGCAACTAAACGTTCTCATAGTGATGAACAATTGCTTACAAGATGTTAGGGAGACCGGAGAGAACAAATCTACCTTGTTTGATTTTTTTAATCCCAATGTTGGTATGATGGGCTCGAAGAGCCTAGAAGAACTCCTTTGAAGCCTTATTGCCAACCCCCAACCAGTGGAGACAAGCTTTGATTTGGGATCCTTGAGTGGCATAATTATTAGCAACTTTTTTATCATGGAAAAGTTTGACAAGCTGGATTTGTAAATCCACATCAAGGGGATTAAGGGTAAGAGCCTTAGAGGCTATTTTGAATGCAAAAGTAGTGGCTTCATAAGACTACTTTCTAAAAATTGCCAATTGGCACCCATAGATGCACAAAAAGTAGGCAGTTTTGGATATGGCGTCATTCCACCATTGGATCCACCCTATCTAAGAATGTGGACATGGCTCTAGATTCCAAACTCATAGGATATGTGTAATGGTGGAAGCATGCATCAACACAGACGTGTTGAGGAAGAATTATGACTTGATAACTTTCTTGATAGCTGTTTGCCATGAAATGACAAAATAAATGGGATAGTGGTTAGATAACATCACATCTAGTAGGGAAAGGACAAGTAAATCATGATCCTTAGAAAAGGAGAAAAAATATTGTGCAGTAATCATGGCATGATCAAGATGCTTTAAAATGTGGTTAGAGCTAGCTCGAAAGTTGGACCAAGTGTGCCAAACCCCACTATGTTGGTAGCAATTAATATTGGGATAAAAAAGGCCCAATTTATTGTACATGTAGTACTAGGCTTCCCTTTCCCCAACTATCTATCGAAAGGGAAAAATGTTGTCTTTGTTAGAGGCCACTTCAACCATATTCAAGTCACCGCACATAACTCAAGTAGCTGGAGGCAAATTGTCAACTAGCTAGCTCCACATGGGAGATCTTTCCACAGCATCATTGGAAGCATAAACATCAATAACTCCAAAAGAATGATTGTTAATGGAAAACAACAGCCAAATAATTCTATGCATGGGGTCATAACCATGTGAAATAATAGCAGAATGAAGATGAGGTGACAAGATAGTAACTACACCACCTCTACCAGCTTCATGTTGAGAGGAAAACATAATGCCATCCCGCCATATGACACAACATGCAAAGGAAATCATGAAACCAGGAGTCTTAACTTCTTGCATATAGAGAAAATCTAAATTAGCAAGTCTATGGTGGGCATCCCAGACACAGTACTTTTTGGAGAGGTCTGTAAGACCTCGTACATTCCATGATAAAAAATTCATGAAAATTCTTCCATATCTTCCTCATCCTCAAGAGAGAAGCAACCATTCTACAAGAATGTAGAAACCTAGTTAAAGTCAAAAGGAAAATGTTTTGGACTTATAGCCTGCCATTTCACCTCTGGTTTCTCAACACATTTGAGAGGACTGTGAGAATGCTGCACTACCTGTAGCATTATGGAAGAAGCAGCAAGAGGTGTACAAACAATAGTCAAGGTGATAGCCTTGGTAGCTACCTTAATCCCCTGTGAACTAGGAGGGTTTAAAACTTGTGAGACACCCATAATAGGTTCTAAGGAAATCGCTTGCATCCCTAAGCTAGCTAGGATTTGCGCTCCTATTGGAATAGGAGGAACCATGACAACCATCACATATGAATGCTTAGGAGCCAAAGGAGTCAAGGAAACCTTTCCCTTGTGCCCAATAATAACCCATTCTTCTTTTTTTCCCTTCGTCTGCCTTGGCAAGAGCTTCTTTAGGTGGGGGTTTAACCCTAGGCATAGCCAAAGGGCAATTCCTAATCTTATGTTTCACTAACTGGCACCTATAAAAAGTGTTGGGAAGTTTCAAATATAGCACCTTTTGAGAGAAGGTTTGAGTCCCAATCTAGATTTCCATAGAATCCTTAAGATCTTTGGAAAGTTTAACCTTGACACAAATGCATCTCTATGGGTGAGCGCTCAAAAATTTCTCATGCTCCTTTGTGATAACTTTGCCAAGGGTATTGGCAATAGACTCAATAAAAGGAAAACATGGCAAGTGTAAACCTAGGAACTCCACCAACATAGGAACCCTAAGCTTTTTATCATTAGAGATGATGAAGTCTCATGACCATTTTTGAAAAATAAGAAAAGAAAAATGCATAGACCAGGGGTCGTTAAAAACTGTGTCTTCTTGCGATAGGCTAGCAAAGTGAAATAAGAAAAACCTTTAGTAAGGTTTTTCACAGTTTCAAGGTGGAATCCATGAGGAGTCTAGCTCTTGTTAACCCATTCTTGGAGCATAGCTTCAGGAGGAGTCCTAACCAAAAAATACCATATTAAGGTATGTTTTTCTAACCAATCAGATGCAACATCAAATTCTTGTAAAGGAAGGATAATATTAGGATTAACTCATGAAAAACCTTTGAGAAAAATTTGCAAGGGTGTTTATTTTGAGGAGGTGCCATGGAAATCTGAAGCAACAACATGAACACTAGTAAAAACTGGGTCACCACTGGCTAAGACCATTCTAACCCAACCTAAAAGCTCCCATAGTAAATGCAGTGTGACAAATGGAAGCAATAGAAGGAAAGCTTAGACAAAGAGTCGTACACAAGAAAACTAAAAGTTCACATGAAACCCTAGCAGAGCCTAAAACCTCCCCAAATATGTTAACTTTTTTATTTCCTTTTGTAAGATTTCAATCTAGATGTAAAGTTTGTTAAATTTTGTTGCATATATATTATTATTGCATATTATTTATGTTCTAATAGACCTTTTTCTTTTAGTGAACTTGTATTCAGTCTATTTAAGGTGTATATTTTTATTAAGATTGCTATGATTACTTGAGATTTGAAGAAGTGTCAAACATATTTGATTTCCATAATGTATCGATTAAAGTTGTAGTTAAAATTAATTTCTTGAGTTTATATAAGATATAATTTATATAAATAGTTTGTTAACATGTTAATATAAATTATGGATATTGAATGTTGCTTTTGTTAATGTAAATTACATGTTCATTAAACATAATTGTTAAGTTTTTAATAAATGGATGAGGGGATACATAAGAAAATAATCAAATAAGTAGATTGAATTGTTGATAGATAGTTGAATGGATAGATAATCTCTATTTAGTGTGGCAATTTTGATTCTTTTATTTCTTTTTGTCAAATGTTATTAATGTAGGAATAGGTGAAAGATGCCCATAGATAAGTAGAAAATGATAGACTAAAGCAATAAATAGAACAAATGTAAAGGAAGAGGTGAACTATTAGAAAATAAGGTCATTATCAATAGATAATAATTGATGACAAAGGAAGGATTGTCAATAAAAGATAATATATAAAAGCTAGCTTTTGAACACCTTTTACTACTATATATAGGTACATCTAACACATTATTGTTACATCACTTAAAAAACAAGTATGCAAATAAAGACTACTGCGAATTACTGTCAAGTAAGGGAACCATCATTTAGAAAGGATTTAGAAGAACATTAGATTGATTAGGTTGTAAACCCTATCAATACTAAGGAATTTTCTTACAAAAAGAATTGGAGAAGTAAGATTTTTTTTTCAAAAAGAATTGAATAAGTATGGAAAGTTTGAAAATAAAAATCAAGGAATCATCATGGCTGTGAATGTGGATGCCCTAGTATTGATTGAGAAGTTACAAGAATCTAAACTTGAATACCAATTGGAGCCATTGAAAGTGATGGAAATAGACAGAGTTGGAGCCCTATCTTTGTTTCCATCAAGAGTTATGTTGGTAGAAGATATGAGAACCTTCATACACTACAAATTGATTGAGCTTGGAAATGTGTGCTAAAATTGGAAATTGAAGGAAAAATTTTTACACATGGAAATCAAATTATTGACACATATTGTTCTATTAAAAAATTGGTCAAGAGGTGAATAGGGAAATGCATGAAGGTTGTCATTTATGGAAACGTATCATCTATATTGAGTCAATAAGTTGTGAAGAAAAAATTTTGGTTTGAAGACTTAGTAAATCCTTTTAAGTATTGTGAAGGCTAACAATGAACAATATGAATATTTTGATTCATGCACTTTCCTAGATGCATTTTGACACATGCACACTTGAGGGAAGCTACAATAGAGTATGATGAGTATAAAACTGAGTGTATGTGAGTTTTGGAGTTGTAGGGATGAATATATTAATTTTTTAATAGTTGTAGTCTTGTAAAATCATAACAAGATAGAATTAAGGAAATGGTAATTTGTGTTAAGAAATTATTTTGGTTTACCAAAATAATTACTTATTTAATTAGGGATGACATCTAAGATGTTAACCCTAAGTGAGAAATTGTTAATTTTTTGTTTTAACACACGTGTAAAGACATGAAGGCTGATAGGGCATAATAAGTTGGTATAAAGGAAATAATTTTGGATGTGAAGTTGTGAGCTAGTTTTGTGATATTTTTAGAAATTGTAGTTCTTTTATTTTGTGATGCAAACTTGATGCTAAGAGTAGTCAAGTATATGTGAAGAATGTATAGTGAGCTACAAAGGTCAAATAAGATACTGAAGATATCAACATTGACAAGAGATTTTGAATCTATACCTTTTGTGTACATAATGTCATTGTATATGTATGTTTGAATAGTGGGCTCACCTTTCTACTATTGTATTTATAATACCAACTCCTAACATGGTTAAGAGTTCTAACAAGGCCTAATCCTCTAATATGAAAACAAAACTATACATACATATAAGAGATTCCTAATGGGGTCAATATCTTTCATAAGATACTTTTCATTAGTGAATCATTTTGTGGGTACCATCCCCACTAGGGGTTTTCCTTGGCCAGGGTTTCCCTAGTTAAAAAATAATGATATTATGAGCTGCATTGTGTTATTGTTATGTTTTCTTTTTAGTTTAATCACATGTTCATGTTTTAAGATTGTTAAAGATATCCATAGTTGGACAAAAGTTTTTAAAATACTAATTCATTGCCCCCTAGTATTTCCTATTTCTTACAATTGGTATTAGAGACCAGTTACTTAGAAGAGGATTGATAACTTGAGTAAGATTATTGTGGATTTAGATCAGTTGCAAAAGAATTTGGAAGAAGCTCTTAAGGAACTTGATGTAATCAAGGAAGAAAGAGACATCCTAAAGGACAACTATAAAGATACGTGCACGCTACCATTTAGAAGTTGATAAAAAAAATTGAATATATCAAATCCAAGAAAGAGTCAAATGATTAGATTGAGGATAGTGATGTAGTTTCTAAGATGAAGAAGAACAGTGAGATCCTTAAGGATGATCTTGAAATAACTAATTGAGTAAAGGCACAAACCTATGTCACCCTTTAGGATATCCAATAGGGTTATGACCAAATAGTTTATCATGTAATGCCCCGCCAGGGAACCCAAAAAGAAATTAATCTAAAGTTTCACTAATTTTGCAAAACATTTTTTTTTAAAGATAAAGATACAACAACAATTATAGAATAGTGGAAGAAATTAACATACACTCATACATCAACAACACATAAATAGGTCACAACTCTTAAGGGTCCCATGGTGATGAATCACATTTAATTTTAATTAACTCTAAATCCAATATATAATAAATCCACATCAAATAATAATATACAAGTATGAATCCATTTAAATAATATACAGTCATCTCGAATTCCACTTGGAAATAATTATAATGCACCATCATCCATTATACAGGTCATAGGGTATGAAGGGCTAGAAGAATATACAACATAAAAATAGATTACAACAACATCTCAGAGGATATAATGAAATCAAATACAATACACTTAGAGTATAACCATCCATCATAGCACTACAAGATTGGATAGAAAGGAACATCTGTACAAACACATCCAACAATGGCATCCGACAGTCGGATCTCAATGGTATAAGAAAAAGAACAACCACATGACCTCATGGAATGCAAAAAGGTCCACTCCCATTGCATTGAGGAGATATACTCAAGTCCTGAATAGGATAACAGACTCAAAAGTCAAAAACAACATCCAGGTTCAAAGAATCACCTAAAAGAAAACTATCTTAAAGGGTACCAATACACAAGTATCAACTAATCCTAGAGGCAACACCAACATGGAGGAAATCTATTATGCATGTGGGAAAGTGTTATCACATGAGCCAACTTTAAGGTTACCCTGGTAGAATCTCAGAATTCCACCTTCCTAGAGTCTCTATGTGGTATTAGTATCCTTTTATACAAACAAGTCATACTAATGAGTTAACTCTCAGGTTACCTAGCTAGTCTTTTAATCTTCTACCCCCCTAGTGACTTTTTGTGGTACCAATATCTTATTAATTTATTTTAAACCCATTTAATGAAATGTTATCACTTATTAAAACAACCTACAATGGGTTACCCAAGAAAACTCTTTAGGGCTTCAACATACATTGCAAGCCATGTCCCAACATGACATACAAATAACCTACCCTAAGCTCAACAAAAGTAGAAGATCACAAAAGACCATGTATACATTAGTTGTTAAAAAAATAACTAACAAGTACTAAAATCACTGATCTTAATCACGAATTCCACCAATATGATCATCCTAATAGGACTAATCCCAAAATCAAGTACACATACACCAAATCCATGTCAACATGACATAATCAAGAATAAATGATACAAACACCTCAGTCCTATGGAAGTGACTAAAAAGATATCCAAATACAATTGATCGAAGACTCAGAGGTTATATCGGATAGGTCACACCATTCACCTTAGTTTCACACAAGAACACTAGAAAGCAATAAAAATCAATAGACCAAACTCCTCATAGAGCATACAAAACACATTACCATGGTTGATTATAAAAGATTGCGATCAAAACATCATCATGACATCATAGACAAAACTCCCAAGCCTCTGGTAAACATCTTGACTGGTCAAAGCTAAGTTAACCTCGAAACCCAACAATAAAATCACACATCATAAAAATAGTACATACAAAAGTAACTTCCACAAAATATTAGGATTAGAAACTACAACAATTCCATTTTCACTTATAGGTTTTCAAGTTTTTAGTTTTGTTATCAAGTATATTAGTTCATAATGTTTTTCGATCTCAATCTAGGTTTCAATTTTCATTTCTCTAATTGCCAGATTCACTAAGTTTTTCTGAGTTCACTAGAATTCCAAACAATTCAACAATTCATATAAAGTTGCTTAAACATAGTATCATAGTTCAATCCATTCTCCCGAATACAAGATTCAATACACATACACATTATAGTCTTTGCCTTTCAAAATATTTAAACTTGTAAAAAGGGTTTTTGAGTTCTCATATTTCCATTTTAAAGTATTATAGTGACTGTATTTTTCAATTACAATAAATAGTTTATGTTTTCATTTCGAATGTATCAAAACTGCTAAGGTTCTTGAATTATCGAAAGATGTAATCAATTTCCCCTAATAGTAAAAAAAACATTTTCATATAAAATCGAATCATTAAACAAAACCTAAGTTAACCCATCTCCCCAAATCACAATTCAAAGTATGTTGTACAAATACATTTTAATAATAAATTAATTAAAAGCTTTAATTAAATATTATTAACCCTCAAACAAAAATCATTAAATTAATTAATGATTATAATTACCTATTAATAACTTATTTCAAATTATTAATAAAATAACTACTAATCTATTAATAACATAATAATTAAAAATAATACTAATATAATTAACAATTATATTAGTTAACAACAACAATAATAAAATATTATTTAATTAATTTAAAATTTAATAATTTTAAATATATTAAAAACTAATTATTATTTTAAAAATTTTAATAAATAAAATTTATTAAAAGTAAAATTAAAATAAACTAAACTCCTAACATTTTAAAAGGCCCATCAACCTACCACCCTTAGTGGCCACCACAACAACTCTTTTGCTACTATAGTAGATTCTTTAGCATGCGCAACAAGGCATTGGCTATGAAAGTAAAGAGAGGAGGGAGAGGTGGGGGTGTGGTGCCCACCTCCCACTCATAAAAATTAAATTCTTTAAAAAAAAAAAAAATTGTTTATAAAAATAATAAATTCACCCCTTTCTCCCATCATTTTAATATTTAATAATGTAATTAGATAGTAATTATAAATTACTATATAATTACATTACATACATACATACATACATACATACATACATATATATATATATATATATATATATATATATATATATATATGTATGTATGTATGTATATATATCCATTAGATCTAATAGGGCCACTACATTCAACCAAACACATTCTCTATAGAAAACTCCTAATTTTCTAAATCATATATATATATATATATATATATATATATATATATATATATATATATATATGTATATATATGTATATATATGTATATATATGTATATATATGTATATATATACATATACATATATATACATATATATATACATATATATATACATATATATACATATATATACATATATATATACATATATATATATATATATATATATATATATATATATATATATATATATATATATATGATTTAGAAAATTAGGAGTTTTCTATAGAGAATGTGTTTGGTTGAATGTAGTGGCCCTATTAGATCTAATGGATATATATATATATACATATATATATAGATATATACATATATATACATATATATATATACATATATATATATATATATATATATATATATATATATATATATGTATATATATATGTATATATATAGAATGAAGAACAATTAAAATTATAATGAGGGTTCCAATCTAATTAATTCATTCATAGATATATTCAAGAACAAAACAGAGAAGATTTCAACACAAGGGTTTAAAACTCTTAAATAGATTTATCCAGACATGAAGAAGATAGGAATTCAAAGAACCAAAAATCCACTATACAGTTAAACCATGAGATCCTACCTAGAATTAGATGCTAAGACACAAACACACAAATGCATGAAGCATGCAAAAAAACCCCTTCCTTCTAAAAAGCTTCTTCCCTGGAAAATCGCTTCTTCCCTGGAAAATCGCTTCTCCAAAACCCAGTTTCTACAACAATGAGCTCTAGATCTCTAATAAAGAGTTCTCCCCTAAATTTGGGACTCTTATTGTGCAATCATGCGAGGGAACTTGTTGATCAATTACTGTTTATTACTTTATTACCTTTTACTTTTTCATGCACAACTCTTTTAGATATTTAATTACAAAATATCCTATTTAAATAATTAGTTTTCTCTCTTTAATTAATTGACTATATTTTAATTTCATGCATACGCTTTATGCAATTTAATTAAAATAAACTTTATTAAATTTATGTTTTCTCTCTCTAGTTAAGTTTTTTTGATCAGTTCCCTCTCTAGTTAATTATGAGATGTTTTAATAATATATTTATTAATTCAAATAATAGTATTATTTAGAGTTTATTATTTAAAATAAAACTCCTACATAATAATTATTAAATTAAATAAATATAATTATGCCTAAATTAGAACCATAACTTTATCTTTAAGTTTCATTCTTTTATTTATCAATTCACAAGACATTTTTAATAATATATTTATTAACTTAATTAATAATATTATTTAGAGTTTATTATTAGAATAAAACTTGTAATTAAATTATTATTAAATTAAATAAACATAAAACACCAATATTAGAACTTTGATAAATTCTCTAAATTTAATTCTTTTAATTAATTAATTTCTTAAAATATAATTAAATACTAAACTTTATTTATTAAATTGCATTAAATTAAATCATTAAATTATTTTTTAATTTGATTTAATTATAGTGGAAAATACTCACAGAGCTACAAAATTGAATGCAAAACCATAACAAATTACAGAAAACTAGATCAAACTCAAGGGTTAAAAATCAGGAATTCACGTCACTTGATGAATTTAGAAAGGTGAAACTAACTTAGACACTTGTCCTAATTTCTATGACAATTAACTTAGGGCTTAGGATACAGACTCAAGAGTTATCTCCCCACTTATACCATTGAAATACTGCAATAGGGTATGCTCATCTTGGCAATTCAGGGAAGTCAATACCCCATACCTGCAATCTACATAAAATCCACACATGTACAAACACAATATTCTAAACTAAATAGGCAATGGAAGGAAGTGGTACACCATGTAGATCCCAACTAGCAGGTGACTACGACTCCTTTCCTCAACCACATTATAAATGTCAAACATAAAGAAAACATACATGCACACCATACATATGCAAGCATGGGGTAAGTATCCATAGAAACTACATATAATTAATCCATCTATCTAACCATCATGACATAACTAAAATCACTAACTAAACATACTTATATCATTATTGAAAGGTTAAACATAAACACATGAAATTATTGAATTAACTTAGTAACTCAACATACATATCAACTAAATATGAAATACATTTAATCTAATCTGGTAACCAAGTACTGATAATCCTAAAACATAATTAGAAAATTAACCTAAAAGAATTGACACTACACTAGTAAAGTAAAGTAGGGGTAGGCATTAAATATCATCAAACATATTATGACAAAAATGATTTTGACCATACCCATGTGGCACCACTTAGCATCGATGTGGCATAGAGGTGGCCAAAAGGTTATGACTGAAAACCTTTTATCCAAAATTTTATACACAATATATATATTTTTCCCAGTGACCCTTAGTGGGTCATTTGCAAAGCACAAACCCTTGTCACCCTTTATGATATCCGATAAGGTTATGGACAAATAGGTTACAGGAAAACATTTTATGACCAAACAGGTTTCAATTCATGTTATGGCTGAAATGGTTTTGGGCTAGCCACATGGCACCACTTGGCATTGATGTAGCACAGAGGTGGCCGAAAGGTTACAACTAAAATCCTTTTGATTAGAACACTTTTAGCTAAAACTATACACAAAAATATATTTTTTCTATGGTGATCCTTAGCATGCCATTTTCACTGAAGTGACTTGTGGATTTCATGGAGCAAGTTAGGGTGTTTTGGCTGTAACAAGTAGGTGCAACTTTTTTAATTTTGTTTTTTTTTGTTGGGTTTTTCTTAAGTTAGCATATGCTATTATTAGTTATATTTATTATTTTATAAGTATTTTATTAGTTAGTTAGATTTATTGGTTAAATTAGTTAAACTTATTTTTTTAGTTATTATATGTTGGATAGATTAAATACATTAGAAAATTATATAGTTAAATTTAATCTAATTAACCATAGGTGTAGATTCAACTAGATAACTCAGTCATGCAATTTAATACCTAGTTAATCATAGATATAGATTAATATAAGTAGTCAATTGTATTTTAGAAGAATTTAACCTAGGAAAACTAGATTATAACATATCTATCTTTTAAGATACAAAACTAACTATTGGCAGTGGATCAACATCCCTGGCAGGATTCACAACATGGCTTAACCACCTTCTATGGTTCTATAATACTATTGGTTGTATCACACATTGATAGGTCAATCTTTTGGTGTAACAACTACTTCTGGCCTTTGTAACAATTGGTATCAGAGCTTATTCATAGGTTCAAATCTCGTAGGCCACATCAAGTGATGCTAGAGGGGGATTGTTAATAGTGGGCTAGCATCTCTCATAGGATTTGCAACATGGCTTAACCACATCTTGTGATTCTATAAGACCATTGGTTGTATCAAGCATTGATATCTTGATCTTTTGGTGTAACAACAATCTTGGCCTTTCTAAAACTAATGTAGTCAAACACCAGGTAGAGCAAAACTATAATAATTTAGTTTCTCAAACTTATTCAAAAAATATATATCGCAAAATCTAGAGGACCAACTTTGTTGTTCAAATATAGATCTATCTTTATCATACTTGCATCTTAGCTCAATTTATAGGCATACACATCTTTATATACATCATACATTATGGTATCTAGTACTCAGGGTGCACATACATCATTATAGGAGGGTACTATTCATAGAGGGGGTGGTAGTGCTGAGTTTGGTATAACATGTATGGTGATATCATCTACTAAGGAGAAAGAGAGAGAGAGAGAAGTTATTTAGAGATACCGTTGCTAGGGTATCTCATGCTATCAACATCCTAGATTCTATACTAATGATTTCTACCACCCTCCCTAATAGGGAGAAGGTTACTAATATGAGAGATGAGTTGTATTGTATGATTCAAATAGTTGAATCATACAACTCATATGACAGTATCATTATTGAGTTTTTTTATTCTTCTCTTTCTTGCACCTGAAGTCCTCAATAGAAGAAATATTGAGAACCAAAAATACTATGAATCCCCACATGCAAGGAACATGCAATTCAAAAAACTGAGCTCTGATACCAATTAAAGTGGAAATAAGAACATCCTAGAAAGCCATTTGAGATCGGTATGAACATACTACATGAAATGATTTCTTGAATAAATTCTAATAAATGAATACATGCACATGCAACTATGTCATAAAAGTGGAAACATGCATATTTGATTTCCAACAATTAAAACCTTAAAGGAAAGTGATTGCAGTATACAAATCAGACAAATTTCAGCATCATTATAACATGTAGAATTAATATTTTAGAATTATGAAACTAGAGGAATGAGACATGATAGAAAACATAGATATATGTGGGGAAAACATTTCTTGGTAAAAATCCCATTCTCCAAAACAAGAAGCTAATGTATTATTCAACAATAAGTTAGAATATGTTTTTAACCTTCACATGAAGATTTACATCTTGCTCCATCCTAGAGAAAACTGTTAACATAGCCCTACATAAAGAACTTCTCATTTCTCACATACATCTCCTTAGCAATGAACATACAAAAAAAAGACAGTTTCCAAAGATTCTACATTCAACATATTTACAACTTATTTAGAAACTTCCTGTATGTAGAACTCCAATAAAATTAGTGAATCAGAACCAAACAAGAATTGAATTGAATTCTACCATGCATAGAAAATTTAATAATAAAACAATCGTAAATTATGCATATTGTCCGATATTATTTGAATACTCTATTAGCACCAATATTAACTTAAACAATATATTTATATATTTATAACATTATACCAACCATTTTAACTTTTACACTTCAAAATCCTTGGAAAGAAGTTTCAATAAAATATTTTATTGTGTTATACTGTCATATATATGATTATTATTTTGACAAATTAAGTATTCTAATAAACTCTTTAGGTTGGTTTGGCTTGGTTTTTGTGTTATACTGTCTTATATATGATTATTATTTTGACAAATTGAATATTCTAATAAACTCTTTAGGTTGGTTTGACTTGAGTTACTGGTATGGGTGGCAAGGATCCAAGCCCTATAAATATAATATCTTTATTAAGAAACCATTTCGGATCTGATTATCTAAATAGATATAAAAGAATTCACTTGACTAATTCAGATGTAATTAATGTCAAAGACACCCTGTAAAAGCAATTAGGAGTAGAGTATAATGAGCTGGAAGTAATTAAATTTCTTAATTGTAAACTTAGTTTGGACAGTCATTTCTATATTAAAATACTAATATTTATAAATAAAATAAAATAAAATAAAATAAAATACGTTATTTCTTGCTTAAAAAAAAAAACATCTCAAAGATGTAAACTAAATAGAATTCAAACTTATTTTGAGAATTCAACTTTTTAACAAAACTAAATTGGCTGCCCCAACCCAAAAAAAATAAAAATAAAAAGAGCCCAGACGCTCAAATTGAGGATTTACAAACATGAAATCTAGAGAAAAGGAAGATGCATCTTCGTTTTACATGGTGAAGCTATACTTTGAAGGAATGCATGTACCATCTGAGATGTTGTTCCAGTAGTCCTTAGGAGTGGATAGCAGGACAGAAGGTGTCCATGGACTCACTAAGCTCTGCTGACAAAACAGCTTTTCCACAGACATCTTGGGTACCTCTAACTCTGGCGGTTTCAACTTTGTTTCATTGAATGAAGCCATGCAGTCCAAAAGCTCTTCATCATCACTTCTATTCTCACAACACAATCCTTCGTCATCGATAGATTTACTTGGAAAGTTCATCAGCTTATAATCATGGTTACAGTTCAGTGAAAAAATGTCACGTTGTATAAAAGACGAAGAAGATGAAGAAGGCTTCTCATCAGCTGAGACACCAAGCGAGCGCTGCTCCAGTGTTTTCTGTGTAGTGGGTTTTTTGTATATGCGGCACAAAACAACATCCTTCTGCACCCACAATTTATAAGAAGATATTGTCATTCTAACGGTGTAAAGTGAAGAAATAAAAAAATTCAACTAAACTATCTGGTTTCTTGTCAAATGATCAAAATTAGATCAATGGATAATGAATGTTAGATTAATAGATAATGAATGAATTACACTTGTCTTATCATATAGAAGTTTCAATGTATAGAAATCTTCTAAACATTTGTTAGAAGAATTATCAAATATTTCAATATAAAGAATTCTTCAATGAACTTTTTTGTTATAAGTGTTGTAAACAAAAACCTTAGTTGAAGGGCAAGAATCTAGCATTCTGTACTCGTTCATAATCCAGTCTGTCTTCTCCCCTCGTGGGGCTTTGCCTCTGTAAAAGACCAGAGTCTTCTTAAGTCCAATGCATAGAAGCTTTTTATTGCGAACTGGTCTGTCTGAACCAGTGGCCTTCCAATATCCTGAGACTGTAAGCCTGCTCCTTCTAGCTGCGGCACACTTTTTATCTCTAGGAACAAAGAAAAACCATTCCCTTTCCCCAATAAATGCCATACCTGAGACAATGATAAATTCAGACAACTCACAAGAACATAAATCCAGATTCTTACAACTATGTATGTTAAAAGAAATCTCTGAATCGAGAATTTAATATCCATTATTTAAACCCAAGTGTTGTATCACTGAATTTTGAAATCTAAAATTTATAAACTGGATCTGATATAATCTAGACTGGAACAAATTCTTCACTTGAGTAATAATCAAATGTGTTTAAAATCTATCTTTTCTAGTTATCCCATGGTTGATCATGAAGTTTGGTACCGAATTATGTGCTTTCAAATATAGAAATTCATTATATCAGTGGACGCTTCACAATTTTTAACTTTTCCGAACCTTTTAAAAATATTTATGCAATAATTTTATGTTTATATTTTAAAATAAACTTAGTGATCTATCATTGGTATGGTATTTTGCAAATTATATAAAGATTGCAGTGCTCATGGGTTCGAATATTCAGGATGCAAAATGAAATTCATTCTGAAGTGTTAGATCTTTAATGCTTTTCTATCAAGTATAGTATTTACAAATTTTACATAATTCTGAAGTGTTAGATCTTAAATGCTTTTCTATCAAATCTAATATTTACAAATTTTACATAATTCATTTAAAATTATTTTGATGACAAATCATATACTATGAATGATTTTACTTTAAAGTCATCATATCTGCAATCTTGAACTAATTTACTAAACACCATTTCCCAACAAATCAGAGATTGATCAAATACCTATTATATGATTAAAGAGACTATTATAAAATCATAACAATTTTTTTAATTTTTAATTTTATATTTTTTTAAATCTTGAAAACCCAATTAAATGGATTGTTATATTCTAAAGCTGCACGTTAGAATATTTTTTCATTATCTCAAGAGACTTATCTTTTATGGTGTAGGCCATCATATTAGAGTTTGGAAAGTTTTCCGACATAGTATTTTAACCTATATCTCAGGTCCTCATTGCATCTGCCCTAAGTGTGTGCAAAACAAAGGTCGTCTGTATACATAACAGAAGCTAATCATCAACAGGATAAAACATCAAGAATTACGTGACTTAGCCAATGACTTCTATATAGATAAATACAAGATAATCATTAATATAAAATAATAATGATTATATTTCTCAGAAAATTTACATTTTAATATTTTGATGATAGATAACCGAATATGATATGAAACATTCATCCTAAAACAATTTTATAAACTGAAATTCAGAAACAACAACGACGAACATCAAGAATTACAACATACCCATCTTTAAGTAAGATGTGATAAAGTAAGATGTGATAAAATAACCATCTTAAATAAAATCTGATAAGATAACCATCTTCCAATCAGGACATACACATCTTAACAAAGATCTGGTAACCAGAATATCTATAAAATTAAAGTAGGCTTAAGGACTTACCTTCAACCTAACAAGATTTTCCAACAAATACTAATCAACATAACAGAAACCCTAACAAATACAATTTCAACCCAAAATAAAACAACATGAAACTATCTTAAAAATTGCAGATCACTGAAAAACTAATAATTTCTTCTATCATAGTCAGTACCTGGGAGCTGCCAAGGATCATATCGGTACAAATCCAAAGTCCCAATGATATCAAATCCAAACTGTTGGCCTTGCACTTTTTTCCTGAGATAAAACCCCACTAATTCCTCTTCTGTGGGGTGAAATCTGAACCCAGGAAGCTGAAATTCTCCCTCTACTTTGGCTTCCATCTTCAATCATCAAATGAATAGAAAACAAAACATAGCCTCTATTCTATATATTACAAAAGTTCTCAGAGCTTGCGATAAAATCAAGTCTTGCTCTTCAACAAACCCTGGAAAATGTGGAGGTAATTTCCTGGAAACTATCATGCCAACTATACTCCATTCAATAAAATCAAAGTCTTGTTCATCAAGTCCAAATTTTATAAGACTTTTGAATACAAGCACGAATTTGGTTTTACATTATCTGAATACAAGTCATTCCGCGTTATAATGGAGAAAAAGACTTGACTCTTGAATTGACGTCAAACCCATCAACGTCTGCACAGCCTTGCCATGATCTGCTTGGAATCTCTCATTTGAATATAAAATTTAGAGTCTCTGTCACCGCGTCAAAGTCATTGAGCATACACGCGCGTTCACATAAAGAAATGCAGAGTAGCTTTTCATAGCCTCGAAAGATTCGGTATTTTATTATACACCATAAATGCCAACTTGACTTATAAAAAATACTCGGGTGGTCTTTTTGTCATACAATATTGTTTTGTATTAACTTCTTGGTATGTTCTTGGCTTTGCAAAAGATTTCATTCCAGGTGTAAAGTCCGTTAACTTTTTGTTGCATATATATTATTGTTATTGGATATTGCTGATGCTCTTATAGACTATTTGGTTTTAGTGAACCTGTAGATCATTCAGTCTATTTATCCATAATATAATGGTTGATTGCTATAAGAAATGTAGATTCGGAGAAGAAGTGTCAAACCCATAATAAATTTATTAAACGGGTCAAGTGAAATTTAATTTGTTGAGCTTATATAAAATATAATTTATATAATTTTTTCTTAACATGTTAAGATAGTAATTGAATATTGGTTTTGCTTACGTAAATCATATACAAAATAAGTTATCAAATGGAAGGAAGTATAAGGTCTAAGATTTTGTTGAATATGATTTTAGATGAGATAAATAAGTCATAGACAGGCAAAGACTACATACCAATTGAGATATTTTTCATTTATAAACTCTATAGACTATGTGGGAAGGAATGGTAAGGAGAAGAATAAATAGTAGCTTGAAGAATTTAATGCCACATGTAATTATTGTGAAAGAAAATATACACAGGGATGGATATCTTTGGAGGACAAATAAGATTCTAGATGAAAGAAATAAATCATAGACTAGATAAAAATTGAGGTATTTTTCATTTATAAACTCTATAGACTATGTTGGAAGGAATGGTAAGGAGAAAAATAAATAGTAGCTTGAAGAATTTAATCTCACATGTAATTATTGTGAAAGAAAAATATACACAGGGATGAATATCTTTGGAGGACAAATAAGATTCTAGATGAGAGAAATAAGTCATAGATGAGGCAAAGACTACATATAAATTGAGGTATTTTTCATTTGTAGACTTTATAGACTATGTGGGAATGAATGGTAAGGAGAAAAATAAATAGTATCATGAAGAATTTAAACCCACATGTAATTATTGTGAAAGAAAAATATACACAGGGATGAATATCTTTGGAGGACAAATAAGATTATAGATGGGAGAAATAAGTCATAGATGAGACAAAGACTACATATAAATTGAGGTATTTTTCATTTATGAACTCTATAGGCTACGTGGGAAGGAATGGGAAAGAGAAAAATAAATAGTATCTTGAAGAATTTAATCCCGCATGTAATTATATTATTGTAAAAGAAAAATATACACAAGGATGAATATCTTTGGAGGACAAATATATTAATTATGTAGGTAAGGATTATTAGCTTGTAGTGGGATGCTTATAAGGATACAAAACCAAATACTCTAGTACATCCTTATAGTTTCTAGGGGATAGTTGATAATGTCATATAACTTGTTACTTAGGTAATGAGCCAAAGCCTACATTAATTATTATTTGTGTTAGCTTCAAGTAGATTTGGACCCAGGGCCTCTTACATAAAAGACTATATGAAGAGAAGAAATGAAAGAAAAATGAATAAAATGTGAACAAATTATTCATCTACTAATTAAGTAGAAGGCATTCCTCAAATGAAATTGCTATCAATATATACAACTTAAAGATTTTCTTGAAATTATTTTTTCAATATTATCTTTAATTTAATTTCAATCTAAGCTAATCTTTGATCTCCAAGGCAGGATGGGGTCGACTAGAGAAAATTATAAAATCAATATGAAACCCTAAAAAATACATGCCTTAATACCCACAATTTTAAATATTAGATATTTTCTCCTTAACATTTTACTAGTAGCTACCCTAAAAGAGTTGGAATGATTCACCAACAACAAGATATACTTGGTTTAATATACTAGGGCTCGAAAGGGAGAAACATGATTGTACTCTCCTCATACATCTCCTTCATTTCCTTCTTATTTTCCTTCTTATTATCCATCTCCACCTCCTCCTTGTTCTTTGTCTTCCTTTTCGCTCCCTTCTTTCTTCTTTTTCTCCTTATTCTTAGTAATATAAATAGTTTTAATATATACGAAGTGAAAATCATGTAATAAATTCACCAAGTGATAATGAGATTATATATAAGATATAATAACTTACAAAGAAGGTTTTCAATATTGTAAATTATAGATTTTAAAGTCAAGAATAAGTGGGAAAATATATAATTTTTTATTAATATTTAATATTTTTTTTGTGTGAGGGGTTTAGCTTAGTTGGTTGAAGCAATAGTTCGCATTATGGAAACCTTGGTTCATATCACAAAGAGGAAAATTTTTGTGGAATTTTAAGCTGTGACTTATAGTTTTCTATTATTTGCATTTGTCTCATTGTAAAAGGTGGTCTATAAGTTGTGGCTTTTGGTCTTTCAAGAGTTGTTATTAAATTTTAGTAATTAAAAAAAAAAGAGCAATTATAATTTTTTTTTTGAGTATTTAGCCACATTTATGAGAAATGGTCTCCATAATGATGATGATTTGCATGTCTACTAAGTGTATTTTATTTATATATAAAATGAACATAAAATATAAATAAAAAAACAATTAAATAGAAATAGAAATATACAAAAATATAAATATAAATATATGTAAATATTTATATAGTAATAAAACCTTAATTTCTTTTAATGAACATAAATGTATGAAAAATAAATATACACTATATAAATATATAGGTAAATATGGGAATATAACAATGAATAAATATAAATGAGCAAACATAAATATCATAATTTATGAATATATAAATATACTAGCACTTTCCCCATAAGAGATGTAAGGACATATCCAATATGCATTATTTTACATGTTTTAACTACCCATATTCCCAATGGTGTAAAATTGAATAGATTATCCAAGTAATTTCTACTACATACATCATTTTCCCCATTCAAAGATTTTTCATGGCACTTGTATGAAAAATAAAGTTTCCCAATAGATAGCTTAGTTTACCACAAATTCTTGTCATGGTAGATGGACCCAACAACTCAAAAAAACAAGAAAAGGAAAGGTACCTTAACCTTCTCAATTGATGAAAATCCTAGGGAAAACCATCATGTAGTATGGGTAAGTGAACAAAGATGTGGGACCAAAAAGGGGTTATAAGTTGCCACATTTATTTGAAATCAGAAAAATCTGAACTTTGACAAGAAATTAAAGATAGTTGGACTCAATATTTAAAGATATGATAAAAATAAAAGTTGTAGCCCTCTACATCTAGTTTCTAAAATACTAATAGTTTTGTTAATTGGTGGAGTTTAAGACCTTGAAAAAGAGGGAGCACACAAAGTGGTCTTATTTTTTGAGTAAATCTATAACATAGTGTCAAGTGTGCTACCCCTAAAATCTTAACTTTTTATTTAACTTTTTTTAATCACTCTCGTGAGGAGGTAGCTAACACTATGTAGTTTATCCTAGAATTTTTTGGTAATTGTTTACTCTACATTTGATTTATTATGAATTTTTAAAGTGGAATCATCTCAAAAACATGAAATTTTGTTGTGGCACCCCTAGAAATCATTGAAGACTAATTTGTTTTTTGAAACTATGTAGAATGGAGTCTAGCTTCTAAAGATATAACTTGTTACAAGAAATGATGAAAGAGTGTAAGAAATGATGAAAGAGCAAGAATCTATACCCAAAAGACTACAATTTGATTTTTGACAAAAAATGGACATACATTGAAAACAAATTAGTGATGAAAGACTTGAAATAATCCAAATTCAATTTTTTTTATATAGTTAGATATCTAACAAGGAGATAAATAATCTTATGTAAGCCGATTCTCTTGTTATATAACCACGAGAAAACTTGATGGATACCACATAACCAAATCTACATTTTTTTGTGCAAACTTGCTGAAAATCATGTCTAAGACCTATTTTAGATGTCCAAGAATTTGAGTTGGATATCTAATCCAAATTCAACCCTTAGGATAGATAATATTCAAGGAAGACCATAGTGTGTATGCACTATTTAAATTAGAAAAATTTGAATCTTATTTCTATTTTTAAATAGTGCATACGCACTATAGTGTGTACGCACTATTTAAATTTGAAAATTTGGATTATTTTATTTTATTTTTAAATAGCACATATGCATTATAGCACATACACAATTTAGTGTGTATGCACTATGTTTTAGCCTGTCCAAGCCTATGGTTCAAGAAATACTAATTATAGTGTGTAGGCAAAATAGTGCATAAACACTATGTCGTAGATTGGGGAAAAATAAAAAGTGGCAAATTTTTGGTCACCCATCTTTGTGCACACACCCCTATTTTACTTCTCAAGTTTATAGGGAACATTTAATCCATTCTACTTTATCATGACATTGAAGGATGCTCCTAAGAAAAATGCTTCTTCTATCTATTAACATTTATCATCCTTGTATTGAGGAAAGAATGATTTTCCTTTTAAAGCATTAACAATCTTTACTTTGTTAATAGGAAATCTCATAATTGAAAGTGACAATCTATCAGGCTAAAAAAAATCAATTTAAAGCATAAACTTGAGTGATCTTTCATGTTTTCTAATTGCCTTAATATTTTGAGACTATCAAGTGAACCCTTCTATCATGTTGCTATCCAATCTTGGACATATAAATCCACTTCATCCCAAAAGAGGTATAAATTTTTTTTGGATGACCAACTGCTAGAATCTCTCCACATAATTATAAACCTGCATATGTAATAAGAAGAGAAAATCATAGTAACACCTCTTAAAGGCTCTCATTTGTAGGAAAATAATTCATATCAAAGTTAGCTCAAATAAACTAAGTGTCTAGCACAATCTACTTTTAATATCAACTATAAAGATACCAATGAAACATTTTGCATATAGAGCCATTACATCCTCATCACAAGTTTTGAAATCCAAGGAAAGTAAAAGTTAGTACACTCGAAAAAAACTAACGATACATGAAATAATTACTTACTAAAACTAAATTCAAAACAATTGCAAGATTCTTCATAAGACTAATTTAAACCTAAAATCATACCACATAGTAAACCATAAATTTATTTAAATAAAAAATACATGTAGATATTACCAAGTTACAAGCTGTCTCTGACAAAATAATCTGGGCCTATTTAGAGGGCCTTGAAACAAAAACATACAAATTCTTAATATCAATGCTTGTAGTAGTTGTTCCATTTTAGTAGTAACGATCAGTATATTGAAATGGAGAATATATACTTAACACTAGATAAAATACTGACAATTAAAAATCCAATTTGAACTTCATTCATACAAATATGTCAAATACCTTTTATTCTGTGAGTCTTCTCAAATTTTTGGTTATTTGAAATACTCTGACCCTATATTTATAGGTAGAAGTTCAACACATGACAAGATTTATGCATAGCTTTTAGGAAAATTTAAAATAATATATATTTTTTAAAATTTATTATTTTAAAGATTTATGCAAAAAGAGGGGTAAAAATTTATTAAGACAGAAAGGAATACAACAAGGAGCTCGATCTTGAGCAACAAGATCATCAAATTCTTGCACCATCTCAAAGGACAGTTGCCCCTTATCCCTAATATTCCAACCCAGATCGTGACTAGAAGCCCATTTGGCTAAACAATCAGCAGGTCTATTCCATTCTTGCGGAATATACTTGAACCTAATGAATTGAAAAGAGGAAGAGAAGAAAAGAATCTGCTTAACAATAGTGGCCAGCTGCCAACTAACATCCTCAAGCTCTTGCGAAGAAAGCATGTTCACCACCACCTGGGAATCAGACTCACAAATAATCTTACTCCATCCCCACAAGCAACATTTTTCCACAGCATATAAAATAGCCTGAGCTTCCATGAGATTGTTAGTATAATCACCCTTATGAATTGAGAAGAAAAATTTAACATTCCTAGAACTACAACGAGCCACTCCGCCAATACCAGCTGGACCAGGATTCCCACGAGAAGAACCATCAGTGTTAATTTTCAAAACTCCACAGGGAGGAGGAGTCCAGTGCCCATCCCGGTTAACCCGACCCTTCCTCTGATGGTGAAGCTTCCTGGACATAGAAGGAAACCTATGAGCCGTAACCCCATCCTGTAGATGAAAATTGAGGTGATTACAGATAGCAAGATCAACTAGATCCATACCCCCATCAAGCTCACACTTCACAAGAATAGTTTCCTGGAGAGAATGTGATATTTTCCACCAAAGATGCAAAACACCAAGCCGAACATCTTGGAATATGTGACGATTCCTCTCCAACCAGATATGCCAAAGCATGAAAGATGGGCCAGCAATCCAAGCAGCATGGAGAGAAGAAGACTTGGAGGGAGCACTACCCAAGCGAGCCCAGAACTCAGGCAAAGAGGAAGCATGCCGACAAGAGCAACCCCAAGCGCTCCACCAAAGGTGCCATATCTGAATAGAATAGGAGCAATGGAAGAACAGATGGGAGATAGACTCCTCTCCATTACCACACAAAATACAATAAGAGGGGCCCTAAAATCCACGTTTACAAAGATTATCCCAGGTAAGACAACGGTTGTGAGCCACTAGCCACATGAAAAAATTGCACTTGGACCAAGAAACTTTATTCTAGACTTGCTTCCACCAAGGGACCTCAGAATCCCCAAATAATTGTCTAGTTATCTCCTGATACCCAGCAGAGACATGATATTTACCAGACAAGGTACTGCCCCAAGCCAATACATCTGGACCAAGCAAAGAGGAACACTATCTAGAGGCCAGAATTTGAGAAAGCTGCTGACAATCCATGTCTGTACCTCCAGGAGGCCAATCAGAGGAATGCTTCCATCTATAACCAACAACAGGTCCCAATTGATAAGGAGTCTTGTAATGAGCCACTTTATCCCATCCAGTGGCCAGAAAAGAGTCACAAAGAGGCTGAAGATGAGGGTATATGGATAAAATGGAAGGGAATCCATCCCAAGCATCAGACCAAAACAAAGCCTGAGAACCTCCTTTACATATCCAGAACAGACCCCTCTTCACCAACATCGCACCTATCTTCAAAGTATGCCAAACCATTGAGCCACGACCTTCAAGAGGAAGTGCAGAAACAGAGCAAGGATCAGCACCATGAAAATATTTATGAGTGATAATACGAGCCCAAAGTTGATGCTGTCCAGAGCACCATCGCCAATAAAGTTTAGCAGCCAAAGCTTGTCTACTCAATAGAGCAGAACGAAGACCAAGACCACCCTCCTTTTTAGGCCTACAAACAGTTGCCTAATTAACCAAGCTCCATTTAGTACTACACAAATTGCCACTCCAAAGGAATTATCGAGAAAGAGCATCAAAATCCTTGAGAAAGTAAATAGGTGTAGCATGAACCATGCTTCTATAAGTAGGAAGAGCTTGGATAACAGCTTGAAGAAGAGTAACCCGGGCAGCAGTAGAAAGCCATCTATGAGTCCAATGATTTACCTTATCCTGAAGCTTGGTAATCAAATTTTGCCAGAAGAGACTTGGCTGCCTGGAAACAGCAATAGGAATGCCAAGATAAGTCAAAGGAAGTGAACCTATCTAAAACCGTAGGATACCAACAATCCTGTGCTGAATAGAATCAGGAGTGTTAAAAAAGTAAATGAAAGATTTGTGCTCATTAACTTTTTGGCCTGAAGCTGCCAAATAAACGTCCAAAGCATGTCGAAAGGCTTCAACTTCCTTGATCCTAGCAAGACCGGCAAGAGTAGAATCATCAACAAATTGAAGATGGGAAAGAGAAGGTAAGCCATTACCCCACCGCCAGCCTTGAATAGAATTCTGGGACACCTGATGCTTAATGAATCTGCCCAAGCCTTCAGCCATGATGATGAATAGATATGGGGAGAGAGGGTCACCCTGGCGGAGGCCTATAGAAGAACCAAATAGTTGTGAAGGTTGACCATTAATAAGAATAGAAAAAGAGGCTGAAGTAACGCAACTCATAATCCAACTCACCCAGTCAGAGCTAAATCCAAAAGAAAGAAGAATACTCCTTAGGAAGCTCCATTTAACTCTATCGTAGGCCTTGGCCATATCCAACTTAACAAACATGGCTCTCTTCCTTGAAGTAGCCATAGAGTGAATAGCCTTAGTAGCAATAACCACCCCATCCAAAATTTGTCTTCCAGCAACAAAACCACCTTGTTCTTCTGAGATAATAATGGGAAGCCACCTTTTCAGTCTCTCAGCAATCAGCTTAGTAATAACTTTGTAGACCACATTACATAGGCAATTGGTCTAAAAAATGCCAATTGATTAGCACCCTCTCTCTTAGGAATAAGAGTCAAGAATGTAGAGTTCAAAGCTCGAAGCATTTGCTTGCTAGCATAGGATTCTTTAACCACCTCCAACAAATCATGATTAATGATGTCCCAAAATTCTTGAAAGAATTCAACTGGAAAACCATCAGGACCAGGAGCCTTCCCCTTAGGCATGCCAAAGACCACCACCTCCAGCTCTTCCAAAGAGATCGGACGCATGAGATAATCATTCATTTCCTGAGTGATAAGGGAAGGAATACAGGACAAAATAATATTTTCTTCATTATCAGCAGGAGGAGAGTCCTTAGAGAAGAGGGTAGAGAAATATGAAATAGCCTCCTGGAACAAAGTTGGCAAGGAATTCAGTTGGATACCTTGAGAATTAACCAAAGAAGAGATAGTGCTCTGATTCCGGCGAGATTGCACTGTTTTATGGAAAAAGGCAGTGTTTCGATCATCTTCCTGGAGCCAATCAACTCGAGCCTTTTGCTTCCAAAAAATTTCCTCTCGAAGTTCCCATTCTTCTAGAGCTTTAGAAGCAAGGGATTTAGCCTGGCCAAGATCCTCCGAGAAACCTCGATCTCTAATCTCCCTTGTGATGACATCAAGATTTTCTTGAGCAAGCCTCTTCATAAAGTGAAGATTCCCAAAGCATTCCCTATTCCATATCTTGAGCTGCCTTTTAACATATTGAAGCCTTTTAGAAAATGAGAACATTGCAGTACCATATGCAGGGGCACCATCTTTCCACCAACAAAAAATAAAATCATGAAGAGAGGAGTCACGAAGCCACATCAACTAGAACTTAAAAGGAGGATGCTTCAAAACATAAGCCCCTATAGTGGAAAATTTGATTGGCCAATGATCTAAACCCCTCCAATCAAGGATTTCTGAAGAGATAGTAAGGGTGCTACTAAGCCAGAAGCAAGAAACAAGAAATCTATCCAGGCATTCTGAGATAGCAGCAACACCAGTCCTGCGATTATTCCAGGTATAGAGGCCATTAGAAGGCTTAACATCAGAGAGATGCAAAAGAGATATGTGTTGCCGAAGAAGAGCAGAAGAAGGCCCCAATCTAGCCAAACCACCATGCTTCTCTTCCAGACTTAAAACTGAATTGAAGTCCCCTGCTAACACCCAAGGATGATAAGGATGACAATTTCTAACATATTGAATATGTTTGCAAAGTTCCTCCTTTCCCACAAGATCAACAGGTGCATACACATTAGTAACCATGATTACCTCTCCTGAGTCTAGAGCAGAAGCTACCATAGAGAGAGCTGAGTGAGAAGACATCCAGCCAAAAGGAGAAATTTTTTGAGGATCCCAAAATATAGCTAAACCACCAGCACTGCCTTTTGCCCCAACACACTGGCATTGGCCACGAGACCAAATACTAGAGGCATGTTGGACCATAGACTCCACAGAGAGCTTAGTCTCTTGGATACAAAAAACATCAGGACTATTATCAACCACCAAGTTATGAATAGCCTTTTGTCTAGGGATGCTATTCAACCCCCTTACATTCCATGAGAGAATAATCATCATTGGGTAGATTTGGGAAAATGAGAATCCAAAGGTTTCACTGAACCAGACTCAATCAATATATCTCCTGTGAGTTTAATCTTCTCATGGTCTGTTTTGTGCCCACTCCTTAGAGGGGGAGAAGAAGAAGCCTGCTTAAAGGGTTGAGGCAGCAACCCCAAGGGGAGAGGAGATCCCTTGCCCTTACCTGATGGTAGCACATCCTTAACCAAGTCAGCCAAAACAACATCATCATCTTCCAACACTACAGGAGTCACCAGAGGCACTGTCACAGGAGCTATAGGAACCTCACAATTCTAATATACTACAACTTGAGATGCCCCACAAGCATCATTAGGAACAGATCTCTCATTTGGGCAAGCTGGATCAGAAGAGATAGGAGGAGGAATACCCTCCTCTAGAACCATACTATCCAGTACCTCAAAACGGTTAAAACCTGAATCAGATAATCTTTCTTTCAAAGGCCTCTTTTGACCACATCCCTTAGCTCGAGGATGAACAAGTGACTTACCCTTACCTGTAGCATCTTGTGGATTCATCCCCTTGGTAGTATTAACCATTTGAGATTGTCCTTTCCCTGTAGTATCTGCCAAACCACCAGCATTTCCAGCTGTAGATCAATCCACTCCTTTGAAACTCGAGTTACGGGGGCACTGCCACAGTAAATGACCATACTCATGACAAATCCGGCAACGAAAAGGGAGGGATTCATAATCTAACTGCTGCACCCAAGAAGAATCCCCCAGACAAATTTCCAAAGAATCTGGTAATGGGTTATTCAAATTAATTTCAACACAAATTCTAGCAAAAGAAATAACCTTTTTATCGAGGGTTTGATGTGCGATCACAGCTGGCTTCCCCAACAAAGCAGCAATTTGTCGAAGGATGTCTTCATGCCAAAATTCCAAGGGAAGACGAGGCAAGCGAACCCAAACTAGCACTGTTGAAGGGAGATCCTCAGCAGAATTAAAACCTAAATGCCAAGGTTTGACAAATAACCCCACATTGTTGTAGAAATAAGGGCCTCCTTCAAAAACACGATCACGATCAGACATGCAAGAGAATACACCAAAAAAATAACTATTCCCTGCCAACATAATCTCCATATCGCCTTCCACCTGCCAAGAGTGACGGATCCATGCCTCAAGAGCGGATAGGGAAATCCGGATTCCAAGAAATTTGCATATCAAAGCATGCTTGGTCCAATAATCAATGTCCTCCATTACAGCCGTTGGAGGAATAACCAGAACAGGGCGATCATGGCTACGCGGAAGACAACCATTAACCTTTTTCAGCTTGGAGCTCTCCCCTGAATAAAATGATTCAGATCGCATTGCATGCATAGTTGGAGAAGAACCATCTATTCTCACCAACGGAGAAGAAATCTCAGGCCCTGTCATGCAAACAATAAAACCCCCAATCCAAAATTGACTGCAGAAGATCTCCAAAAACACCGACGCAAATTATGTCCAGTAGCTAACAATCCAAACAGAACAGAAAAATAGTAAAGATCAAACACCAAGAACAGGCTAGAAAAATAATTTTTAGTTTATTGCCAAAATTTAAATTAAAAATTATATTTTTACAATTATTACAAATCTATTTTATTTAGTATTCTAGAGATTTAGATATCTTATTATTGTTCATATTTTTTTTATCAGTAAGAGGCCAAAGACAAGATTAATTATTATGTATTATGATTAATCATTAATATTTATTAAGTGTGGGTAGAATTGAACTCAAGACCTCTTCAATAAGAGGCTTACAATTTACCATTGTGGTGTAGGCTCTTGCCTCTTGTTATTGATCATTTTAGTTTTGATATTTTTTTATTTAATTAAAAAGATAGTTTATATTGATTATTATTTTATTAACATGTAGAGAAAATAAATTTTATATTAAGAATAAAAAATGTTAAGAAAATATTTATTTAATTTTTAATATTAAAAATTTATAAATTGAGTTTATTTAAATTAATTAAATAAATGATTTTTTTAATGAAAATTAAATATTGAGAAACTATTTATTTAATTGTTCTTATAAAAAGTAATCTTAATTTTAATATATATAGTTTTCCAAATATTTTTAATAATTGTTCAAGGGGTTTTTTGTAGTTTGTTGAAGCAATGAATTCTCATTGTGGAGACCCTAGTTCACATCCTAAGAGGGACATGTTTGTAGAATTCTAAGTTGTGACTCTTTGTCTTCTATTGGTTGTATTTGTCTCATTGTAAAAGGTGGATTCTAAGTTGACTCTTGGTCTTCCAAGTGTTGTTTCTAGTGTGGTTGCTTGAAAGGAGCTTGAATAAGTTTGTAATTCTCGTGTTGTTACTTGAATGAGCACAAGATTTGTAAATGATTTCAATATAAATAATTTTATAATTTCTTTTTGTTTTGAATTTGAAAGTACATTTAATTTTTTTCTATTTTATTCAATCAAGAATATTATTCTAATTATAATATTTTATAATTTTAATACTTTATTTAATTAATACATATTTTTTAACAAAACAACATAAGTTTTAAGTTTTGTACAATTAATTTGATCTTTTATGCTATTATTTTATAAAACATTATTATTTATTTTAATTTCCAAAATGGTTAATGAAAAAAATAAAGTTAGAAACAAAAACATACATTTTCTATTAATGATTTTTAAATTTTTTTTTCAAATTAATAAAATTCAAAGTATTAATTGTTATCATTGAATTTAGATTTCTTTTAAATTTTATTCATTCAAGAATATCATTGTTTTAATTTAGAATGTATTAACCTATCTTTTAAAGAAAAGGGGGTTTTTACTAATTTTCTAATTCAAAGATGATCCAATCAAGAAATAGAAAAGATAAACTTATATAGGGATAATCACAGGATAGATAATATAGTGTAAAGAAAGGCTATAACCTTTTAATTAATTGACAATGATGGGAGAAAATAAATATCCCCCTTAATCTATGTTGGGGCCTAGTGTGTTTGCCAAAGGCCAGGATATTTCTTGTTGGAAATATGAGAGGGGAGGGGTGAATCAATTACCACAAAAATAAATTCTAGATGCCTTAGATGTCAACACAATCAAAATATAAACTTTGATAAACTGAATTCTACTATAACTCGACAAACACACAAGCACTCAGTTTACACTAGCAAATGTTGTAACTCGGTAAGAACTAAAAGTCAATTGTTACTTGGCAATAACTAAATATACTGATCTTTAAGATGTTAACTGTGATTAACGTTAATTTAACTTAGTTGCATATACATAAAGTAAATAACATGAACATAAGTGACACTAATATTTAATGTGGAAAACTAATTTGGGAAATACTACCAATTGCAATTAGTTACTATTTTTCACTCTTTTGAAGTGAGCCCTATTAGGAGAAAACCCTATTAAAGGTTACAAAACACATTGTTAGGTGTAACCCTGTTAAAAGATTTGAACACCTTGTTAGGAGTGGCCTTGTTAGAGGTCTTCAAGACACTTCAAGTAGAATGCCACCTTGTTAGAGGATTTACAAATAGCTATTAAGCTAACTCTGTTAAGAGATTTAGTTCACTACTACAATGGTTAGAGAGTATCAATGATATGAACTCATTTCTAATGCAATTGATTTTATGATTATAGATCTCAATTCTAGCTTCATTACATGAACCCTCTTGATTGAATATATCTTCGCAGCTCCACAAGGATATTATGTTTATCAATTCTAGCTTCATTACTTGAACCCTCTTGATTGAATATATCTTCGTAGCTCCACAAGGATATTATGTTTATCCATCAAATTCACTTCCTTTAAGAATTCTTTTTCTTCACACACTCATTCACATTGAATCCCACAAATTGATCTTATATTTTTATCTTATATATTGTCAAATTGTCTTGAATACAAATTAGAATAATTAATATTCATCTCCTCGATTGGCTAAAACCATCAAACAAATTCATTTAACTCAATAAGCCAAAATAGGAAAATCCCTCTTTAACCAACCTTGCCTGGTAGACACTAACAAAAATAGATTTTCTAGTTAACACTAGTTTTCATGCCAACTTTCTTTGTCTCCTAAGTGAGCTTGGTAGACACTGGCATCTAAAAATTCTCTTTGGTAATTGAGTGAGATCGATTAACACTCATTTCCTTTCAACTTTCCTATGTCTCCCAAGTAAATTTGGTAGACAATGTCTTCTGAACTAGGCATACACATGAATGTTTGGTAGACATAGAGAACAATCTTTATTAGCTGAGTGAGATTGATAGACATTGACTGGTGACTGCATGACATTTTGTGTAACATCAAAGAAAATATACAATTGATTAATTATTTTCAACAATCTCTCTTTTTTGGTATTGATGGCAACACAATATGTCATAATATAATGAAACTATAGAGAAAAAATAGAGTAAGGAAAATATCCTTAAATTCATTCTGATTCTCATCCATGAGAATTCCCTCTGTCAGTGTCAACTCCCTTTGACTTAAATCTTTTCCCTCTATCAGCAAAGACTTCTATCTTCAACATCTTTTTCTGATAGCAAAAATCTTCCTTTCTTACAACTTCATCTTTTCTTCCACTTTGGAAATTCCAATGACATTAAGGTTTTCTCTTACCAAACTTTTCACAGAATTATGATCATGACATCAAAACTCTCCCTCTTTGACATCTAATGCCAAAGATCATGTACAATGTAGTTTCTAATGTACCTTAAAGTACCGATTCATATGCAATCTACCCTTTTACTACTGATCTTCAACATGCTTAGGTTGATGCATCACTAAACTCTATTTAGTGAGCATCAGATAGGGGAATTACCCCTAGCTTACCTTATAGATACAAAAATGCATCCTTTGGTAGTGGCTTGGTGAATATGTCTACAATCTATTCTTTTGTATTCACATATTCCAACCTTCCTTGTCTTGCACCAACTCTCTCAAGAAATGATATATTATTGCAATGTTTTTGGTCTTAGTATCCATCACTAGATTCTTTGATATGTTGATCGCACTAGTGCTATCATAGAAGATAATCACTAGATCCCTAATCTCTATCTTCATACCTATCAATAGTTTATTGAACCAAACAATATTGGAACAATTAACTGCTACTATAACATATTCTACCTCTATTGTTGACTAAGAGATGTAATTCCTCTTTTTGCTTGTCCAAGACACTAGTCTTTTACCAAGAAAGGATGCCCCACCACTGGTACTCTTCCTGTTACCAATGCTTCTTGCCCAATCAACATCAGTGAATAAATTTAACTCTAAGTTGCCTCCTTTCTTGTACCATAATCCATATTCTTTAGTACTTTTTAGATACCTCATGATTCTCTTGATTGTCATCATATAATTTTCTTTAGGATTAGCTAAAAATCTTGCCACCATACCAACTACAAGATAAATGCTAGGCCTAGTATGCACAACATACTATATTTTACTAATTATTGATCTATATGTGGTTTGATCTACCTCCTTGGTATCATCAGTTTTGGAAATCTTATGTCTAGTAGACATAGGTGTTCCAATTGGCTTTGAATCCTCCATTCCAAACTTCTTTAGTATCTCCTTGATATACTTAGACTGAGTAATGTAGATACCATCTTTCTTCTATTGAATCTACAATCCAACAAAGAATTTTATCTCTCCAAACATGAATATCTCAAATTCTTTACTCATCTCTTCTGAAAAAGATTTGCAGAAGTCATCATTTTCAATAAACAATGAGTCATCTACAAATACTTCTTCCAATACAATCTTCTTGTCTGGGCCTTCTTTGATATATAGGCTATTGTTATCATTTGTTCTTCGAAAACCAGTCTTTATCAAGTAGTTATGAAGTCTTTCATACCAAGCTCTGGGAGCTTTCTTAAGAACATATAATGCTTTGTGCAGTGTACAGACCATATCTCTTTTGCTAGGATCTAAAAAACCTTTCGATTTTTCTATGTAAACTTCTTCTTCAAGAACTCCATTCAAGAATGCAGATTTCACATCCATTTGATAAACTTTAAATCCTTTATGTGCTACATATGCAAGTAAAGTTCTAACACTTTCTAATCTTGCAACGGGAGAAAAAGTTTCACCATAGTCAATACCTTGCTCTTGAGAATAACCTTTACAAACTAACCTTGCTTTGTTTCTTGAAACTTCATCTTCATTTAGCTTATCTTTGAAAACCCACTTTGTGCCAATAAAATTCTTATCCTTGGGTCTAGGATAAGAGTCTAGGTCTTATTCCTTTCTATATGTTCTATCTCTTCAGTCATTACTTCAATCCAACTTTCATTATCCAAAGCATCTTTAACATTTCTAGGTTCAAATTTAGTAAGCAAACATGTACCTTTCAATTTTTTTCTTGTCATTGTACCATTAGATTTGTCTCTAATGATTTTCTTAGGTGTATGGTGCCTTTTGACATATCTTGCTAATATAGGTACTTTGGATTTAGCACTTGTTTCACATAACTCGACATGATATTCTCAAGCTTGGGTCCCATTGTCAGTGACTTGGGTCCTTTTGATGACTCAGGTTGCACTAGATGCAACTTGATAGCTTTTGATTGTGACCTGGGTCCTTTAGATTGTGACTCAAGTTTCACTGGTTTCAACTTAGGTACTTCTAGTGATTTTGCGGAGTCGGGAGGTAAAGCTTTCTGACTTCCAATTAGATTTGGCAATGTATCATGTTCATAATACACAAATCTTTTGTAATCCTTAGGTTCTTTGCTACTCTCTTCTTCACTATTTTTTGTAAGCTCATCACTTTTCATATGTGCACTTTCTATGATTTATGAGCAGTTAGATTCAAACAATTATATTCTTTACTTCTATAGGAGTACCCTATGAATATGCCTTCATTACTTTGGAAATCAAGTTTTCTTTTCCTAGACTCCAATATATAAACAATTACTACCAAATACTTTCAAGTAACTTACATTGGGTTTATAGCCATACCGTAGTTCATAAGTTGTTTGATTTGAGTCTTTCTTTGACTATACTCTGTTTAAGGTATGAACTATTGTACTAATTACTTCCTTCCAATATTTGATCGCAACATTCTTTTCTATCATCAAAGTTCTTGCACAATCCATGATAGACTTGTTCCTTCTTTCTATTATACTATTCTGCTCAAGTGTACTAGGGGTTAATACTTGTCTTTTTATTCCTTTCTCAGTGCAGAATTCCTTGAATTCATTAGAGATGAATTCACCTCCTCTATTTGACCTAAGACATTTTAATTTCTTTCCCGTCTCTTTCTCAACTCTAGCAAGATACCATTTAAACTTTTGAAAAGCGTTAGATTTTTCTTTTAGATACATATAGTCATCAACAAATAAAATAAAATACTTATCTCCACTATAGCTCTCTATGTCAATAGGTCCACAAAGGTCTATATAAACTAGCTCCACAACTTCTTTTGAATGATAGTTCTTTCTTTTGAAACTAGTCTTTCCCATCTTTCCAATTTGATAACTTTTGTATAGACCCATATCAAGTTTTCTCAAACTAGGAATACCTCTTACTCTTTTGTTTTTTCTTATTTTGACTAGATTATCAAAGTTCAAACGACACAACCTTTTATGCCATAACTAACTTTCTTCTACTTGAGCAATAACATATGAACTTTCACTGAGATCTAGGTAGAATAAGTTACCTTTTGTTTGATTATCATAACCAACCAGATTTCCTTTACCATCTAGTAGCTTGGCCTTCCCATTCATGAATTATATTTTGAAATCAATGTTATTCAACTATGCCACACTTAGTAGATTATGCTTCAGTTCTTCAACCCAGTAGGCATTATGACATCTAAGTTCATTGGTTAGTGAAATTCAACTTTTTCCTTTTATGCAACAAGGTTCATTATTTCTAGATCTAACACTTCCACCATGATAGTGTTCCATATGTTGAAACTTTGATTTGTCACTGATCATATGGTGAGAGCAACCACTATCAATAATCCATGTATCATTCTTACTAACATGAGAAATAAGTGTCATCCTATCTAACTCATCATCTGATTCACTTTTATAGCTATGTAGACCATTTCATCATTATTATTGCTATCAAAATCTTTAGCCATAAAATAAGATTTCTTATCTTTGTCCTTGCATATTTTGAATTCCTTCTTGCCTTTGAACTTACTACTTTTCTTTTCATCTTTTTCTTCTCTATTTGGACATATAGCAACAATGTGGCTAACTTCTTCACATGAAAAATAGATTAGAGGAATTTTACCATTGTACTTTCTTCTGCCTTTGGGATATTTCCTTGCAAGTAGAGCTTCAATAACTTCAAGATCACTGTAAAAACTTTCTTCCTCTTCTTCACTTTTAGATTGTTTAGCTTTTGATTTTCCTCCTTTCTTCTTGTGTGAAAGCTTGGCTTCAAATGTAGACCCAATACCTTTGGAACTAGGAACATAGTAATCATAGATATCCAACTCAAAAGCTGTCAATCTTCCCACTGGAGCATCCATATTTATCTTATTTTTTGGATCACATCTCATCTCTTGAATAACATACTCTAATTGCATAGATTGGAAGAAAGGTTTTGAATACCATGCTTACAATTGCTTTATCATCAATACCTTCTCCAGAGGCTTTGATTGCACTTACACTAGCTTTGATTCACTCAACATATTTTGCAATGTTTTCATCTGCTCTCATTTTAATCTAATCAAATTGGCCTCTAACACTCTATACTTTAGCTCTCCTTACATTGTCATCACCTCCATAGATATCCTCTAGTTTGGTCCATATTTCATGAGCAGTAGTGCAACCTTTGAGCTCATCAAATTTAACATAGTTAAGAGAAAAGGAAATATAATTCATTATGATGTTATGCTTTTTCTTTTTGACAATCTCTTCAACTGTCAGGGTATGTGCAGGATCATGGTGTACCAAACTATGGCCTTAAGTGGTAGTGACAAATCAACAAATCAGGTTTATGTCAACTTGACACATAATTTTGAAGTGGTTATGGACTTTATATCAAAAAGTTGTAAGAAAATAATCTATAAGAAATTGAATGTAGTATCTAAACTACTAGGCCTTATTAGGAGAAAAAAATAATTAATTGGTCAAAAGTTTGAATTTTAATGCAGTACTAAGAAAATTTCAAGGCGAAAATAAAAAGTAGGTGTATGTCTGACCACTTTAATCAAAATCAAATCATAATATTTTTTTAATATAACTATAGATATGAAAAGTAGACTCATGCCCGGATGTGACACATATTTTTTGGTATTTTTATTTGAAATAAATAATTAAATATGAATTTTCTACTAAAACTTTTTTGAAAAAAAAAGGTCTCGTGTCTGACAACCCTAACTAATAGAAAATTTTACCAAATTTAATTTAATTTTTTTTTTCTTATACTGGCTGAAGTATAGAATGTGATGCAACTTTTAGATTTAAAAAATGTTATACCATTTGAAAGTTATAGCTATTTTTCAATCAGTATGTCAATCAGCACTTTACAATTATCTTCATTGATAATTAACTAATAAATACTTATCGAACTCAGAATTTAACAGAAATTATATTGATGGAATTTGGAGAGCGATATTAAAAAACTATTTTTGTTTTATTCAATTTCGATCAAAATAACATTGTCAGACGGCTACCCGAGGTCTGAGTGTCACTAAAACGCTCTTCAAACACGTCTTTTGGGTTGACCGGGTAGGCTTGGTAAATACCAAGCCTAATAGGATATCCAATTATAAATCTGATATCTGATATGTTGTGGTTGGCAAATTTAAAATTCCAACACATTTTGAAGGGAAAATTGGGTTTAAACATTATAGCTTATTTAGAAATTATTTCACTTATATTACTATGTAAAGACGTATTTTAATATATTATATATATAATAACGTAATGTAAAGATATAAGATATAATCTAGCAATATATAATAATATATTATGTTAATCTTATTACAATCTATAAATATAATTTATATTATTATTATTTTTACTAAATATAATAACGTAATTTTTTTATATATATAATACGTATTATATATTATTATATTAATATGTATGTTATTAATATATATATAATAACGTAATATATTAAATATAAATATATAATATGTATTATATATATTATTATATTAATATGTATGTTATTAATATATATAATAACGTTATATATATCTATGTATATATATATATATAATATTATATATCATTATATTAATATGCATGTTATTAATAGATATGTATATTATTAATATATATGAGTCAAAGAGGGTCATAGGTCAACCATTGACCCTCTTTGATGCATTAAACGATGACATATGTCCTTAGGGGTCCTAGGAGCCCTAGGGACATATTACAATGGTTAATATGCGTCAAAAGGGGTCATAGGTCATAGGGTGACCTATGACCCCTTTTCACCCATTAAATGATGATATATGTCTCTACGGGTCCTAAGACCTCGAGGGACATATTTGAATCGTTCATATGGGTCAAAGGGGGTCATAAGGTGACCTATGAGCCCCTTTGACCCATTAAACGATGACATATGTCTCTAGGGGTCATAGAACCCTTAGGGACATATTCGAATGGGTAATATGGGTCAAAGGGGGTCATAGGTCTCTCTGACCCATTAAATGATGACATATGTCCCTAGGGGTCCTAAGACCCCTAGGGACATATTCAAATGCGTAATATGGGTCAAAGGGGGTCATAGGGTGACCTATGAATCTCTTTGACCCATTAAACGATGACATATGTCTTTAGGGGTCCTAGAATCCCTAGGGACATATTCGAATGAGTAATATGGGTGAAAGGGGGTCATAAAGTGACCTATGACCCTCTTTGACCCATTAAACGATGACATATGTTGCTAGGGGTCCTCGGACCCTTAGGAACATATTCGAATCGGTCATATGGGTCAAAGCGGGTCATAGGGTGACCTATGACCCCCTTTAATCCATATGACACTCTTTGACCCATTAAACGACGACATATGTCTCTAGGGCTCCTAGAACCCCTAGGGACATTAAAAATTATTTATATGGGTCAAAGGGGGTCATAGGGTGACCTATGACCCCCTTTGACCCATTAAATGAAGACATATGTCTCTGGGGGTCCTATTACCCCTACGGACATATTTGAATCATTCATATAGGTCAAAGGGGGTCATAGGGTGACCTATGACACCCTTTGAGACATTAAACGATGAAATATGTCCTTAGAAGTCCTAGGACCCCTAGGGACATATTTGAATCGTTCATATGGGTCAAAAGGGGTCATAGGGTGACCTATGACCCCCTTTGAACCATTAAACAATGATATATGTTCCTAAAGGTCATGGGACCCCTAAGGACATATTCAAATCATTCATATGGGTAAAAAAGAGTCATAGGGTGACCTATGACATCCTTTGACCCATTCAACATCAACATATATCCCTAGGGGTCTTAGGACCCCTAGGGACATATTCGAATGGGCCATATGGGTCAAAGGGGGTCATAGGTCACCTTGGCCCATTCAATGACAACATATGTCCCTAGGGGTCCTAGGACCCCTAAGAACATGTTTGAATCGTTCATATTGGTCAAAGGGGGTCATAGGGTGCCTTATGACCCTCTTTGACCCATTAAATGATGACATATGTCCCTAAGAGTTTTAGGACCCATAGGGACATATTCGAATCGTTCATATGAGTTAAAGTGGGTCATAGGGTGACCTATGATGCCCTTTGACCCATTAAACGATGACATATGTCCCTAGGGGTCCTAGGACCCCTAAAGACATATTCGAATAGTTAATATTGGTCAAAGGGGGTCATAGGGTGACCTATGACCCCTTTTGACCCATTAAATGACGACATATGTCTCTAGGGGTCCTAGGACCCCTAGGGACATATTCGAATGGGTAATATTGGTCAAACGGGGTCATAGGTCTCTTTGACCCATTAAATGGTGACATATGTCCTCAGGGGTCCTAGGACCCCTGGAGACATATTTGAATGGGTAATATGGGTCAAAAGGGGTCATAGGGTGACCTATGACTCTCTTTGACCAATTAAATGACGACATATGTCTCTAGGGGTCCTAGAACCCCTAGAGACATATTCAAATGGGTAATATGGGTCAAAGGGGGTCATAGGTCACCTATGACCCTCTTTGACCCATTAAACGATGACATATGTCGCTAAGAGTCCTCGAATCCCTAGGAACATATTCAAATGGGTCATATGGGTCAAAAACCCTATGACCCCCTTTGACCCATATGAACGATTCAAATATATTTCTAGGACCCCTAGAGACATTCGAATTGTTCATATGGGTCAAAAGGGTCATAAGTGACCTATGACCCCCTTTAACCTATTAAACGATGACATATGTCTCTAGGGGTCCTATAACTCGGATGGACATATTCGAATTGTTCATATTCGTCAAAGGAGGTCATAGGGTGCCCTGTGACCCCCTTTGACTCATTAAATGATGACATATGTCTCTAGGGGTCCTATAACCCCTAGGGACATATTTGAATTGTTCATATGGGTCAAAGAGGGTCATATCCCTGTGACCTATGACCCCCTTTAACTCATTAAATGACGACATATGTCCCTACGAGTCCAAGGACCCCTAAGGACATATTTAAATCGTTCATATGGGTAAAAGGGGCTCATAGGGTGACCTATGAACCCCTTTGACCCATTAAACAATGACATATGTCTCTAAGGGTCCTAGAACCTCAAGGGACATTTCGAATTGTTCATATGGGTCAAAGGGGGTCATAGGGTGACATACGACCCCATTTGACCCATTAAATAACAACATATGTCTCTAGGGGTCCTATAACCCCTAAGGACATATTCAAATCGTTCATATGGATCAAAAGGAGTCATAGCGTGACCTATGACACCATTTGACACATTAAACAATGACATATGTCCCTAGGGGTCTTAGGACTCCTAGGGACATATTCTAATATTTCATATGGGTCAAAAAGCGTCATAGGGTGACCTATGACCCCCTTTGACCTATTAAATGATGGCATATGTCCCTAAGGGTCATGGGACCCCTAAGGACATATTTGAATTGTTCATATCGGTCAAAAGGAGTCATAGGGTGACTTATGACACCCTTTGACCTATTAAACGTCAACATATGTTCTTAGGGGTTCTAGGACCCTTAGGGACATATTCAAATGGGCCATATGGGTCAAAAGGGTTCATAGGTCACCCTATGACCCCCTTTGACCCATTAAACGATGACATATGTCCCTAGGGGTCCTAAGACCCCTAGAGACATATTTGAATTGTTCATATGGGTCAAAGGGGGTCATAGGGTGCCTTATGACCCTGTTTGACCCATTAAATGATGATATATGTCGCTAGGGGTTCTAGGCCAATAGGGACATATTTGAATCGTTCATATCGGTTAAAGAGGGTCATAAAATTAAATGATGACATATGTCTCTAGGAGTCCTATGACCCCTACGGACATATTCAAATCGTTCATATGGGTCAAAGGGGGTCATAGGCTGATCTATGACCCCCTTTGACCCATTAAATGATGACATATGTCTCTCGAGGTCCTAGGACCCCTAGGGACATATTCAAATGGGTAATATGGGTAAAAGGGGGACATAGGTCCCTTTGACCCATTAAATGATGACATATGTCTCTAAGGATCCTAAGACCCCTAGTGACATATTCGAATGGGTAATATGGGTCAAACGGGGCCATAGGGTGACCTATGACTCTCTTTGACCCATTAAATGACGACATATGTCTCTAGGGGTCCTAGAACCTCTAAGGACATATTCAAATGTGTAATATGGGTCAAAAGGCGTCATAGGGTGACTTATGACCCTCTTTGAAACATTAAATGATGACATATGTCAATAGAAGTCCTCAGACCCCTAGGAACATATTCGAATGGGTCATATGGGTCAAAGGGGGTCATTGGGTGACCTATGACCCCCTTTGACCCATATAAACGATTCAAATGTCTCTAGGGGTCGTAGGACTCTTGGAGACATATTCAAATCGTTCATATGGTCACCTATGACCCCATTTAATCTATTAAACGATGACATATGTCTCTAGGGGTCTTAGAACCCCAAGGGACATATTTGAATTGTTTATATGCGTCAAAAGGGGTCATAAGGTGACCTATGACCCTCTTTAACCCATTAAATGACGACATATGTCTCTAGGGGTCCTATAACCCCTAGGGACATATTCGAATCATTCATATGAGTCAAAGGGGATCATAGGGTGACTTATGTCCTATGAATCCCTTTGACCCATTAAATGAAGACATATGTCCATAGGAGTCTAAGGACCCCTAAGAAAATATTCGAATCGTTCATATGGGTCAAAGTGGCTCATAGGGTGACTTATAAACCCCTTTGACCCATTAAACGATGACATATGTCTCCAAGAGTCCTAGAACCCTTAGGGACATATTTGAATTATTCATATGGGTCATAGGGGGTCATAGGGTGACCTATGACTCCCTTTGACCCATTAAACAATGACATATGTCTCTAGGGGTCATATAACCCCTAGGGACATATTCGAATCGTTCATATGTGTCAAAAGGGATCATAGGGTGCCCTATGACACCCTTTGACACATTAAATGATGACATATGTCCCTAGGGGTCCTAGGACCCCTAGGGACATATTGAAATTGTTCATAAGGGTCAAAGGGAGTCATAGGGTGACCTATGACCCCCTTTGACCCATTAAATGATGACATATGTCCTTAGGGGTCTTGAGACCCGTAAGGACATATTCGAATCGTTCATATAGCTCAAAGGGGATCATAGAGTGCCCTATGACCCCCTTTGACCCATTAAATGATGACATATATCCTTATGGGTCCTAGGACCCCTAAGGACATATTTGAATTGTTCATATGAGTCAAAGAGGGTCATAGGCTGCCTTATGATAGCCTTTGACTCATTAAACGATGACATATGTCCCTAGGAGTCCTAGGACCCATACAGATATATTTGAATCATTCATATGGGTCACCCTATGACCCCATTTGACCCATTAAATGATAACATATGTCCCTAGGCGTCATAGGACCCCTAGGGACATATTCAAATCGTTCATATGGGTGAAAGGGGGTCATAGGCTGACCTATGACCCCCTTTGACTCATTAAACAACGACATATGTCCTTAGGGGTCTTAGGACCCCTAGGGACATATACGAATGGGTTATATGTGACAAAAGGGTTCATAGGGTGACTTATGACCCTTTTTGACCTATTTAATCATCGACATATGTCCCTAGGGGTTCTAGTACCCCTAAGGACATATTCAAATCGTTCATATGGCTCAAAGGTGGTCATAGGGTGATCTATTACCCCCTTTGACCCATTAAACAACAACATATGTCCCTAAAGGTCCTAAGACTCCTAGGGACATATTCGAATCGTTCTTATGGGTCAAAGCAGGTCATAGGATGACCTATGACTCTCTTTGACCCATTAAGCGATGACATATGTCCCTAAGCATCATGGGACCCCTAAGGACATATTTGAATTGTTCATATGGGTCAAAAGGAGTCATAGGGTGACCTATGACCCCCTTTGACCCATTAAACGACAACATATGTCCCTAGGGGTCTTCGGACCCCTAGAGACATTTTCAAATGGGCCATATGGGTCAATGGGGGTAATAAGTCACTTGACCCATTAAATGATGACATATGTCTTTAAGGGTCCTAAGACTCCTAGGAAAATATTTGAATCGTTAATAGGGGTCAAAGGGGGTCATAGGGTGACCTATGACCCCCTTTGACCCATTAAATGATGACATATGTCCTTACGGGTCTTGGGACACCTAGGGACATATTCGAGTCGTTCATATGAGTCAAACGGGGTCATAAGGTGCCCTATGACCCCCTTTGATCCATTAAAAGATGACATATGTCCGTAGGAGTCCTAGAACCCATAGAGAAATATTCGAATCATTCAGATGGGTCAAAGGGGGTCATAGGGTGACCTATGACCCCAAATGACAACATATGTCCCTAGCTGCCCTAGGACCTCTAAGGAAATATTTGAATCGTTCATATGGGTCAAAGGGGGTTATAAGGTGACCTATGACCCCCTTTGACCCATTAAAAAATCACATATGTCCCTAGGGGTCCTAGGACTCCTAGGGACATATTCGAATGGGCCATATGTGTCAAAGGGGGTCATAGGGTGACTCATGACCCCTTTTGACCCATTAAACGATAACATATGTCCCTAGAGGTTCTAGTACCCCTAAAAACATATTTGGATCGTTCATATGAGTCAAAGGTGGTCATAGGGTGACCTATGACCCCATTTGACTCATTAAATGATGACATATGTCCTTAGGGGTCCTAGGACTCCTAGGGACATATTCGCATCGTTCCTATGGGTCAAAGGGGATTATAAGGTGACCTATGACTCTTTTTGACCCATTAAACGATGACATATGTCCCTAGGGGTCATGGGACCCCTAAGGACATATTCGAATCATTCATATGGGTCAAAGAGAGTCATAGGTCACCTTTGAACCATTAAACGACAACATATGTCCCTAAGGGTCATAGGACCCCTAGGGACATATTTGAATCGTTCATATGGGTCAAAGGGCCTATGACCCCCTTTGACTCATTAAATGATGGCATACATCCCTAGGTGTCCTAAGACCCCTAGGGACATATTCGAATCGTTCATATGGGTCAAAGGGGGTCATAGGGTGACCTATGACACCCTTTGACCCATTAAATGATGATATATGTTCCTAGGGGTCTTAGGACTCATAGGGACATATTCGAATTATTCATATGGTCAAAGGGGGTCATAGGGTGACCTATGACCCCTTTTGACCTATTAAACTATGACATATGTCCCTAGCGTTCTTGGGACCCCTAAGGACATATTCGAATCGTTCATATGAGTCAAAGGGGATCATAGGGTGCCCTATGACCCCCTTTGACCCATTAAATGATGACATATGTCCCTAGGGGTCTTAGGACCTCTAAGAACATATTCAAATTGTTCATATGAGTTAAAGGGGGTCATAGGGTACCCTTTAACCCATTAAATGATGACATATGTCCCTAGGGGTCCTAGGACCCATAGGGTCATATTCAAATCATTCATATGGGTCAAAAAGGGTCATAGGGTGATCGATGACCCCATTTGATCCATTAAACGATGACATATCTCCCTAGGGGTTCTAGTACCCACAAAGACATATTCGAATCGTTTATATGGGTCAAAGGTGGTCATAAGGTAACCTATGACCCCCTTTGACCTATTAAACGAAGGCATATGTCCCTAGAGGTCCTAAGACTCTTAGAGACATATTTGAATCGTTCTTATGGGTCAAAGGGGGTCATAGGGTGACCTATGACTCCCTTTGACCCGTTAAATGATGACATATGTCCTTAGGGGTCATGGGACCCCTAAGGACATATTTGAATTGTTCATATGGGTCAAAGGGAGTCATAGGGTGACCTATGACCCCCTTTGACCTATTAAACAACAACATATGTCCCTAAGGGTTCTAGGACTCCTAAAGACATATTTGAATGGGCCATATGGGTCAGAGGGGGTCATAGGGTGACCTATAACCCCTTTTAACCCACTAAATGATGGCATATGTCCCTAGGGGTCCTAGGACCCCTAGGGACATATTCAAATCATTCATATGGGTCAAAGGAGGTCATAGGGTGCCTTATGACACCTTTTGACCCATTAAACGATGACATATGTTCCTATGGATCCTAAGACCCATAGGGACATATTTGAATTGTTCATATGGGTCAAAGGGGGTCATAGGTGGCCCATTAAACTATGACATATGTCCCTAGGGGTCCTAGGACCCCTAGGAACATATGTCATCATTTAATGGATCAAAGGAGGTCATAGGGTGACCTATGACCCTATTTGACCCATTAAATGATGACATATGTCCTTAAGGGTCCTAGGACCCCTAGGGACATATTCGAGTGGGCTATATGTGTCAAAGGGGGTCATAGGGTGACTTATGACCCTTTTTGACCCATTAAACGATTACATATGTCCATAGGGGTTCTAGTGCCCCTAAGGACATATTCGAATCGTTCATATGAGTCAAAGGTGGTCATAGGGTGACCTATGATAGCCTTTGACCTATTAAACGATGACATATGTCCCTAGAGACCCCTAGGGATATATTCAAATTGTTCATATGGATCAAAAGGAGTCATAGGGTGACCTATGACCCCCTTTGACCCATTAAACGACGACATATGTCCCTAGGGGACCCCTAGGGACATATTCAAATTGTTCATATGGGTCAAAGCGGGCCACATGGTGACTTATGACCCCGTTTGACCCATTAAATGATGACATATGTCCTTAGGGCTCCTAAGACCCATAGGAAAATATTTGAATCGTTCATATGGGTCAAAGGGGGTCATAGGGTGACCTATGACACCCTTTGACCCATTAAATGACAACATATGTCCCTAGGGGTCCTAGGACCCCTAAGGACATATTTGAATAGTTCATATGGGTTAAAGGGGGTCATAGGGTGACCTATGACCTCTTTTGATCCATTAAATGATGACATATGTGCCTAGGGGTTCTGGGACCCCTAAGGACATATTCGAATCATTCATATGGGTCAAAGGGGGTCATAGGGTGACCTATGATCCCCCTTTGACCCATTAAATGATGACATATGTCCTTAGGGGTGCTAAGACCCCTAGGGACATATTCAAATTGTTCATATGGGTCAAAGGGGGTCATAGGGTGCCTTATGACACCCTTTGACCCATTAAACGATGACATATGTCCCTAGAGGTCCTAGAACCCATAGGGACATTCGAATCATTCATATGGGTCAAAAGAGGTCATAGGTTGACCTATGACTCCGTTTGACCTATTAAACGATGACATATGTCCCTAAGGGTTCTAGTACCCCTATGGACATATTCGAATCGTTCATATGGGTCAAAGGTGATCATAGGGTGACCTATGACCCCCTTTGACACATTAAACGACGACATATGTCCCTAGGGGTCCTAGGACCCCTAGGGACATATTTGAATCGTTCATATGGGTCAAAGGGGGTCATAGGGTGACCTATGACACTCTTTGACCCATTAAACAATGACTTTTGTCCCTAGGGGTCTTGGGACCCCTAAGGACATATTTGAATCATTCATATGGATCAAAGGGTCTTTTGACCCATTAAATGATGACATATGTCCCTTAGGGTCCTAGGACCCTTAGGGACATATTCGAATGGGCCATATGGGTCAAAGGGGGTCATAGGGTGACTTATGACCCCTTTTGACCCATTAAATGATGACATATGTCTCTAGGACCCCTAAGGACATATTCGAATCTTTCTTATGGGTCAAAGGGGGTCATAAGGTGATCTATGACTCCTTTTGACCTATTAAACGATGACATATGTGCCTAGGGGTCATAGTACCCTTAAGGAGATATTTGAATTGTTCAAATTGGTCAAAAGGGGTCATAGGGTGACTTATGATCCCCTTTGACCCATTAAACGACGATATATGTCCCTAGGGTTCCTAGGACCCATAGGGACATATTCGAATCATTCGTATGTATATGGGTTAAAAAATGAAAGGATATATATATACTATTTTATGATAATACTAATAATATAAATAAACATTAAATATTAATATTATTATATCTATAGTAATAATAATAATACTATTATAGCTATAATAATAATATATATATTAATACTATTGATACTTTATATTAATACTATTATACTATTGATACTATTATATATTAATACTACTATACTATTAGCTTAGTAATAAACCAAAGTCATTTTCCCTCTAATGATTTTCATAATATTAATATAATTATGGCAAAGGAGAGAAATTATAGCAAGTTTCCCCCCCAAAAATTCACTTTACATAATCGGATATCCGATTTCAAATCTGATATTTGATTGGAAATTGGATATCTGATTTTATTGGTACCGATTCCCAATAATTTTCTGTCCCTACAGACCTGACAACATCACTTTTTCACTTCTTTTTTCACAGCATCTAGGAAAAGCCGCGTTTTGGGGCCCAAGTAATCAAAAAAAATTTAAAAATATAACCTTAGGTGTTCGAATTTGTCATCTAAATGGGGAGCAGCAGTCATCGAAAGGATAAACGCAAAAGGAAGATATCCAATGAAGACATTGCGGCATATAGAGAAAGAGACAAAATGGAACACCGAAGAAAAAGACAAGGTAAGCTAAATATCGGTCAAGTTGACGATGAATTAATTGAAGGTGAAATCATAGAGTCAGATAATGAATATGTACAGTTGGGGAATGAAAATGTACCTATTGAAAATGATAATGCCGAAATTGAAAATTTGGAGAATGAAAATTTTGAAGAAGAAATGCCACCAAGTCATAATCCAAATTGCATAATTGACCATGTCAAAGATGACAATGCATAGGAACCTAATGCACAAGAACCTTACATATCTCCTAATTATAATCGATATGAAGGTTCTAAAACACCAAAATGGATAATTGAAATTGATGAAACGATTATTACTAGTTTGGAAGAAAAAAAATCAGAAAGAACCATTCGGTTATGGGCTTCAAGACTATATCAGATGTTTTTTGGCAACAAGATAGTGGTAGAGCAATGTCAGCTTTTCATGCACTTATTAAAGATGCAAAAAATGAGACCTATGCTTTCCAAATTGAAGATTCATGTCAATAAAAAGTTGGAAAGAAATGCCATTATCATGAAGAATCTTTTCAATGCTCTCAATAGCATTGGAAAAAAAGTAGAGAGAAGGATAATAGAGCTGCTCGAAGGGTCATTACAACCTCTTTGGTAAGTCATCATTTGAGAAAGGGTAGATATATGAGACAAACTTGTATTGATTTGAATCTAAATTGTACTACTTTGAGAAGAGCACTTAGTCGACGAGAGAAAATTGATGATCCTCTTCAAAATGAAACACGGGCATTTGGTGGGAGACTTTCACGTTTTGATAAGAAGTTATCCGACGATGTGAAGGAAGAAATTACACAATTTTGGCACTCTAACTCACGAGTATCACCCAATGCTAAAGACATCTTAAAGTTGAGAATTGGCATCAGAGACTACATGCCACATCCTAAACACCATTTAGAGGTAAGTCAAACTATTTTGTTCAAATAATTTAGAGAGAGTCATCCAACTCTTCATATATCACAAAGGGCTTTTGAATCTTTGAAGCCATTTTATTTTGTGCCACTCAAAATTCAAAATACATGTTGTTGCAAATATCATGTTGAGTTTTCTATGCACCATGAACTATTATGCTCCATCTGTTCTACTTTGCATAGTAAAGAAATGTTGGAGGATTGTGGGGCTAGTGGGCTTCCAAAATCATTAAGAGACTTGCTAGATCAACTCTTATGTCATAGAGTTTATGGTTGTTCCTTTTATAGAAATTCTTGCTTAAATGAGAAGTGTTCAGAATGTGGTGGCTTATCCAAGTTTGACACATGTTTCCATGAGGAGTGAGAACAAGATCTTGGAAAGACAATACTGAAAAAAGGGTATATGAAATGGTGAAATACACATTGAAGAGTGGGAGTGAGAGCTCTAGATGTGAATTGGTTGGAAAAGATATTAGTGTGGCTAATTTTATTTCATATTTCAAGGCAAATCTTTTTTACAAGTATGCAAGACATAGTCATAGGTCTCAGTGGTTGGATCAACAATTTAGAATGTATAAGGAGACTTTCCCCATTGGCACTATTATATTAGTTGTTGATTTTTCTGAGAACTACACATTGCAACCTCAAAATGAGACATAATCTCAGTATTACAACTCCATTCAAATTGCAATTTTCGTTCACATAACATATAGACATGCCCCTAATAGTGTGGAAGATAATCGAAATATTATTAGAGAGTATCATTTTTTTATGAGTGATGATAGATCTCACTCTCATGAGTTTGTGCAACATTATTTTGAGAATTTTTTTGATTTCTTACATGAGCATGCAATTGCTATGGATAGACATATCATTTGGTTAGATAACTGTACAGGTCAATTCAAGAATGCTCGCATGTTTTATTGGTTGTGTAGGATGCACGTAGAGAGAGGGGTACCTCATATTTGAATTTTTTTTTAGTCCGTCCATGGAAAAGGGGAACATGATGAAGCAGGGGCATGTGTGAAGAGAGCTCTAGTTAAGGAGCAACTAAAAATTTCAACAACAGAGCTTCTTGATGCTTGTAGCATTGTTGATTGGTGTAGTTTAGCATTATCACAGGGGGGGGGGACTCTTGATTCAGTGGTATGCATGTTCTTTTGGTTGGTTTAGGAAGCGTCCATAGCTGATAGATTAGATTGTGCTACAGTGAGAGACTCATCAAAAATGCATTCATTTCAGAGCTCTAATTCTAGTACATGGACCATTTGGACACGACAACTAGCTTGTTTTTGTCATACTTGTTTTCAGTGTGATTGGGATCACTGTGAGTCAAGTGAGTGGGTGGACACATGGGCTCCACATTATCTTACTCCATTTTCTATCATACCCTCTATAAAAAATGATGACATGGAAAGTTCACTTGAGCATAACCATCTATCAGATCTACTTCAGCCAAGACATGTCTTTGCATTGGTTGCACCACATGGGAATGATGAGAAATTCGATTATTGGTTAGCACATTGTGTAAGAGGCAAACAAAAACTTGCACAACAAATCACAGATGATGATGGATTCACATATCCTACTGGTTTAGTGATTGTTGCTAGAACATGGCTGTGGACATACATACTTAGAAGGAACAAAATTCTTGCATTCGAAGACTATCAGAAGCACAAAATAATTCTCATATATTTGCATCTTATTATACCAACAAATGTAAAGTTATTGAAGCATCAAGAAAGACCGAAAGTAAAAGAACTTTTTACTATTGCTAATGTTAATCATGAAGCCCTGTTGGAGACCCTAAAATAGAGAGAGGACCCTATTGGAATACTTGACTAGGTATATATACTTCATATGTTATTTTCTTCATAATGATTTAATGAATTGATGATTATCTTGTTTAATACAATAAGTTACTAATTTTTTTATGATATTGTAATGTAGGTACATCATGAAGAGTTGGAGGGGGGTGGTATTGGGGAGAATTTCTAAAATTTATGATGTATTATGATGTGAAATATGTACTTTTTTTGTATATGGTTTTTGTATTTTGGTAGGTTCTTTGTAAGGAATTATAAGAGGAAGATATTGAACAAGTTCTTGCAAATCATATTTGCATGTGATACAAGGCTATAAGGACAATTTTAAGAGCATTCATAACTATATGAAAGATAATTGCATGCAGATATCTTATTACAAATTTGATTTTTTCCTTATTCGACATAAAGCTAACATTATGATTATTAAAAATATTTTTATCAAACTAATCAAATAAGAAAAATCTAGAAAGTACAGATGAACAATTAGAATACTTGATTTCTTCCATTTTGCAACCAATCATAGCATTTGAAAGCATAAAGAGTCATAATATTGTATAATGTTTTGAAAGACTTTCATATTGAAAAGTTGTATGAAGCACATTTGGGATAAGCCATGAAATCCATGAAAGAAGATAGCGTGTAGGATACGCAATTAAAGCTACTAAGCAAGATAGCACATGCATAATGACATGATATGAAGTTGGATATGAAGGCTATGAGTGAATGAGAAAGTAAAATAGGGAATCTCATGGATAAGATAATGGTTTTCACCAAGGCACATTTTTTATCTTCTTTTCTATTTTTTTTTAATTTTTTAGAAATAGGTCAACTATTTTCAAGTTAGATAGTGTTCCTAAAGGAAAGATAAGTTATGATAAGCCAAGACCATAGATAAATATGCTCAATGATGTTGATAGGGTGAAGGAAGTGAGATGATAGTAGGATAAGAGTTCATTCCTTGGAAGGATTGTATGAGTATGGATAGTAGGTAAGTGTAGCTTTGAAAACATTGCATAAGGGTAAGTGAAAAAGTGGGGAAGATCAACATTTACACACACCTTGGAGGGTTTTCGAATGATGGAGGAATCATGGAGGAAATGGATCAAGGTTTAGATGTATGAGCTGGTAGGACAATGTTAGAAGAAGATTGAGTGGAATATTTGTAAGCTTTTGAGAAAGATGTTTGGAAGAAAATGGAGTGGAAGCCTTTGGAATATTGAATGTCAACTTAGATTTATGTTCAATATTAAAGTCCTTCAAGAGAGACTTTGGAGAGCTAGAAGTAGAAAGTGTAGGATAAGTTTTGAAGACTTTAGATTAGATGGATAAGGACCAAGGATAGAATTACGAAATGCAAAGGGATAGTGACTAGGGATTTCAACATCTTTAGAGTGAGTAGCATGACCAAAGTCATCAATAGACTCATGAGTACCTTTTATAGGAGAAAGACCTTTGATGGGAGTGTTTTAATCTTGAGCATAGTTTTGAAGTGGATATGGAGAAGTAGAACATGACAGGACATTTTGATCTTGACATCTTTCTTTATATAGCATAGAAAGATCACTTTTCCCATAAGTTTCAGTAAGCTCAATGGAGGTAGTGGAAATGGTATCCTCATCATATGTAGGAGGTGCGTAACACACAGGATATAGAAAGGTCAAATTTTGGATGAGATGAAAAGGTGTTTGATCTTGATCTTTATTTATATATTTTTCTTTTTGAGAGTCATCTTGATATGGAGCACCTTCTAAGGACAAGGGAAAATGTGAGGTGTGCATGATAGAATCTTAAAGCAATAATGCAGGATTAGCTAAAGTGGGCATAGTAATCATAGTATTGCATGAATGTTGAGGATCTTTAGTCTTAGTAGCATGGAAAAGGTTTGCAGACAAGTGAAGGTTAGCTTTATTTTCTTTTAGTTGTAGCCCTTGAGGGTACGCATGGTCTATATGGAAAGAATTAGGTTCTTTGTTTGGTGGAGGAATTTTCAAAAGCTTTGACACTTTAGGAGGTTCATTAGTGTTATAATAAGTGAAGGTGTCAGGAAAATCATCACTTGACATAGGTTCATCAGCATGATCTTGTGACACATGAGTCATTAGAGGTATCAACAATCCCATCATAAATGAGATCTTCGATTTTATGTTTCAACATTATGGAATCTTTAGTTTTATGAAATTTTCTTCCATGGAAGTGGCAATAATGATAATTTCTCCACCATGGAGGTTTGATTTTGGGTTCATAAGGTCTAGAGTTGTCTAGTAATGTGATGGATTCATTATCAAGAAGTGTTTGCAAGATGTTATCATGAGAATCTTCCAATGGAGTAAAAGTTATCTCAAAAATTTCTCCATGATAATTTTGTTGTTTCTTAAGTGAATAGAATGCATCCATTTCTTCATCACTATCTTGGTCAAAGATAGGTCCATAATGAAAGTTCGGCATAGGCTCAAAGGAGGTATCACTTGCTTGTTCTCTAAAGAGGTCTTTAGATCTAGAAGATGAAGATATTTGATGTCTTGGTGTAGAATATGTAGACCTTGAAGAAGATGACCCGTGTGTATGTAAAGATCTTAAGGGAGATTAATTTAAGAATGCAATATTCTCCACTAACCTTTTCTCAAGTTTAGAATTGATTTCTATCATGTGCTTAGAGAGATGAAGGTGAGAAAGATTATTTGTCTCTTCTAGCTCTTTGTATTGAACATATAGATCTTGAAACTCTTTAGTGGCATGGAGGATATCATGATCATCTAGATTTGGTTGAGGTTTTGTAGCACAAGGTTTGAATAACATAGTGGTAGATAGATAATAAAGCATGAAGGAGACTAGAGGAAGCTAATAAGGTGACACAAGATAACTTGATGTCCAAACTAGAGAGGTAGAGTGTTCACATGTCAAAGAGAGGTAGAAATGAATGAGTGACTTGTCAAACAAATTGTCCAAGTAGGTTACAACACTAGTGACTCAAGTCAAGAGCTACGAAAAAATCCCAAATAGCAATGTAGATAAAGAAAGAGAGATGACAAGTGAACAAATTTAAGTGTAGTCAATAGATCAAGGAAACCATTTAGTGAAAGAAATTCTTAGTATGCATATCATAGACCATGAAGTTAGAAAATAACAATAGCTCTAAGACCAAAGAGCCATTTTAAGCATGTTCAAGCACTAGAGACATAGAAAATCAAATTCAATTTATGAAACTCCCCTTAGCAAAAAATGCAAACAAATATTTGCACTTGACGTTTTGACTTGGTTGAAAAAGTTTGACAATAATTGATAATATTAAAAGCTTGATGTTCTAAAGCAATTTTTTTTCCAAGAAAGATAGTGACACATGGAGTAGTCTTCAAACAATCAAGCAAGGCACAAAGCAACCTTTCATGATACAAGTCAAAGGGGTCAACCTTTCTTGACAAATTTTCAAAATCTAACTCCTAACGGCTACAAGTTAGTGCCATTAGCTCTGAGTGGGTGGGTGAACTATAGTGACACCCTTGTTCCAACCATGAAGACCCTCTATCATCCATGGCCACCCAATACCGAGGAGTCCCCAAGGTTCTCTAAGTGCATTTTGAGGTCGATCTTCTGAGGGTCATAACTCAGAGCTCATAAGGGCTATCAATAAACTATCAAATACTACAAGACGCTGATGTTGAGGCCTAAAATAACCTATCTCATTTTTTAGAGATCACATTCTGTTTGGATTCGGCACAGCGATCTTGTTCGATGCCAAAACTCGCAGTGTGCCTCAGTTCATAGGTGCACCATAGCATAACTTTGAAACCACTAATCTTGGCATCTAATCATTAGTGCCATTAGCTCTAAATGGGTAGGTGAACCCTAGTCACACTCTTGTTCTAGCCACGGAGACCATCCATCATTTGCGGCCATCTCGTACCGAGGAGTCCCCAAGGTTCTCTAGGTGCATTTTGAGGTTCATCTTTCGAGGGTCATAACTCAAAGCTCGTGAGGGCTATCGATGAACTGTTAAATGCTACAGGACAGTGATACTAAGGCCTAAAATAACCTATCTCATTTTTGAGAGATCACATTTTGTTTGGATTCAGCACAGTGATCTCGCTCGATGCCAAAACTCACAGTGTGCCTTAGTTCATAGGTGCACCACAATGTAACTTTGAAAATGCTGATCTTGGCATTGAATCATCAGTGCCATTAGCTCCAGATGGGTGGGTGAACCCTAGTCACACCCTTGTTCTAGCCACGAAGACCATCCATCATTTTCAATCACCCTGTATCGAGGAGTCTCCAAGGTGCTCTAAGTGCATTTTGAGGTCAATCCTTTGATAGTCATAACTCAGAGCTCGTGAGGGCTATCAATGAACCATTAGAGGAGACAAGTTTGTAAGGATGGAGTGGCTTAGTTTTTTTGCTAAAATAAGTTAGTGGGAAGGCTTTATTAGAGGGTCTTGGCCAAACTAGTGGGGTGTTTGCCCACTCTCTAATTTTAGAGACAGTTAGGTTTTGGAGGGAGATTATGGGAGCTCTACTACAACTATCCTTACCCTAGCTTGGACCAAGGTTGGTATCTCAAACTTGCTTCTTTTCCATTTCTTTCTTTTAGCATGGTAAAGAAAATATGCAAGTGTGGAGTTTATCAATGGAGTATGCATTGCATTGGATTGTGGAGTAGCATTCATGTGAGTGCTTGAATGGTGTTCATTCCATGTAGATTAGTGTGACACCATTGTGCATCTTGTTGTATTGTGTGGGGTATTGTGAGTATGAGGTTTGGATTTCATCTATTTCCTTGTTGTATTATGGGTGTTGATATTGTGTTTTGAAAATGTGATGTGCTCTTGAAAATTTCTTGTTTTATTTCTACTTGGTTTTGTTTTCTTCTTTTGTGCTTGAGTATTTTATGGGCGTGGGACTTACACTCACCCTTGTGGGAAGGGAAGAGAAGTCTAGGGTGAATGGCTTAAGTTGGGTTTGAAAAATGTATTGAGAACCTTGGAGTATGGGCTCCATTGTATGCCATAACATTTCATATCTTGCTAGGGGTGATAAGGAAAGTATGGTGTAGAAAGGAAGTTTGAGGAGTTACAGTTGATGGTAGTGGGTTTGGAGGAGGAAATGTGGAGGCCCCGAGAGGGCATTAAATTGTTGATTTATGATAGCCCCGAGAGGGCATGAAATTTTCTGAATTATGATAGCCTCGAGAGGGCATGAAAATTGTTTATTGCAGATATGGTTTGGTATGGAAAGTCTCCATTTTAGAACACACCTTCACCCTATGTTTATGGTTCCATCTGTGAAGCCATTGTGAAATAGCCTTGGGGGGAAATTGTTCAAGTTTGAAATGTAATGTTTATGCATTGAAAGATTGTATGTGTATCCGAGTTTGAGCCTTGTTCCCTAGCGCGGGGGTGGTCTCTTTGAGGCCTATGGTTGGGTGGAAAGCACCCATGGTCCTTGTTATTTTGTTGTGTTGCATATGCAGATTTGTGTCCAAGGGAGCAATGGAAATGGCTTGGAATGATCATCTTGCAGATTGATGTTGGATGAGAAAACTTGACATTGTGCCCTCATTTGTGAAGGAGGATTCACCAGCTTGTTCATGTTCTCAACGATCATGTTGGACAATGTTCATGCTACTCATTGTCCATATCTTTCAATGTCCATGTTCCTTATGATTTTGAAAAGTCCCTTATGTTGCCCCATTGTGATGGAAGGAGATTGTATCATTGTTACCTAATGTATGTGTAGAGGAAATAATTGATAAGGTTGTATATGCATGTTTCATTTGGAGTTTATATTGTTATGAAAGCATTGGTACAAGTCATAGATTTTCTTTGACATCATTGTTATCATTTGAAAATGTGAAAGAAAGTTTTCTCCTTGTGGTATTGTAAATTACTAGTTGATAATAACAATCCATTAATGTTATGTGATACCATTGATTGTATAAATTTAAAACTTAGTAGATTGCTTACAATCTTGTTGTGCACTCAATAATTTGGAAGGAAAATTTTATGTTCATATCACATGCGTGGATAACATTGATTTTAATTACCAAGCTTAATGCAATTCTAAGCAAGGAAATCATCAAATTAATTTCATGATATAACAAAATGAAGTTTGTTGTAAGAGAAGACATAATAAAATCTATGAGATACATTGCTATAGGCATGCATTTTCCTCTCTAGAAAATGTATGGTAAAGGAAAATAAATCCCTTCCTTAATACAAAGCAATAAAATATTAAAGAATATTCCCAGATTCTAGACTGCTATCCAATAAAAATAAAAATAATAATAGCATATAGAGACTAATGAGTGTCTTAGACTAATATATTTCCTAAGTGATAGAATGGTACACATTACAATCTTGTGACCTCTAAGTCACATCCAACACTCAAATAATAAATTAGTAATTAAATAAATAAAGGCATATTAGTGTGCATGTTAGAGAATATGAAAAATTTAAATATTTAACTCAAAAATAAAATAAAATCCAAGATTGATCTTGACTGCCCTTCTATAGTAGCCCCAACATTTCCTAAGCCATCATAATGCAAAAAGTTTTCTCCACTCCCCAAGGAGTATTGTTAAATCTGACATTCATTCTGACATGTCATGTCAAAACTTTTATCCTTGAGATTGCCTTCTTGAAAAGGGGTTTCATCCCCATTAATATACTTGGGTGCATAGGAGAAAGGGTTTATTGTTAGTGTAGTTTTTTATTTTTTCCTATTTTGCTAGGTTTTTCCTACACTTTTAATAATCTCGCTTAGGTTAATAAAGCATGTCTTATTAGGTGAATGGTGGTGAGGTGTCACCTTCCTACATGTGAGCATCCATTAGCTATCTTGGGAAGATACTTTGCTATCTTTAGTCCGACAGATGGTTGCTCCTCATTGGTTGGTGTTGCCACCTCCTCTCTCTTCCTTGCCTATATAAGCATGCTACCTGGCTTGTATTTGTATCTCTTGTTCTTGCATCCTCTTAATGCTATTTTGCTTCCAGCATTTGCATTACTCTCTTGGAGACTAACTCTATGATGCTATTTTGATTTTGTATCATTTGCATTCATAGTTTAGATATTTACTCTTTGCACTAGTTTTCTGGGTTATTAATCTTTTCAGACTCTAACATGGTATCAGAGCTTTTCTATGTGCAAGAGTAGATTTTAGTTTCCTTATTTGAGAGATTCGGGGGGAGCAAATAAACTTTATTTTAGTTTTTTGAAAAAACGAAGTATGCTCTTCTCTTGCATCTTTGGATGATCTTGAGAATTAGAAAAGTTTTGACAAAAACAGTTTTTCTCTGGGGTTTCAATCTCAAATCTGACAACCAACCTGCATATTTGGAGTTTTCAATCAGTTTTGCAGGTTTCAGCATGCCATTGATGGACTTGAGAAGCTGATCCAGCATTTGCATGTCAAATTTTGGTTGCTGGGGTCGTTTTCTGATTTTTGGAGCCGTTTTTTTCTGTTAAAGGCGTCTGATTTACACTATAGCAACATCTTCTGTTCATCAAAAAGAAAAATGCTTTCTGGGTTTTGTTTGCAGCCCCGAAAAACCATCTGGGTATCTTTTAAATTTTGCATGCAAGCTGTATACTTTTTAGAATCGAGCATGCAAAGCTACAGCCATACCCCTCTCCGTTGGCAGCCGCAGATTTGAATGCAGTTTTCAAATGTCTCGTTCTTGCTCATACGGAGTCCGATTTTGATGATTCTTGTTATGAACTTGGCTATTTTTTTGTGCTCTATCCACTATTGGAGTTATTTTTTGATTTTCATGCATGAATTCTTCAAAAATTGCAGATTCTCAGCCGTGACTGTGCACAGTTCTTGTTTTGGAAACTTCGGAGGATCATAACTTTCTCATACGACCTCATATCAAGGCGATTCTTTTTTTGAAAGTGCATGATTTTTCGAGTAGATCGCAGTGGTGCTATTCGTTTCCTTGATTATTGTGCCCAAGTTTCACTTTTAACATATGCTCTTCATGAGGGTTTGTAATGCATTGAAATCAAGACCTACTTGTGGTTTTTTGGCCATAACTTTTGCATATGGAGGTATTTTTTTGATCCGAAAAAAAGCGCCGGAAATTTGGTTCTGAGACAGAGATGCCGGTACAGGTGTTTTTGAGTTTTGATTCAGTTTGGTTGCCTGTTATGGCAGTCGAAGCCAGATGTTCTATTTTGCACTCCGGGAGGCGTATCTTGAGCTTCCGATCTCCAATTTTGGACTTATTTATATCGTTGGAAAGCTCTTTCTGTGCTCTTTCCAGTGATGCTAGTTGTTGTTCCAGATTCTGTTCTAGACACATCCTATTTAGTCTTTTGCATTTTAGCATTCTGGTGGATATTCTGTTTGTTTCAGCTCTGGAGATCGATTTTGTTGCTTCAGTTGCTTCGTTTTGGGCTTTAATTTCTGTTGTTTCAGCCTTATGTTTTTTCTGATCATTGTTGATATTCACTGTAAGCATCTTTATGCAACGCACTGAGATAAAGTGCCACTCTTGCGATTCAGGATCCTTTTCATCATTGTGATTCATTGTACTCGCACTATTATATAAAGTGCCATGGGGGGGATAGTTGTTTGCCGCTTATAGGCCCTCTTTCTCTAATTCCTCATGTAGTGTCAACGACACATGCCTTTATTTGTGTTTGTACCTCAGTCTCGATGTGTTTGGCTCCTGTGTTGTACGAGATTTTTGGCCCATCTTTTCAGCTGCCTGTCACCTCACCTACCTTAAGGGGAGGATATATTGTTGTTCTATGCTTCTTTGGTTGATGGTTCGTGTCTTCTATTTCCATGGAGGTTCCTTTGGTTGATGGTTCGTGCCTTCTATTTCCATGGAGGTTCCTTTAGTTGATGGTTCGTGCCTTCTATTTCCATGGAGGTTCCTTTGGTTGATGGTTCGTGCCTTCTATTTCCATAGGGGTTCTACAGATCAACATTTTGACAGAGTTTTGCGGTTCTTCATGCTTCAGTGATGCTGCTTCTTCATGATCACTCCTTGTTCCTATTTTAGGGGACAATTTCCCTAGTGGGAGACTTCTTCAGTTCTTCACTAGGTTCTTACCTCTTTTTGGGGGAGGGTTTTTCCCTTGTGGTTTTCTCTCTTTCCCTGCTTTCAGAGGTTGCATCTTCTTGCATTGTACTTGGGTACCTAACATGGCCTCGTTGCCGGGACCCATTTCTACATCCACCTAAGCTTCGCTTATAGGGGGGTGTTAGTGTAGTTTTTTATTTTTTCCTATTTTGCTAGGTTTTTCCTACACTTTTAATAATCTCGCTTAGGTTAATAAAGCATGTCTTATTAGGTGAATGGTGGTGAGGTGTCACCTTCCTACATGTGAGCATCCATTAGCTATCTTGGGAAGATACTTTGCTATCTTTAGTCCGATAGATGGTTGCTCCTCATTGGTTGGTGTTGCCACCTCCTCTCTCTTCCTTGCCTATATAAGCATGCTACCTGGCTTGTATTTGTATCTCTTGTTCTTGCATCCTCTTAATGCTATTTTGCTTCCAGCATTTGCATTACTCTCTTGGAGACTAACTCTATGATGCTATTTTGATTTTGTATCATTTGCATTCATAGTTTAGATATTTACTCTTTGCACTAGTTTTCTGGGTTATTAATCTTTTCAGACTCTAACATGGTATCAGAGCTTTTCTATGTGCAAGAGTAGATTTTAGTTTCCTTATTTGAGAGATTCGGGGGGAGCAAATAAACTTTATTTTAGTTTTTTGAAAAAACGAAGTATGCTCTTCTCTTGCATCTTTGGATGATCTTGAGAATCAGAAAAGTTTTAACAAAAACAGTTTTTCTCTGGGGTTTCAATCTCAAATCTGACAACCAACCTGCATATTTGGAGTTTTCAATCAGTTTTGCAGGTTTCAGCATGCCATTGATGGACTTGAGAAGCTGATCCAGCATTTGCATGTCAAATTTTGGTTGCTGGGGTCGTTTTCTGATTTTTGGAGCCATTTTTTTTTGTTAAAGGCGTCTGATTTACACTATAGCAACATCTTCTGTTCATCAAAAAGAAAAATGCTTTCTGAGTTTTGTTTGCAGCCCCGAAAAACCATCTGGGTATCTTTTAAATTTTGCATGCAAGCTGTATACTTTTTAGAATCGAGCATGCAAAGCTACAGCCATACCCCTCTCCGTTGGCAGCCGCAGATTTGAATGCAGTTTTCAAATGTCTCGTTCTTGCTCATACGGAGTCCGATTTTGATGATTCTTGTTATGAACTTGGCTATTTTTTTGTGCTCTATCCACTATTGGAGTTATTTTTTGATTTTCATGCATGAATTCTTCAAAAATTGCAGATTCTCAGCCGTGACTGTGCACAGTTCTTGTTTTGGAAACTTCGGAGGATCATAACATTCTCATACGACCTCATATCGAGGCGATTCTTTTTTTGAAAGTGCATGATTTTTTGAGTAGATCGCAGTGGTGCTATTCGTTTCCTTGATTATTGTGCCCAAGTTTCACTTTTAACATATGCTCTTCATGAGGGTTTGTAATGCATTGAAATCAAGACCTACTTGTGGTTTTTTGGCCATAACTTTTGCATATGGAGGTATTTTTTTGATCCGAAAAAAAGCGCCGGAAATTTGGTTCTGAGACGGAGATGCCGGTACAGGTGTTTTTGAGTTTTGATTCAGTTTGGTTGTCTGTTATGGCAGTCGAAGCCAGATGTTCTATTTTGCACTCCGGGAGGCGTATCTTGAGCTTCCGATCTCCAATTTTGGACTTATTTATATCGTTGGAAAGCTCTTTCTGTGCTCTTTCCAGTGATGCTAGTTGTTGTTCCAGATTCTGTTCCAGACACATCCTATTTAGTCTTTTGCATTTTAGCATTCTGGTGGATATTCTATTTGTTTCAGCTCTGGAGATCGATTTTGTTGCTTCAGTTGCTTCGTTTTGGGCTTTAATTTCTGTTGTTTCAGCCTTATGTTTTTTCTGATCATTGTTGATATTCACTGTAAGCATCTTTATGCAACGCACTGAGATAAAGTGCCACTCTTGCGATTCAGGATCCTTTTCATCATTGTGATTCATTGTACTCGCACTATTATATAAAGTGCCATGGGGGGGATAGTTGTTTGCCGCTTATAGGCCCTCTTTCTCTAATTCCTCATGTAGTGTCAACGACACATGCCTTTATTTGTGTTTGTACCTCAGTCTCGATGTGTTTGGCTCCTGTGTTGTACGAGATTTTTGGCCCATCTTTTCAGCTGCCTGTCACCTCACCTACCTTAAGGGGAGGATATATTGTTGTTCTATGCTTCTTTGGTTGATGGTTCGTGTCTTCTATTTCCATGGAGGTTCCTTTGGTTGATGGTTCGTGCCTTCTATTTCCATGGAGGTTCCTTTAGTTGATGGTTCGTGCCTTCTATTTCCATGGAGGTTCCTTTGGTTGATGGTTCGTGCCTTCTATTTCCATAGGGGTTCTACAGATCAACATTTTGACAGAGTTTTGCGGTTCTTCATGCTTCAGTGATGCTGCTTCTTCATGATCACTCCTTGTTCCTATTTTAGGGGACAATTTCCCTAGTGGGAGACTTCTTCAGTTCTTCACTAGGTTCTTACCTCTTTTTGGGGGAGGGTTTTTCCCTTGTGGTTTTCTCTCTTTCCCTGCTTTCAGAGGTTGCATCTTCTTGCATTGTACTTGGGTACCTAACATGGCCTCGTTGCCGGGACCCATTTCTACATCCACCTAAGCTTCGCTTATAGGGGGGTGTTAGTGTAGTTTTTTATTTTTTCCTATTTTGCTAGGTTTTTCCTACACTTTTAATAATCTCGCTTAGGTTAATAAAGCATGTCTTATTAGGTGAATGGTGGTGAGGTGTCACCTTCCTACATGTGAGCATCCATTAGCTATCTTGGGAAGATACTTTGCTATCTTTAGTCCGATAGATGGTTGCTCCTCATTGGTTGGTGTTGCCACCTCCTCTCTCTTCCTTGCCTATATAAGCATGCTACCTGGCTTGTATTTGTATCTCTTGTTCTTGCATCCTCTTAATGCTATTTTGCTTCCAGCATTTGCATTACTCTCTTGGAGACTAACTCTATGATGCTATTTTGATTTTGTATCATTTGCATTCATAGTTTAGATATTTACTCTTTGCACTAGTTTTCTGGGTTATTAATCTTTTCAGATTCTAACATTTATGTCACATCCTTGTCTTATGCACTATTCGTCCCCTCCTTGCAGCAGTGGTCACGTGTTCCCAAGCATAGGTAGTTGACTTGAAATTTATTGCAGCAGTGGTCACGTGTTCCCAAGAATAGGTAGTCAATTTGAAATTAAGGGGGAGTGGGATAACAATCCCAAGGGATTTTTACTTAGGAGAATGTCAAGTTGACATTTAATATGACTTGTTGACATTAGGATTGTTGATTGGGGGGATGGGAAGAAGATGTCCTAAGGCTTGGATTAGTCAAAATTTTGCACATGACCCATGTGGGACCTTGTGGGGACCACGTGTAGGAAGAAATGTGGCCTTTGTAAGAGTTAGGGAATGGTGAGGATTTAAGATAGATAGGAGATTCACCCTTTAGATTTGTTTTTATTTTTATCAGATAATTATTTAATCATTTCAAGTCTTGAATAGAGGATAATGACAATTAGTGTATTTGACCTTAGTTTAAGGGTAATGTTTATATCAAGGGGCTCATTTAGAAACTTGTAACAATTAAACCATATGGTAATGGAAAAGCTCAATATAGGAAAATAAATTAAATGAAATAAATAAGTTTACAAGAATGCATATATAATTGAACATGATGTTAAGTATGGAAGGTTTAATTAAATTAGTGTTAAGACTATAAATTAGGTTAGTTGGATGTACATATAATAGGGTTAACATGAAGTAAGTTGTCAGAATGATGGGATTGGAGAATCAAGGATAAGGATGGATGATGGATTAAAATAATAACTCAAATCTAGTTTTATCTAGTCAATAAAGCACATTGATAGATAAGAGTTACTAGATAGAATTGAATGCATGACAAACCTGTGTAGATGTTGGATTTAATGTCAAGTGAATTTTATATTTGGCTTGAGGGAATGTTAGTTAGATAATGAATGTTGTGGATTCGATTGAAGATATTAGTAGAATATCAAAGTCGATAGAATATATACCAATTTGAAAATGTAGTGTAGGAGTAAAGCATTAGTTAGCTAGTATGTAATAAGGGTCAATAGGCATGTCATTAGAGGTAGCTTGTTAGCTCATGTACCCTATGTATAATTAATTATAATATGATTCATGTACACCAAATTTTACTATGTTAGTTGCATGAAATGATGAATACATATATGTCAGAATGACAAGGTATGTTATATACAGACCTTATTTATACGCTTGCACCTAATTCTTGCATAAACAATTCATCTAACAAATTTAAATTGACACACTCAATATGATAGTGTAGTAGGATGTGTTTAAATACAGATCATGAATTATTATTGAGTTAAGTACTTTGAATTGGCCCTTAGACTTACTAAGAGTTCCTCATTTTATGTGCTTACTAATTCATACTATGAAACTAATTTGAATCTTAACATGCTTTGATAATAATAATATTGATAGTGAGAAAGTGAACTTATGGTGAATAATTAGATGTAATAATGTAAAAAGTAAATGCAATAGTCTAGTAATTATAGTAATTAAAATAGTAAATGTAAAAGCATGACAATGTAGCTAGATTAGTTAGAAGTTGATGAGCTAGATATTTACTAATTGTCTTTTGTTAGAGTGAGTTTAATTTATGTATTGAAATAGTAATTTTTGTGTTTAGGAAACTGTAGTGAGTGCTAGTTTGGTGAGGAAGCAATGTTGATAGAATGCATAAGGATGACTAAATAGAGTAAAGAGGGAGAAAATGACTCAGTATTAGTCCAATCTTTGAGAGGACCTATAACCAGTAAGATATGGATGCAAGCACATGATACACGTTTGGCACATAAAACAAATTGTTTATTCCATAAGTTGTGTAACTAATATGTTGAATGATGGATACTATCAATGCAAGTGGCCCCTTCTCCATCATGTAGACTTCGAAGCTACCTTTGGGGCATATCTTTTCTAATTTCCAATGGTTAGATCCGATATAGTGTGGTAGATAAGTGCACATTTTCTTATTTGACTAAGGGTGCTCATGTGATGAGTACTAAATCTAAATTCTCTAGATACATGTGTTTAATCGATTAAGATATACTACACTTCCACACCATATAGTAATTGTGACATTAATATATATTGTAATGATTAATGAATGTGTGTACATTGGTAATGAGGATAATATGTAATTTTGATCCCCTTCCCTTACATGCTAGCATCACGACCTAGCCCATATGATACAACCAACAGACCCTAATAGAATATTAGTATCAAAGGCTTGTTAGGATATGAATTACCTCACTAATTTATGAGTGTTGTATCTTGAACTTGCTCGTTTGATTCGTGACACTAACTTGAACTAGACTATCATCCAATCTATTTGAAAACCACCTGTGACTAAAATGTTACAACCGGATGACACTATCCACATGAGTCTTGAACTCCTATTCAATGATAACCTTGTTTTACAATATGTAATTTCTTATGCGACTTCATAAGCTACAAAAAAAATAAAAAATTCTTGTGTTTTTACTAGTAAAATTTAGGGCATGACACATGATCCACGATAAATTAAACAATACTAGATACTAAATTAATATGTATATCATTGTGTACATAAATGACAAAAATATATATCAAAATACATGTATCCATAGAAAAAATTTTACACAAATATATATCAAAGATCATGTATCCATAGAAAAAGTACTCAAATATATATCAAAATACATAGATCCATATACAAAATGTGGCTGATCATGCCATCAGAATGTGTATAATATCAATGTTTCTGTATACAATGTGGCATATGCCATCTCAAAATGTCTCATGATGCATCCTATGAAAACTATACTATCCTAGGGTGTTTGTGGATGATCAAAATGAAGCCTCTTCACTGCACTAGGTGGATCGAATGCCTCCTACATAAACAAAAAAGGAAAACCCAAAGTTAGACTACTAAATTTATATGATTCTACATATCTAACATTGAATTACTCAAATGCATAATGATCTTTTCTATAATGGACATTAATACTATCAAAATTTCATAATAAATACCTCTCTCGCCAACCTCCTGTGTTGGTCAGGAGTCCTCTTGTATGCCCTCGACAATGCTGGTACCTCTCTGATTGTGGGTTGTATATGTTCAAATACCTTTGTCAGATGAATCTACAATTTAAACTATAACATTATAATTCATAGCATGCTAAATTTATAACATATTTAATCATGAATTCAAACTAAAACTTACTATTGTAGGCTCCTCCTCAGGAGTGAGTGGCCACGTCATCAAATCTACATAATTGTCCTGTCAGACCTCATGTGCACTAGGAGTCTCCTATGAGATACAAAATAGTAGTTGTTAATATCACGAAAATTAGTTTTGAATTTATTTATGAAGATAAGTGATGCAGGAGCATCCCATGCTCATCAGGGGAACATTGAAGATCAAAGGCATTACAGAGGTCATGGAGCATCTCTTGAAGTCAATTGGGCAATCCTTGCACCAATTATGGCTCATGGAAGCATACAAAGTTATAATGTTGGACTCATATGTGGAAAAAAGTTGTAATTGGGCATGAGATAGGATTTTAGGATTTCATATGGTAGATGAGTCATTTTATAGGTTCATGTAGGTTTTCATGATCATATCTTTTCATTAGACAAGTCAAAATGTTCAATAAGCCCTAAAAGCATAGTTTAATAGTTGGAAATTTGAATAGTAATGGTTGTGTTTTTTGGAGGGAAACTCCATAATTTAAATTTTATGAAGATTTAACAAATGAAACTGATTGGAGGTGGTTGAGGAGGTTACTAACCATCCCTTGAAACTTATAAATTGTGATTGTACGGCTTGGAGGGTCAGATTTGTACAGATTGTCTCAGAAATTTGAATGAAAGTGCTTGGTTTTCAAGAGCAACTTGAAGAATCCTTTGTTTTGTAAGTGCTTTCTGATATTGGAATGAGTGGTAATATCATCTTATATATGTAAATGCATGGTGAATTCTGAAGGAGAAGTTCTAGAATTGAGTTTTGGGGTTTGAACAAGCAGACCCTAGTTTTTAAGCCATTTTAAGGAGTGTTTTGAAGTTTGGGTGTTTAGGAGTGTGACCAAGACCTATAATCTTGAAAATAATTTTATTTAGATCATTAATAGAGACTATGAAAAAGTATTAAGTCAGATTTCAAGTTTGAAGGGTACTTTCTTTGTAAAAGTGGTCTAATTAGGCCTAATTCTGAGACAAACTGCCCTGTTCCGAACAATGATATCTAATTTTTGGATATGTTATAAAACTCAAAAAAGGGTATTTGAAAAGCTAGTTTATTTTCTTATTGTTTTGGAAAGTTTGGGAGAAAAATTAAGAAAATAGGTTTTGCTAATCCAAAGAAGAGAATAGCCTAGTAAGGGCAAAACTGGTCTCTTTTGTATCTACTAAAGATTTGTGGGTTTGGAAACCTTAGAAACATGTTGGTTGAAGTTTTTTAAGGTGTGTAGAGGTGGAGGGAACACTTTGTGAATGTAAATCCAAGTTTGGAGTCTTTGGTGGCATTGTGTGCATTTGGGAACACCATTGAAACATAGGGGTTGGGTCCATATTGTGCTTGAATTTGCAAGTTTTTGATTAGATCCTCCATCCTCTACATCAAATGGTATCAGAGCATCAAAAAAGTCTTTTGGGAGTAGATAAGTTGTAGGTTTCGTCATCATAGGATTCTTTGTCATCCTTAGTGTGCTAGTCCCTTTGTTGAAGCCTTGGCGTGTCTAATTACTCCTTGTGTGTCCCAGAGTTGAAAGGTACATAAGTGGTGTCCAGAGATTTCTTGGTGAGGAAAGAAAGATAATAAATGAGTTGTCCCTTGGGAAGGAAGAAAACTTGTTGTGAAAATGCCTCCTAAAAATTAAATGGCTAGAGAACTTGAAGAATTGAGAGAAGAGTTGGCAAGAGAGAAAAGAGAGAGGAGAGAACTTGAAGCATCTAGAGTGAGGGAAGAAAAATAGATGAGAAGAGAGAGGCTGAAGCTTATTGCAAGGATAGAATCCTTAGAAAAGGAAAGGCAAGAACCTATAGGAGAAGAGGTTAGAGGAATAAATCATGGAGAGAACCATGAAGAAGAAGAGGTTGGTAATGCAAGGTAAGAGCATGAGACAACAGATGATCCTGAAGAAAGGAGATTTATGAGAATCATTAAGGTAGTACAAGGTAATGGTGGGAAGAACCATATTGATTTGCCAATATACTAGGGTAAAATGGATAGCGAAGAAGTGCTAGGGTGGATAGAGGCCCTTGAGAACTACTTTGATCTTGAAGACATAGAGGCAGATAAGAAGGTAAAAGTAGCAAAAGAAAGACTGAGAGGAACAACACTCACTTGGTGGACTAGTGTTCAGAATGAAAGAGAGGAAAGGTGGTGCAGGGCACCTAACCTATGTGGCAAGGGGGAACAAGTATCTATGTTGCCGGACACCTTGCCACTCCATGAAAGCGAGGATTCAAGTAGATTAGGAAGTTGGAATAAAGGTTTGGTCCATATTTTACAAGTTGGTCTATGTTTTTTAATAAAGGCACATGTAAGGCCCACAAGAATTTTGGTGTGGTTATAAACCAAGTGATTCCATGGGACCAAAAGGCCTCAGAATAGGGTATTTAGAGTATAAACAGTATTAGCAAAAAGTGGTTGTTTGTTTGTTTTATGGTTGGGAACGCCTATATGGTTGTTCCAACGGTCATGTAGACCTTTATATATGTCATATGTGATCTTATTCGAAAGGGGGAGATCAAAGTGTACGGTGGTTTGGAGAAAAAATAATAAAAACTTTAATTTTTTGGAAATTTACTGGTAATCACTCGATTGTTATGTTGGTACGGATCTGTACAGAATTTTTATGATTGCTAAGTATATGAAATAGTTGTAGGGGTGAGTTAGGAAACTTTTAGTTTTGGTTTGACTCAAAAAGGAGTTGGGGTTTAAAGGTTATCTGCATTTTAGAAGAAGGTGGTCTGAAAATCCTTGTTTCCTAGACCCTTCCACAAATGCATCCCTAACTTGCATTCCCACCAATGGCACCCTCTAAAACTAAGGGACATGCAAGTTAGCAGACTAGGTAACATAATGGCAGAGGTTGGAGGCCTGGAGAGAAGGGAAACTATTTTTCCAAGTCGGCCCTAGGTCAAGCAAGCCCATGTGCTTGACCGGTTTTTGCAAGGTAATTGGTGATAGTCATGGTTGCAGGCACTTCTGATTAGTTTGAGTGTTCAAGTTGGATGCATTGACTATGTTGGAGATTGCCTTAAGTGTTTTGGGTCTTGGGAACCCACCTTGCCCATTCTTCCTTGAAGCCCTCGCCTAACTTGATCAACTAGGCCTAGGTACCAAGAAGCAGTTTGGAGGGTGTTGGAGCAAGATCAGCCCAAAAGCTTTTGGATTCTTAGTAGGTGCCAAGAAGGGTGTTTGGGCCTATGGATAAGTCCCTATGTTGTTAAGGGATACTAGGAGAAAAGTGAAAAGAAGCTAATTGGAAGTCTACAAGGTTTGTTGGCCTAGAAGTGCAAAGGTGTGTTGAGAGTTTGGTGGAACCAAACAAATTGATGATTTTGGGTTGGAACAGTATGTCCATGATTGTCTCCATTTCTAGTGATAGTTGGTGAGGTTTTCAAAGTGGGATTTCCTTGTTTGGCTTGGAGGTTGAGTATACCCGGAGTGGGTAAGAGGACTTGTGAGAAGTCCTAGAATCCTAAGTTGGATTGTGACAGCCATTTATTGGCTTTTGGAAGGTAGTTGCTATAGACTCTACATGAAAAGGGGATTGAATAAGATTTTAGATTGGGGGAGAATGAAGACCATGGTGAGAAACCAATTCTTGCCATCTAATTTAGCAATCCAAATAAAGATAAGAAGGAATAATTTGAAACAGAGAGATATGGATGTCATGTCCTATACTGAGCAATTCCATACCCTGAGTATTAGGGGAGGATTGGAAGATGAAGATGAGAAGGTGGATAGATACATTAATGGCCTCAAGTACAATATTCAAGATGAAATAGGATTGAATGTACCAAGGACACTTAGAGAATGTTTTTAGTTGGCAATCCGAGTAGAGGAGAAGTTGAAAAGAAAGAATGAGAGGCAAGAAAATCAGAGAGGAGGTGGAACAATGAGAGGAAGAGGTGTAAGAAGTTAGTTTGACACTTCAAACAATCAAGACAAAGATAAAGGAAAAGAGATTACATTTGAGAGAAGAGGAAGTTTCAGGGGAGGAAGATTTGGAAGTGGAAGAGGTAATAGTGTTTTCATAGGTAAATGCTTCACATGTGGAGGAGTAGGCAATCAATCCTACAAGTGCCTTGAGAAAGGTGTGGATTTCAGGAAGGAGGAGAGGAGAGTCACCCTGACCCAAGGAGAAGAGGAAGAAAAGAAGTACAATAATGCAGACCCTGAACTTGAAGGAGAATCTTTGATGGTGAGAAGAGGACCACAAATGCAGCAGCAAAAGGAGACCAGACCATCCATTTTCAAGAAAAATTGCATGAACCATGGTAAGATTTGTAAGATGATAATAGACTCTAGTTCCTTTGATGATTTAGTGTCTTATGAAATGGTAAATAAACTAGGATTGAAGAAGTATCCTATTGATAGACCATATAGGGCATCTTGGGTCAGTGATGCGCAAAATATTGTTGTAAGGGAGCAAGCAATAGTGGATTTCTCTATAGGAGAATATAAAGATAAAGTTATGTGTGATGTCATTCTAATGACATGCTGCCATGTAATCCTTGGAAGGCCTTGGCAAGCCTCAAGGAACACTATTCATTTTGGCTCATCAAATGTTTATATAGTACACAAAGATGGTGTGAAGTTTGAGCTAAATCCTTTCACTGGTCATGATGAGGAAAGAGTTATTTGTTTTGGCAAGAAAGAGTTTGTGGACTTGTAGGAGTAGAGGGAGAGTAAACATGATATGACAGATCTTCCACTGAAGCCATCTCTTTTGGTTATGAAGGATGAGATTGTTCAAGACAAAACTTAGAATTTTTCTTACAAGTAGATAGTGATAGCAAAAGGAGTGATGATAGGAATAGTATGGTGTCCTTTGGTGACAAGAGTGAACAAAGAAGTGAACATATCCATGGAGGATAAGAGACAGGGTCAGCATGACCTCAAACAAGAAGTTATTCAACCTTTGTCAAGGATAAAACATGACTGTTCACAATCAGCAGGCAGTAAGGTTACCATGACTGGTAACAAGGATCCAATGCTTTTTGTTTCTAATGATTTGTATGCAGGTGTGTAGGGTAATACATTGCAGGTACAAAGTTGCAAACATCCCTCTAGAAGGATGGGAGGAAAGAAGATAGTACCCCTTAACTCTTGGGACAAGAGTTTCTTTGAAGGTGGGGTGTTTGGTGTAGGGGCACCTATTAAATCATCTAAGAGAGCCTTGGTCCCAGATGAATATAGAGGATCAAAGACATCATTGATTGTTAATTAAGATATATTAAAACCAATAATGGAATTATGTAATAAACAATGTACTTTGAAAGACAAAAGTCATAAAAGTCCTAGTAAGGACCTAAGGGCAACATGATGTAAAATGGCCAAAAGAGCCATGTGGGGTAGTCTTAGGATAGTTTCATACTTAGTTGCATTTAATAAATCCATATGACCAATTTTGAGTCAATGGAATAGTTTAGAAAGTTAGGGAATGCATAAAAACTATAGTTTGAAATTTGAATTTCAAATTCAAACTGTCATATTAGTTTTGGAGGGAAAGTAGTAATTTGGTATTTGTTTGATTAAATAAACCTTTGTAACCAACTTGGTCGGTTGGACAAGTGCATATAAGCCTATTTAAGTTGTAATGAACATATGCAAGACATGAATCATTATTGGTACGAAAAAAATCACAGAAATTGTACAGAACAACAATCATACTTTCCTCTCCATCAATAAGAAAAATTAAAAATAAATGATATTTATACATACAATGGGGCTCTCTGTGCGAATGGAAATCTCTGATGATCTAGGATGCCGAATTTGTACAGGCTCATCACCAATAGCCACAACCTATATACAATAAAGAATGTAATTAAATGAGATTACCACAAACATTTTACAAGAATGCATCAATATTTAATCAATTAGAAAACATCTAATTACCTTTCCTTTGTCAGTGCATGCTAGCTCACCCCCCACACTTTGTCCCCTCGGGGCAAGTGGTATCTGCAAGATAAAAGAAAGATTAGCAACCATATATGCTACAATATCAAATAGAAAAAAAAAATGTGAACACAACATAATGTATCGTAGATGTCTCAAGGCCAAATGAAATGGCCGAGAGTGTAGCATCGTCTATCTTTCTGAGCTCCTCCTCGGTCATCAACTAAACATGAATGAAGATCGCATACATGTAAAAATTAGTATGGCTTAAAAATTAAAATTACTCTATTATAAAAATTAACTTTAAATCACATATTTCATAACAAAAAAATTTATACATGTACTGACACCGAAGGAGTCCATGCCTCTGCATTCCCCTCCTCTCTCGCATTAGGGTCTGTAGCCACGTCTGGTGTATTCTCGTCTAATACAAAATGATACTCAAGAAGATCACCTATGGGACCCAGGAAAATATTCATGTAATGCAAGTGTGAGGCACACAAACGTGTGATAAGCTAGCCGATGATGAACTTGCACCAACATCATCAATATGAGGAGGCAGGACTGACCTAGCCTAAGATATCATTAGGCTACTCAGCCTATGAATGGCTTTGATGGTCTGAGATCTAGCCTTTGCCATAATATCTAGATGTTGCACTCTAGGAGGGGGGAAGATATCGGGGGGGGACAAAAGTGCCAAGTTTCTTCTGCTAGGAAGAGGGTCTATCCTGAGGAGCTCCTAGTCCTAAGCCCATGTTGGGCTTCATGCTCCAATAGTTCACTTTAAGTTTCAACACAAATTTTGCATATAATTTTCTAAGGAAATAAAATGGTATGTCTAAATTTCCATGTGGAGGGATATCAAAGACCATCCACCAATGATCCCAAAAATTTGCACGTATGGCATCATTTGTGCACCATTTAATCGATAGTTTGGTTTTTTTTGGGTCAACTAGTATACCCGTTTTTGGGTTAGCAAAAAGGCTAGCCAAATCGTCTTTGGTTATGTTGAGGGCCGCAACCTCATCATAATCCAAACCATCATCAAACATCTGGTGCATTTCATCACGCCAACGAAGAGCGACATTTTGTTGGTTCGTAAGGGTTTCAATGTTATCCACTATGGTCTTTAACGTGGATAACATAGGAGCTAGTGCAGGTACATTATTATATGTTCTATGCAAACCTCTCAACTCAGTGAGATTTTCATTTATCAAATCCTCGATTCGAAGAGGGTTTTGAGGAGGTAGAGGATCATTTGGTGGACAATTTTGTGGGGATACTAGATCGTTCGGTGGTGGGTTACGAGGAATATTATTTCCTGCCTCAATGTCATCATTTTGATTAGCCATTCCTATTGAATTACAAAATGTAATATATATTAAAAAAAATCTAAATTTTAACCATTTTTGTCAAAAAAACCCTAGATTCAACTAAAACAAACAAAATCATCCTAAAATATATTAAATTTAGGTTAAAAATGAGTTGGGAAGAAAAAAAATACCTGAATATCTGATATCCGATCTTGTATCTGATATCCAATCCATAGTGGTAATATTGGCCCCATATTCGCGTAAAATAAGGGCCTGCGGATCTGTGATTTTATTTAATCCAATGCACAGGTATCAAATATCTGATACTATATCGGATATCCGATATGGCCCAATAACATATAATGAGTATAATATAGTATAACATATAACATATAATATATATTACATTATGTTACATTTTATATTTTTTTAATTATATTTTATATATACTATATTAATTTACTATATATTATAATATAAAATATTATATTATATAATAATAATATTATTATATTATATTGTTATAATTTATAATATATTATACTTTTTTATTATAAGATATTACTTTTTTTTAAATATTATATTATTATATAATAATACATTATAATATTATACGATTATAATATAATAGTAATATTATTATTATTTAATATGATATTATTATTATTTAATATAATAATATTATTATATCTTATTATTATTTAATAATAACATTATATTAAATAATAATAATATCATGTAGTAAATATTAATATTAAATAATATATGATATTAAATAATAATAATATTATTATTATTAAATAGTATATCATACTATTATATGATAATAATAATAGTGGCATAATATTATACTCTAATTATCAGATATCCAGTCACATGTCAGATATTCGATTTAAAATTGGATTTTCGATATTATCAGATATTCGATGTAAAATCAGATATCCGATAAGGCTCGGCTTTACATTCCAGGTTTGGTTCCTGGATAGGTGAAAAAAAGTCAGAGCAGATTTTGAAGCACTTTTAGGTGTCTTCAAACTCTTTTTTTTTTCACATCGCCACTTTTTGGCACACCATGATCCTGCACATACCCGCCAATGTTCTAGTAGGAGCCTTGTATTGATTCTCAAGATACTTCAAACCTAAATCACTAATAGTTTCCAAATGCAACCTCATGTGTTCCTACCATAGTGCAAAGTTGTCTCTGTTCAACTTGGGAATCTCTCTTCTATAAGACATCCTGATCTTTAGCTTAGGTCCTTGAAATCTTCTCTGTAAGCACAAAATCTCTAATACCAATTGTTGGAAATATAAAAGGAGTAACTAAGAGGGGAGGGGTGAATCAATTACCACAAAAATAAATTCCAGATCCCTTAAGTGTTAGCACAATTAAAATATAAACTCTAATAAACTAAATTCTACTATAACTTGACAAACACACATGCACTCAGTTTACACTATCAAATGTTGTAACTCAATAAGAACTAAAAATCAACTATTTCTTGGCAATAACTAAATATACTGATCTTTAAGATGTTAACTATGATTAACCTTAATTTAACTTTGTTCCACACACATAATGTAAATAACATGAACACAATGACACCAAAATTTAACGTAGGAACCCAATTTGAGAAAAACCACCAATTACAGCTAGTTACTATTTTTCACTCTTCTAAAGTGAGCCTTGTTAGGAGCCAACCCTATTAAAGGTTACACAACCCATTGTTAGGTGTGACCTTGTTAAAGGATTTAATCACCCTATTAGAAGTGGCCTTGTTAGAGGTCTTTAAGACACTTCAAGTAGAAATGCCACCTTGTTAGAGGATTTACAAACAACTGTTAAGATAACTCTATTAAGAGATTTAGTTCATTGCTACAATGGTTAGAGAGAAATAATCATATGATTTGATTTATGATGCAACTGATTTGTTAATTACAAATCTCAATTCTAGCTTCAATATTTATCCTTCTTGATCAAATGTATCTTTGAAGCTCCATAAGGATATTCTTCTTATCATTCAAATTTGCTTCCTCTAAGCATTCTTTTTCTTCACACATGCTTTCACATTCAATCTCACAACTTGACCTTATATTTATATCTTATACATTATCAAGTTGGCTTGAATACAACTTAGAATAATTAATATTCATCTCCTTAGTTGGCTAAAACCATTAAACAAATTCATTTAACTCAATAAACCAAAACAAGAAAATACTTCGTTAGCCAACCCTACTTGGTAGACACTAACCAAAATAGATTTTCCTTCATTAACCAGGTGAGTTTAGTTAACTATGGTTTTTATGCCAACTTGCTTTGTCTCTTGAGTGAACTTGGTAGACACTACCATCTATGAATTCTCTTTGGTAATTGATGCGCTTGGTTAACACTCATTACCTTTCAACTTTCATTTGTCTCCCAAGTGAACTTGGTAGACATGCAGTCTTCTAAACTTGGCATACACAAGAATGCTTGATAGACACAAAGAATAGTCTTCATCACCTGAGTGAGCTTGATAGATAATGACTGGTGAATGTATGACATTTTGTGTAACATTAAAGACAATATACAATTGATTAATTATTTTTCAACATTTTTTATGGGCTACAATATAAAAGATAAATTCATGAAGCTAGGATTTGAGGGTCCATCAAGATCCACACTATGCAAAGGAAACTCAAATTCAACAAAACATATATTATACCAATGCCCATTTACAAGGGAATGTTGATATTAGCTTAATCAGAAATGAATTTGGGTATCAACCCTTATTGAAAATCTTGAGTCATCTAAATAGTTGTCTTAATGGAGAAAATACCAAAATATATAGTAAATTATGGAATATCTCCCCCTCTATTCTCATGTAGGAAACATGGAAGGAAAGAAATAGGAGAATATTTAATAATTAGTCCTCAACAAAGTAAAAACCTTTATTAAAGGCATAATGAACAATAATCTAAGGAGAACAATTAAAGAATAAGGGTCATTTTTTGATTGGGATGTAGATATGTGTAGAAATTGGACCAACCTCATAAACCCACCATTGATATATCCAAAGAAAAATTAACAAGTACAAAAATAATGCAGATGGGAACCACCTCTAATAGGGTGGTCTAAATTATATTTTCATGGACTATCTAGAGGCAAACCGAGAGAGGATGGGATTGGATGTATCATATGTTCAAAAAATTGAGACTATATTATTAAGCAAGCTAAGTCTTTAGGAATAACCTTGAATAATATTATAGAATTGGAAGCTCTTAGGGAGGGACTAAAACTTAGTCTAGAGATGGGAATTAAAAAACTAGTCATTGAATGAGATTCTTATATTATTTTGTATGTGCTTAGAAAACATAGCACCCCAAATTGGATCATTAATTCCAAGCTCGAGTTTCTATTGGCTCTCTTAGATAAGTCTGAAGAAATTAGAATTCAACATATTTATAAAGAGGGGAACAAGGAAGCTAATCAACTAGAAAATAGGGGTGTGGACGGTGAGGATATTAGACTATAGGCTTCTTAGATCAAAATTTTCAACATTGTTCCCTTTTTCTTCTTCACATCTCTCTCTCTCTCTCTCTCTCTCTCTCTCTCTCTCTCTCTCTCTCTCTCTCTCTCTCGCTCTATTACTTCTCTTATTTCTTCTCCTTTTTCTTTTTATTTGAACATTTTTGCCTTGGAATTTTCATTTATCATCTCTTTTTCCTTGGGTTTCCCTTTCTCTTACTGGTCTCTTTCCCCTTTAATTTCTTCTTAGTAGTATTCATTATTTTAGAGTTTAGAACTATATTAATTTATCACAAGTCTTCCTTTCTCCTTTATTGACTTGAATCTAGTAGTCTTTTTCCTTTCTAAGCTTGATTGAGGGATACATCTGATAGTAGATAATTAATTATAAATATTAAATCTCCAATTTTTCGTATAAATTATTAGCGTCTAGGTAGGGCTAATAGATTCTTTTAACTTAGGGGATGATATATTCATCTATTTTTAATTTAAATGAGGAAATTGTCACTTCATAAAATACTCACCCAATTATGAAATAAGGTAGTTGGGTTTCAAAACCTATCTTTGGTGTGCATTCATATGAGTGATTATCAATAGTAAATAAGCATATCGACCCCCTTTGGAAAGTAATTTCTAGATCTTTCCATTTGTTTCATGAAGGTGGAAGAAATTTAAAGACAAAGAGGGGTCTATAACTAACCTCAATATTGAACCATTTGTCACCTCTGTCGTGGACTTCCACCAAGTGTTGTCTATTAGTTTTACTTCATGGCCCTAGAATGAAATTTTCTATTAATTTGTTTCATTTAGAACCATGGCCTTTAAGAAATATTTTAAACTTGAGCACTGGAACATAATCCTCAATCCTATAGATGATATGTCTAGGGTGGCTATTAGTAGGGTAATTCTGAAAAAGGATTTTAATTATGACTACACTTGGTAAATCAATAGATTGATTATAGGGTCATTTACAAATTGTTTTTCCAAGGCTTAGGTGGGACATTAAGATATCATTCGATTATGGTTTAATCTTTTTGACCCAATCTAGCTAGATGGGTTGGAGCATGCGATCCTTAGCATTGATGGGAGCTTAGAAATTCCTTATGTAGAAGAGTATATGTCTAGTCCTCTAGGTATTTTGTTTAAAATTAATGTCCCTAGATGCCTAATATTAAAAGTTAGAGATAATAATTTGTTTAATAGAGAGTGGCCAATGATGAAGGCTAGTCTGATATGGAGGGGTATTGTTGAGTACCAAAATCATTACTAGCTTCTTAATTATTTATGAGTCTTTAATTCATATATCGAGTCTAGGGTAGATTTTTATGACTTAAGAAAATTGGAATCTTCCCTCCCTGATTAAATCAAATCAAGGAGAAAACTGCTTTTGTTCTAGTGTCGAGCATAATGGAATACAATATGAGGATGTGGAAGATCTTATTATGGTTTTATAGGAAAGTAGATGACCTATCTTGACCTTGTAGGTGTCTTTGTTAGATTATTTTATTCTTCATAGCTTGGGTTTGGTGTGTTATGGTTTATTGATGTTGGTCTGGCTATCTGGGGTTATGGTCTTCTTGAGGCATGGTTTTTCTGGTTTTCTATCTTGTTCCTTCCTTTTTCTATTGTCACACTTTTGGCTAGTCCATCCATTGTCTTAGCCAATTTTTTTTTGTATGGCTTTGTCTTCATTTTTACGTATCGTTACTTTTTTTGATCATAGGTAGGCTCCCTTTTGTGTGGGAGTTTTGTTTGTTCATTTTTATTTTAGATGATTAAAAAAATTAATAGATTTTGTATACTGACTTTATTAGAACACTAATGAAATGCATTTTAAGGTAAAAATATGGTGCATGGATCAATTATACAAGAATGGAGAAATTCTTAATAATAGTTGTATGCATGTAAAGTAATGTGAGTTTTAGTTTTTTGAATTCATAATAGAGATATGAGTTGGTATTGATAATTAAAGTTATGGTATAAATCTTCCTTTTAACATGAATGGTTACCATAGAAGATGGAATGTTAAGGAGAAAATGGAAAATTATGATGAGAAGAATAAGTGTTTGAATCATAATTAACTTCCATTAAGTTTTATGTCTGATTTAATCTCCTTCTCATTAGGTAAATCAACATTCTAAAAAAACTCTAATAACAATAGTATGATATATATATAACATAGTTCAAAAAGGTGATAAACTGAAAGGACTAAACTATCCCCTAGTCTAGTAAGTTATTTTCCATAATTAGAAAGACTAAAGATGAAGGTTTGTAAAATTAGATAGTTGACATAAACTGTTGGAATATTCAAATGGGAAGAATGCTTCTGAGAAGGGGGGGGGGGGGGGGGGGGGTGAATCAGAAGTACTAGCCTTTGGCCTATTTTAAATCCTTAATAACATATAACTGAAATCAACATTCATGCATCTAAACATTAAACAATCATGAGAAACAAACATGCATCACCACATAACACTTGAGATTTTGGTAACCCAAAAACCCTCCAAGAATAAGAAGGTAAAACTAGGGTGGGGATGATACCCACAAAATCACTACAGCAATAATGTTTGACCACTTCTGATGGTCTGCACTGTTAAAGGCTTTACACTATGTCAATAGTGACCTGGTTACACTTTACATGAAGTGTTACCCTATTAAAGGATTTAATCACCTTTTTAAAGGATCTACAAAATAGTTGTTAAGCTAACCTATCAACATAGGGTTTCCTTTCTAATATAATGGTTAGAGAGTATTAGGTATAATAAAATTGATAGCTTACAATCCTTGATTGCTGAATACAAGCACTTGATCTACTTTCTTTGATCTTGACCCTCTAAGATATAATATTCATTCATATTCCTTTCTTTTTTCTAATCAACTGAATGTCTAATTTCTGCTCTCTTCCTCTAAGTCTTTTTACTCTTCACTCTGAACTCCACTATAGTTTCCCCATACACTCCTTCATCAATTCATAATACAATGAGATTTCATCTTCCTTATAAAGACATTTGAAGACTTAGGGTTAGGTGTGGATCTATGATCCATATTGAATCTCTATTTCCCACTCATTCCTTGCACTTTTGTTATTGGTTGCATGCCTTCTTCATTTTTTAATTGGCTGCATGTAGTCTGCATAGGAAAAAATAAAAGATTCGATCTTATTTGTTTGATCCTTCTAGATCCTTCAATGTTGGCCATAAAAATGGTTTACATTTGAATTAGTGAAGTTACAAACTCATATGTGCATTCTGTGTTACTCAGCACTTACTAATTTTTGCTGCTCAACACATGTAACAAAACTATCTCACTCAGCTCCTATATCATGCTCGACACTTGAAGTCGCTTGACACTTGATCTTCATTCGGCACCTAAAGATCACCCAGCACTTGATCTTCACTTAGCACTTGAAGGGTGTTCGACACCTGAAGATCACTCAGCACTTGATGGATTTTTTGACTCGGCACATGTTGTGGCTCGGCATGCATAGTGTGCTCGACTTCAATGTAGAAAGTGGTTAAGTGTGTTGGCACTCAAATGTCAAAACCATTCAGAGACTAACATAAACATATTTCATAATAGGCAATTTTGGATTTATATTCTGCATTAGTCATTAGTCAATGTTCATAACTCCCAAATGTAATAAAACTTTTCTCCCTTTTCATTTTCAACTTAATAACAATCTTCAACAACACATATATTAGGAGTAAATTTAATGAAATATATATATTTAATAGAAGGAATAAAAAGCGAAAAAGGGTATATAAGCTAAGAATATTATTGTAAATTGGTTCAATAAACATCAAAATAGGCAATTCTTTAGTTACTTATCATAGTGGATTATTTGATGTTTGTCGCTACTAAAAATATGTATCAGGGAGCATGTTTTTTTTATAGGGATACAAGGGAGTGCTTGGATCATTAGAGGAAAGTTCATTTAAATAGTCATTAAAGTCTATAAAAGGATGAATACTATTTAGATTTGATTTGAGAAACAAATGTAAAATCTAAAAAATATGTAAATGAATGAATGCCTTTCTATTCCCCATGCAAGATAAAAGAAATTGTATATTTCTTCCTCCTCTTTGAATAGAACTTATGTGGAAAGACAACAAAAATGTAATATTAGGGTATGCCCCTTTTATTTTTTTAATTATACAAGACAATTGTCCAAGGCAAGACTAGAGATTTTGTTCTCTGTTTGTTCCTACTAGTGCCTACTTGAATAGAGGTAGATGTATTTTTTTTTGTTATATTAATAACAATTATAGGACACTAGTCTCTTACAGATCAAAAATAATAATTATATTATTTTTAATTTATAAAAAAAAATTCTAATAATTATTTTAATTAGTTTTAATTAATTAATTTTTACTTTTATTGGTAAAAAAATTAAACTAAAGAAGAAATAAAATTGTTATAGTATAATTTATGAAAAAAAAAAATCATTTTTACTTAAAATATATAATTTTTAGGTTTTATACACTTAATTTTTATCCATTATGCTATTTTTTTTATGTAATGTTATTATTTTTTAATTTATAAATTGATTAATAAAAATGATAATTAGTAATAATTATTCTACTCATTAAAAATAGATAATTATTTTTTCCAATAAATTAAAAATATATAATTTTGGACATCATTTTCTTAATGTGAACATAATTTAGGACCCTTGCAAAATGGTTTTACATGTTTCTAAACTTTTTTTGGGCTTTTTAAAGTAGTTTCAAAGCTCGAGGGAAATTTTTTCAGCAATAAGTACATGAGCAATCCCACATTAAAATTTTGTTGGCTACTAAGAAATGAACATGGTCTCATAAATATTATAATCATAATCCAAAAATTTATATAGTGAGATGTGAATGTAATTTGGAGCTATCCTCTTAAATAAATCCTATTGGCACTCATTTTCCATCATTTTTGTTAGGTTCAATTCATTTTTGAGTGAGATTTGACATTTTAAAAGGAATTCCACCCTAACAATACTCTTAACTAAAAAATATGTTGATTATAATATAATATTAAATTACAAGTCTTTAATTAGATGCAACTATCCTCTTGACAAAAATATACCTTTGACCAAAATTCAAAAAATAAAAAAAATATAATGGATTTTAGTAAATTTTTTACCATTTTTTCTTTATAATCTACATGTTTTGCAATTGAAAACAACCAAAAATTGAGAATAAACAATGTACTTTTGAAGATCTAAAAAAAAAGTTTGACTTTTGGTGCATTCCTATCTAGAAGAAAGCCTTCACCCTTTTATTTGGGAGGTCTGAGGTTTGAGTCCATTCAAGTTTAACATTTATAATATAATTAATTTCATTAAATAATAATAAAATATATTTTTAGGACATGTAAGATGGAGATAAGGAAGAGGAGAATAATCAAAGAGGTCCTTTAAATTTTAGAAAAAACTAGTCATCAATAAGAAATATTGTTAATGATACTTATGATGTTTTCCAAACTTTTTTCTTGTGACAAGTCCTCAATTAAAGGGATAGCAGGAGACTATTAGACAAAATGGTCTAAATTTATCTAAAAGAGTCATATTAGTTGTTATGTTGTCATTGATATCAAATTCTTAGTTGGCTAGACATTATACCAACTTAGTAGAGTACCATATCATTGTATTAATAAAGAGGATTTGAAGAAAGTATGATAAAGATATCTAAGTGATCTATGTAAGGTATACAATGGGTACTTGAATGAGTTGGACAATGGTAATGTATTGTTGGTTTGATTTTTGTACAATCATGTATTATTAAAAAGTAATAAAGAATAAAATCTTAACCGAGTAACAAGGTTAATGAAGGGAGACTATATTCATCAAGTGACTATAGTATTACTTGAGTGATTGGCAAAGGAGGAAGTGTTTTAACCAACCAACATTGCCTAGATGATAACTAAGTGTTTTGCACTAATAGACAATACTAAGATTTCCTTTAGGGTCAATAATAGACAATATTAAGATTTTTTTGCACAAATAGGCAATACTAAGATTGCCTTTGTGGAGCAAAGAACGAATAAAAGAGAGACAAAAGGAGCTAAGGATTAAAAAAGATTTAGTGTAGAAATCCCCACTCAAGGTCTACAGTTGTTTGTGTTGAGTACCAGTACACTCAACTCTAAGGGAAAAAAATCCAAGAAAAGAAAGTTGAAATCTATACAAGGTATACAAGGTAAGCCTATAACACTTGATGAAGTGATTGTGATTTCTAATTGGGACACAAATAATTTAACTTATGATCAGATGAAGACACATCAAGAGTTATTAGCAAGGAAAACTAAACAAGAAGATATGAGAAGGGAATAATAAGAAAAAAATGTACCGTATGAGATCAAGGACACATTCCTTAAAATAATTATTTTTTGATAACTTGATGACCAAGCCCATATCATTGAATAACTAGGTTATATAGTAGAAAGATTGAATGATTCAGACATTGATACAAATAAGAAAATTGTGTACTAGTCTAAGAGAAAGGTCATGAAGAAAATTGCAGATATATATATATATATATAGTAGCTAAGTTAGTTGTAAGTAATTTAGAACTTTCTAATCTTATTGATAATTTGGAAAAAATAGTTGACAATGTACATATATTGTATAGAAAGTTGTGTGATGTTTATATATTCAAAAAAGAAATAAGAGCATAAACAAATCAGAATGAAGCAGATCTATAGTATAGTGCAAACACACTGAACATGGATGCAAGTTCTAGTTAGATCATTTTCATTAGTTGATATTTTTACAAGGAAGAAAATTCGAATTGATGAAAGTAGACAATAGAATAAGAGAAAAGATTATATCTATTCAAGCTATGTTGACATGTTATTTGGAGGTAATGCAAAGGCATTTTTATAATTCTAGAGAGTTAATAAAGAGGGATCCTAATCCATCTATAGAAAATCATACGATTGATCTCATATAAAATTTAGAAATTGAAATTTAGGCATTAAAGTCTATAAGGACTACTTGGGAAAATACATTGGACATGATTTTATAGATTCATAAACCATTTTGGGGCAAGTAAGGTTTGACCCTTGCTAATAATCCATAGAAACTACAACAAAAACAAGGTGGGGAGGAAATATGTATGATAAAAAAAAAAAACAAGGGGAAATATTGGATAATATACCAAGAGACAAAAGAAGAACTTGTATATAGCTGTTGAAGCTGAGTCAAGATATGTAGCACACCTTAACGGGGATTTTTTTGTAGATTTTGACATTTTGAAGCTTTAATATTCATGTAATGTTGATCATAATAAGTGTTTTTTCCACTAATGCTAAAGAGGGAGATTGTTGACCCTAAAGAAAAGCTTAGTATTGTCTATTAGTGAAAAAAACTTAAAGTCATTCTTTAGGTAATGTTGGTTGGTCAACATTATGACCCAACCACCATATAGGTCAACCAAGTATAATGTAGAAGTGTACATAAATAGTTCATATCAAGCAATAGTTACTTCCATGTATACATTAGAGTCATCAACAACTTCAATTACTACCAAGCTAACATAGGGGCCAAACCATTTAGAGGAAGAATACAATGTAGTTTCTGAGTGATTTAGGAGATAATGAATGCTAAGTAAGATAGAGGGTCCTATAGTATGAGTTGACAAGAGTTAAAGCCAAAGGAAAACATAGATAACATGTATAACCTATCATTAAAAGACTACTAGTGTTGATTAAGATAGTTTTTGTATATCAATTTGTAATGGAACATAATCTTATGTAAACCATTTTTTGTCATGCTAAAAGCATGTACTAAAGATCAAGGAGTGAATCAAGAAAAAAATTACACATGTAGTCACATATCATTAATCTCTATGAGAGGTAATTAAGCAATCAAAAAAATAAAAGGACTAAGTGGAAAAATGGATAGATCAAGATCTTTGGATGAGATCTAGAATTTTTCTAAATGTTATAAAAGAATGATTCAAACCATAGTTGTACATGGTTGTTAAATTTTTGAAAAAGGACCATGTAAATACAAAGGTTAAGGTGAATCAAACAGAAGAAAAAAGAGGTGACTGAGTAGTAAAGCGAGGATTCATTGAAGATCAATCAAAAAGATGTGATATGACATTCAATAGAGAAGATGCATATCAACATTTTAGTGTAAACTAAAAGATCAAGGTACTATAACATTTCAACATATGTTTCAAGGAAAATCTCTTAACAAAGTGGTCTTAATAGACTATTAGAATCTCCTAGTAGAGTAATCACTTGTGATGTTAAATTTACTTTAATCAAGGTAGACTTAACAGTCTTGCAATCTCTTAATAGGGTAGACCCATTATAGGGTAGATCATTATAAGTGATCAAACTTTTTAGCCCTAATAGACATACTTTATTTCTATAGTACTAAAGACCTTCATGGGTTTCATCCCCACCACAATTTTACCTTCACCTGGGATGGTTCCTGTGTAACCATATCTGGTGTCATGTGTTGATCAATTTATTATGTGTTATTAGATATTAGAACTGATATTGAATTATAGTATATGATTGATTTTCTATATAAGGTTAAGGTTTAATAAGGGTTTATGTGAAGATATCAAATATGGTTTATGTTTGAAGAGGTTTTTAAAATCTTAATTCAACACCACTGTTGCCCATCGCCTCCCCCCACCCCCACCTCTCAGCATTTGAATTTCCCTATTAGATTTCCAACAAGAAGGAGAAGTATAGTATTTACTAAGAAAGTAATATTTGGGTTCTATGTTGCCTAAGTAAATGTTATGTAAATACAAAGTAATAGTTGGGTGAACAATATTGGAGAATTAGAATATAAGGCTGAATTTTGATAGAAATTTTGAAAGTTCAAGATGGTCTAAGGAATAAATCAAAGTTTTTTACAAGATCAATGATTTGTAAAATTCAAGAAGGATGTAGTGACAAAAAATAAATAAAGGATAAGGATGTGCACAATGTTCTATACAAGTTATATTTTTTTAGTGTCTATATTCATTGTATGAAGCTTTTGAGTTTGGTAATTCATATGAACCTAAGATCAAAGACAAGGATTAAGAGGAAAATATGGAAGGATATTGAAGCATCCAAAAAATTATTTAAGGTTTAGAATGAGATAGTTTTAGGCTACAAATTTTGTTATGCTATTTAGAAGTTAACTATGTTGGTGTATTCAACCATTGTGAATGTAACGTTAAAGAAAGTGAAAGAAGATAGTTGAGCTAGGTGAACCAATTAGTGGAAGGAGAAATAAAATGTGTTAATTAGCCAAGTCAAAGTACAGAGTGTAAGTAGATCTAAGAGAGAGACCAGACAGATAAAGAGAAATAATAAAGATCTAAACAAGAAAACATAATTTCTATTCTTAATAGATCATTTATATTGTTACTATTTAAGCATTGTAGTTGAAAATATTAGAAAACCGAGTAGACCTAACAATTCTATTAAATCCTATATGGTAATATCAACTAGTGGTATTTGTAATTCCTTTAAATCATACCACTCTTTTCCTTGGCATAAGGAGTGATAAGGTCTAGATGATCTTTTGGTGAAATCCTCTAACAAGGTCACATTAATAATGTAGGTGTAACCTTTAACAAGGTTGGCTCCCAATAGAGCTAGTGCAGGAGCACCTTGGGGTAAGGCAAAACCCTAAAAGAATTTTGGTTTGTAAATGGTCTAGACAACCATTTAGTGAATAAAGACTAAGTATAAAGTCCCAAAGTAGGTTTAGGAGGTTTGATTAGGTAGAATTCAGAGTTAAACCATGTTTCTAACAACTAGGCTAATACTAAGTAGGGGGGGCAGGGTGAATTAGTATTCTATAAACTTTTTCCCACAACTGAATATTTTTAATTACTTTATAACTTGTCTATGAAAGTAAACCAACAATGCTCAATAGTAAATATAACCATGCACATAGAGAACTCATAACACCATTATTTTTTAACTAGGGAAACCCTAGCTAAGGGAAAACCCTAGTGCGGATGATACCCACTAGATGATTCACTAAACAATAGAATCTTGTTAAGGATATTGACCTTGTTAGGAGTCTATGAAGTACATATAGTATTTTGAGTCCATTTTAGAGGATTAGGACTTGTTATAAGGCTCAACCATATTAGGAGTTGCTTCAACCCTGTTAGGAGTTGGTGGATCAAATATAATGTATGCAAGAAGAACGCACTTCCCTAACATGAAATTATACACTTCAATTCTTCACAAGAATAGATATACATACAATAATTTATGTCTTATTTATTTCACACTTGCTCTGATCATACATCAGAACTAGTTCACATATCATCAATCAAAAATCTTGCATAGATCATATATATGTTGGATAGTTCATCATCTATTGCACACTTATCTTAGTAAGATAAGATCTTTACTTATACCTCTCATATTCATTATTCACTTCTTAGTTGGCCTTCATGCTTCCACATGCTTGGCATAATATGAAATAATATCCACATAGTCAACTCATCATGACTTAGTAATTATTTTGTTACCAAAATAATTCCTCAAGTCGTACTTGATCTATTTCTCCACTATGCTCTATTATGCTTTGTTAAATACCCATATTGGTATTTTAATCATATCTCATGTCCTATTGTATGTACACACTTGTGAGCTAGTATATGTCCTCATGAAACTATCACAAAGCTTTCCTCAATTATGCATAAGCTAACTCTCAATGAGTCATCCATACACACCACATCTTCTCTCTATGTTGTTGCAAACTGTCTAAGACTTAGATAATTTTCTATCTCTAAATGCATAAATGAAATTCAGAATGTGTTGCCATAAATGACAACAAGTGCTCAATACATCTATCTAATAATATTGCCAAAAATATCCCCCTTTGGCATTGATGGAAACATTTGGAAAAATTAGCTAAGTCCCAAAATGATGTCATACATAATAAAAAATAGACAAAAGTAACTATACAAAATTGCCTTCAAAAAATAACAATTTTATTCATGTTTTGATGGATCATTACATTCCTTATCACTCCTTTACATTGATACATAAGTACATAAGAGTAATCCCCCTTACATATACAATACGTAAAATTTTCCTTCTACATATTACTCCCCATTTGGCATCGACGACAAAGGTGTCAAAAACTGTATTCTCAAAACTGGGTGATCTATTGCTAATCTTCTTGTCAATCTAGAAAAAAAATCTACATAAAAAAGTTTTAGCCTATCTACTTCCTTCTTCCAATTTTCCTTTACTAAATATGAAATACTGATTAGTTTTCATATTGCATAGGATGCCACTTCAATTGCACTCAAGTTAGTATAAGAAAACTTTTCATAGGAAGATTTAGCTATAAGACTTCCTCTAGCTGCCTCTACAAAGTACTCAACTTAGTTGAAAAATTCTCTAAGACTAGAGAATCTCTTTGCTTCTTTCTTCTTGCTAGATTCTGAGCTTCTGATCACACTATGGATCTTCTCCACTTCTATTTTGTAGTCTTCAATGTTGGTCTCTGGGAGTAGTAACTTCCCAGTGAGTGATTCAAGTTCACTCATCTTACCATTAATTTGACTCTCAAAGTTAGTCAGGTATTTTTATGACAACACATATAGTCCATACAATCTCTTCCATTCATCAATGTGTTTTCTCAGTTCCTTGATGCTTTCATCAAGTACCTTCAAGTCTTTTCACACATTGGTGCATATTGTATCAAATAGTGATGCATCATGCTTCACCTGTGCTTGCACTAAAGCAACTTCCACAAGAGTTGTGAAATATTCATCAAATATCTTCACCAACTCCTTGGATTTTACCTGCAAGTCTAGATTAGCTACAATTGTAGTAGCTATCTTTTGCATTCTATCCAAGACTCCAGTTAGTGTCTTCTCCAAAGACTTTATAGATTTGTTCTTTTCAATCAACTTTCTCAGTGATCTCATTAAACCTTTCTAATCATAATCATCATCTAATGGCACTAATACTACTACTTCTACTGCCATGATTGGAGTTACTATAGGGATGGGTGCAACTACTTTCAATTCTTCTTTCTTCTTCTCTTCCTCAACTTTTTTCTTCTCTTTTTCCAATCTTTCTACTTCTCTCCTAGCATCTTCTTCAACTTTCTTCCTTTCCTCTTCTTCTTTCTTCTTCTTACTTTATCTTATCCTCTTTCTTTTTCTTATCCTATTCTTCTAGCCTCTTTATCTCTACTAACCTCTTTTTATCTTTCTTCTTTTCTTCTTCATCTTAATTAGAGTTGGTGTAAGTTTTTATATTGCTTCTATTGCCAACAATATTTGTTCCATATCTTGTAAAAGGATTCTCCTTTGTATCTACAATTATGTGCATACTATCCACATGCATGGATTCAGTACCCATAACAATGTGGGATGGTGTGAGTGCTTTCTATTGCTCTTTTACTTCTCTTTCATCACTAGATGGTGTGTCATGTGTGTGCTTCCACATACATTGGGCTATTAGGCTTTGATTGCACACTCACCTTAGGCATTGTAGTCATGAATTTAACAATTACCTCTTTAATCTCCTTCCTGACATCCTGATAATTTCCTCCTATCAAAAGAATTGCTCTTCTTTTGTTCCTCAACAAGGGCTTAATACCCTTCAAAATTATGTGTGAGTCTTCCTTAGGGTCAACTTCACAGAGCTTATTTATCATAATGATCCTCAAATTTAGATCTTCTTCTAATACTCTCTTTTTCATATTAATTAGCCTATTATATAGATCTTTAGGTATCTTATTCTGAATGTTCTCAAACTTCTTATTTCTCAAAATCATATTCCTTACAATGAGATTTTCCTTCTATCCATATTATTATACAACTTATAATACCTATTTAACTATACAAAATTGTCATCATTAATTAGTTACATGTTTAGGTTCTCTACCTCTGGTTTCTATGCCTTCTTTCAAGCTACAATTTTTCCTTCCTATGCATCATGCACTATTGGTCTATCTTCAGCTTCATTCTCAAAATTGTCAAATTTACCTTTACCAGTCTCTCAAATTTCCTCTGTGTTGTAGATGTTTCCATCTCTTGTTGCTTCCTTGGCTTATCACTTCTTGTTTTCATAGGTTGCACTTGTAAAACTACTGCATAAGGTGCAATGGGGGCCTATGCACATGGTTGCAATATTGTCACACCTTTTGAAAGTCTTGCTACAACAATTGGGGTTGTTGCTAACACTTTAGACTATCTGCTTACTCTCATTTCCATTGCAATAACTTTGACTCCATTGAATTCTTCTCTAGTCATGAGCCAGATTCCTTAAGGATGGAATTTATTACCTTTTCCATTTTCTTCATGCTTTCTTTGCTATGTAGTTTAGAGTGAACTATTCTCATCTTCTCCACATAGGTTCCCATCTAGGGCACTTTGTGTCCTTATTAGATTGGAGTATGATCTACACATACCCTTCTATGAGCTCAAGGCTCAAATCATATCCCATAGGTTCAATGAACTTAACTCTTGGCACCACAAATTCCATATAGGTGTTATCTTGTCTACACCATGAAGCCTATCTCATCCTTATATTTCTCTACCATAAAGGGAGGTATCCTATACCTCTGTTTCATCTCTAACTGTAAACTTTTCATCATTTTGTCAATATCATCATCTCTAACATTCTCCAACTTAGATCTATAGCATTAAGCCACCACCTTCATTGGGCACTCATTTATATCCCAATTTGTTGCTCCAGGAAACTTCCTTGTATCATAGAAAAACATGAGTCATTAGGGACTCAAATCTAAAAGTCGTGCTCCTTGTTTTCTTTAGTTTAGCAATGTTATCCATCAATTGCAGTTTGATAATCTCACATAGATTAAATTTTCTCCCTTGAACTGCCATCACATAAGCTACATGTAAAAATATAGCTAGTACCAAGTTAACCTTTAATTCATGGTTGAACTTGCACCCTGATATCTTTCTTAATTGCTTTACTCCTTTATCTTGAATGAAGTCTACCTTCATGTTTCTTCCATTAAACTTAGTACTTAGGTTCATCTCAACCATCTTTCTTACATTATTCTCATTGACAAGGTTACATCCCTCAATACTTAATCTTGTGACCTTATGAATTAGGTCATTTTCAATAACTATCTATGCATCACCTAGCCACAACAAATCATTTTGTATCATACTTAGAATAATTTAGGTCCAATTGTGATTACCAAACTTTGTATAAAACATATAATTTACTAGCTTCAAATTACCTTGGTGCACATACTCAGATTTCAAGGATAGGGCACTGTTACACATGGTTCACAAATCCTTGTGAATATCTGAACATCCCTATGATCTCAATTTTATAGTGGATATAACTTCTAATATCCTCAACATGAACTACCTCTTTTGAAACTTCTTAATTTAGGTAGGATGAGTTACAAACAATCTATGACTTCAATGTCTTATCAGGTGCATCAAAATACTGTTCCTCCAAAATTGTATAAGAGCTCTCTAGATCCTTAGCTATCACAAATGGTTATTTGAATTCATCAACATATTCCTTAATTGCTTGCTTCTAGCTATTGTCATTGCCACTATCATTCCTTCTATCATTTTTTGTTGTTGTTCCTTCTATTATTAAGATTCTTGTTAAAGTTCCTTTTTTCTAGTCTACAATATCATTCCTTTTGTCTAGTCTAAAATATCTTATTGTGTGTCTAAAGTTATTACATAACAAATATATAGGTGCATTTCTTCTATGATTAGCTCTATTCTAATTCTCAGGTGCCCTATAATTCCTTGCAATGTGTCTAGGGTTGTTACACTTGTAGCACACAAACTGGTTCTTCTCTCCATTAGGTTTCTCTCCATCATTGGATCTATTCTATGATCTCCCTCTTTCATTACCTACACAGTTAGTATTCCTAAAAATTCTACTATTTGCATTATTATCATCAAACTTAGGTTTCTTACATTCTACTACTTTATGTCCATAACCATGACAATTATGACAGTAGAAATTGGTAATGGGTTTTAAAGACTTACCTGTTCAATCTCTTTTTATATGTCCAACTTCATTATATATGAAGCATCTACCTCTAAATTCACATCTTACTTCCTTGGATAGTTTAACTTGCTTAGGTTTATCAACTTACTCTATTTTCTTAAGTTCATCATGTTTCTCTAATAAATCAATTAATTCTACTTCCTTTGATACTTCAGTAGATATGCTTGATTCAACCTTATCTAGATCAAATTCCTTAGGGGATTCAATAACTAGATCTAGTTCTCTTCTAATTTCAACTTTCTTGGCTCATTTCTCTCTAATCAAATATCCAAGTCTTGTCTTGTCATAAGAAGGTCCCTAGTGAAATATCTATTGATCTATCTTCTCACTACTGGAATAAAGTTTCTCTAATTGTTTCTTAGTTTGTGTCAATTCTCCTTTCACAATGATATTTTACTTTTTAAATTTTGCATGCTCAATCTTGATAGTATCTAGTTTAGATGTAACTTGACTTAACTTGGACCTAAGGTTTGCATTCTCAGTTTTTAGTCCAGGTTCATTCTTGCCACCATTTTTCTTAAGAGTCAACTTAAGTTCAATGATTTTTAGTTCATGTTTCAAAATCTCATTTTCTTTCTAAATATTTCCTAATTCATTATTGTCACTATTCTAAACAATCAATTCCTTTCTAGATTTTAGATCATCAATCTTGTCTTTTAGTTTATCAATGAAGACTTTTGCATCTTCATATGTATCTTAAATAGGTTATCAATTTCTTCAGTAAGAAGTTCAATCTTCTCAAGAGCTTCTTCAAGTTTTTTCTTCAACTGTTCCATATCTATAGGGACCTTACTGAAGCTATTAATCTTATTTTAAGTAATTGGGCTCTGATACCAATTTTTATAAATAGATAATAATGAGAGGGTGTGTGAATCAATATTCTACAAACTTTTGCCCACAACTAAATATTGTTAATTACTTTATCACTTGCATATGAAAGTAAACCAACAATGCTAAATAGTAAATATAACCATGCACATAGAGAACTCATAACATCATTATTTTTTAAATAGGGAAACCTTGGCCAAGGGAAAACCCTAGTGGGGATGATACTCACTAGATGATTCACTAAACAATAGGATCCTGTTAAGGATATTGACCCTGTTAGGAGTCTATGAAGTACATATAGTGTCTTGATTCCTTGTTAGAGGAATAGGCCTTGTTAGAAGCCTCATCCTTGTTAGGAGTTGGTAGATCAAATACATTGTATATAAGATGAGCCCACTGCCTTAACATGCAATTATACAATTTAGTTCTTCACAAGAATAGATATACATACAATACTTTTTGTTTGTTGTATTTTGCACTTGTTCTAATCATACACTAGATATAGTTTGCATACCATCAATTTAAAATCTTGCATAGATCATATATATGTCACATAGCTCATCATCTATCATACACTTATCTTTGTAAGGTAAGGTCTTTACTTATACCTCTCATATTCATAATTCACTACTTAGTTGGCCTTCATGATTTCACACACTTGGCATAATATGAAATAACTTATGGAATAATATCCACATAGTCAACTCTTCATGACTTATTAATTCTTTTTTTACCAAAATAATTCCTCAAGTTGTACAATCTAATTCTCTACTATGCTTTGTTCTTCTCTATTAAATACCCATATTGGTATTTTAATGATATCTCACACTGTATTGTCTATACACACCCATGCACTAGTATACATCATCATGACACTATCGTAGAGCTTTCCCCAACTATGAAAAGATAACTCTTAATGAGTCATCCATACACATCACATCTTCTCTTTGTGGTGCTGCAAATTGTCCAACAATTAGACAATTTTCTATTTCTAAATGCATAAATGAAAATTTGAATATATGTTGCCATAAATGAAAAAACTCAATACATGTGTCTAATCATATTTCCAATATTATAAAGTCCCAAGGTAGGTTTCAGAGGTGTAAGAATTTGGTATAGCTCTAATACCATGTAAGAATTTTCCTTAGGGAAAAATCACCCAAGACCAAGGAACTCAAGCACAAGCATAACAATAGACCAAAAGACTATGATCAGAATAACAATATGATATTCAATTCAATTCCATGTTTAAGTACATTAGGAGTGCCTATATATAAAGGCCTCTAGAATGATTCTAGAATACCTAGAAATCAGCATACTGATAAGTCTTACAACCAAGCACATGTCCACCAAAAGTGGATTATCCTCCATTAAGCACATGAGTAACTGCGATGATGAGAGGATAAGCCTACAAAGATGTAGCATACAAAATTATGTTATAGGCACCATGTGCTAAAATAACAATGCAAATAATTGTGTTTTCTACATGACACCTTAATTAATATGAAAACTCTAGTGTTGTAGACACCATGTGCTAAATTAGTGTTGCTTACTCCAGTGTTGTCAACATGACAACTCATAAGAGTATGCAAACTCCTAAGTGTCTCACCTAAGAAATAGTAAAATAATGCATTGACCTAAGTAAACTTAAGTAAAGTGTAATAAGTAAATACTTATTTACACCAACACCCCCCCTTAAGTGAAACTTAGGAGAATGCACTTAAGCTTATGAAAGCAAGGATGAAATGCAAGATGGGTCTTGGCTACTAGGCCATGTTAGGTACCCATGTACATAATGGAATGAAATATCTCATAAAGTGGAGAAAGAGGGAAAGCCTCATAGAAAAACCCTCCCCCAAAAATAGAGATGAAAAAACAAGATGCATGGATGGATGGAGTAATCAAGACCCCTCCATTATGACATACATCAAGTATAAACAAAAGAGAAGTATGAGAAGGAAAAAACCCCATATGAGGAAAAGTCCACCCCCCCCCAATAAAAGAGAGAAGAAGAAAGGAGAAAAGGTAGTTCTCCCCCACACTCCCCCTCCCCCCCCCCTCTCAAATGCAGAGTGTCAATCAGTGATAACTACTCCAATGTAGAAGCTGATCCAATGTTGCTGAATAATGTTCCTCACCTTGGAAGAAACAATGGAAGAGGTACAAATGAGATGCTTCCCCTCTATGTAGAAAGAATCTTGGTGATAAATAGTGTCTTAGAAATGTGCTCAACTATCCCTATGTCGATGCTAATGGTTGCCTCTTCCAATACTGCAAAAAGGAACATGTGTAGATTGAGTGAGGATGGATGTAGAACATGCCCCAAATAACCATCTCCTCAAATCATAAAGAGACCTCCTACAACTATTGTACATAGTGATCCACAATCACATCAACCTATGAAGACCGATCATGTAGAGAATAGACAAGAGGGTTATAGTGAGTCCTCACAACAATTGAAGAAGGATCTTCTTTCATCAAAGAGAAGATGTATATCATCAATGATGTCTCCCAAATTTGCCATGTGTGACTCCAGAAAAAAACCCAAAATATCTATCAAGAAGTCATCCACTAATGTTGGAGTTGGAAGAAAAGGTGTACCCTATTGTTTTGGACCTATCACTATGGCTATGGATGAAGTATTCACCTCAACAAAGAGAAGACAAATATCATCAATGATGTCTCCCACATCTTCAATGTGAGACTCCATGAATAGATCTACAATATTTGAAAGGATGTCATCTCATGAAGCTAAAGTAGGAAGAAATAGTGTTTTCTACTACACTAAATTAGAAGCTTCTATGGCTAGAACTAGATCAGTAGTACCAATAGGAGCATTAGGAGGTGTCATCTCATCTAGAGGTGAAGGAACCAAAGCTAAAGTGACTAATGATAGAATCTCTTCTGGAAAGGAGGAACTATTAGATATCTATATTATTTCCAAAGAGCCATCCACATATCATAAAGGTGAATGAGCTTTTTAATGATAGGCCAACAATTTGAACTAATATTCAATATAATGATATCCAAAAGTCTATTAATAGGTGGTTGTTCTTTAGTGTTAGAGATTAGTTTGTTGGAACATAAATAAGGAAATACTTCCTTATGCTTTCTTCTTAGATGATCAATGATTAAAGTATTCCATTTGTGATAGTCCCTTGTTATCAATGAGGGTCTAATTCATCGACATGTGCAACAAAACTCCTCCATGAGATCAATGAATGTATGCACCTCCCAAAATGTAAGAGAGAATCAAAGAAACCCCCCCTAATGGATGATTTAGGCACTTTATAGCCACTTGCCAATTTAGGGCCTATTTTTGAAAGTAGTGTTTCTATCCACACAAGCCTATAGTCTGATTGTAGATCTAGAAAGTAGACAAAAAATTATGCATTTTCAAAAAAAATGGAACTTGATTATGTGTCTAGATGAGCATGTACTAAACATTTGAAGTGACAAAAATTGGGATTTGTGAGTTGAAGAAACATTTAGGAACAATGATCTCAAACCATCTACACCAATGTGTAGATCATGAAATTCTACCCCAAAACACAAAAAAAATGCTTGAAAAAAGGAGTCTGTTTGAGGGAGATATTATTGTTTGAAAATCACTTCTGCTATTATTTTTTCAAAATCGCCATTGTCACGCCTCCAAAAATCAATTGGTTCTAGATTTCACTTTAGATGTCCAATTTTGATGAAACAAAAGTCAATTTGGGTTTTTTTTGACCTTCTAAACATGATGCCAATATTTGATTAGCACCAACAAGCTCTAATATTCACCTGCAAAAAATATCTCCTACTGGCCTGATGGCCAAAATTTTTCCAGACAAAATATGCAAATCCAAAAAATAATGTAGAGAAATTTTAGAGACTAAAATAATAAAATATACAGATTTGAAATTTAAATTTAGAGATCTAAAATGATCATACCAATTCCACAAATTAGGCCTTCAGGTGCCAATTTGCAAAAAAAAAAAAAATTGCTTCAAATTTGACTATGGCCCAATATAGGCAAATTTATAGTCAATTTTTATTGAATCGACATTTTGGATGCAATGGTGAGGTCCTCTTTGGCTCTACATGGTCCCAATGATTGTGATACTCTAGATCTAGGTCAAGGTGCTAAAGCAAGAATGGTCTTGAACAACTATGTGAAAAGAATCTCCCTCAGCTTTGATACCATGTAAGAATTTGGTATAGCTCTAATACCATGTAAGAATTTTCCTTAGGGAAAAATCACCCAAGACCAAGGAACTCAAGCACAAGCACAAAAATAGACCAAAAGAGTATAATCAAAATAATGATATGATATTCAATTCAATTCCTTGTTTAAGTACACTAGGAGTGCCTATATATAAAGGCCTCTAGAATGCTTAGAAATCAATATATCGATAAGTCTTACAACCGCACACATGTCCACTAGAAGTGAATTATCCTCCATTAAGAATAGAAGTAAGTGCAATGATGAAAGGAAAAGCTTACAAAGGTGTAGCATGCAAAATTAAGTTGTAGTCACCATGTGCTAAAATAAGAGTACAAATAACTATATTGTGTGACAACTCAATTAATATGCAAACTCCAATATTGTAGACAGTATGTGCTGAATTAGAGTTGCTTACTCCAATGTTGTTAACATGACAACTCATAAGAGTACACACACTCCTAAGTGTCTCACTTAAGAAATAATAAAATAATGCATTGACCTAAGTAAACTTAAGTAAAGTGTAACAAGTAAATATTTATTTACACCAATAGGAGGTATGTTAAGGTGGAAGTTTAGAATGAAACCATGTTTCTAAGAACTAGGTCTTGTTAAGCCTAGTAATGCTAAAATTGCTCCATAGGGAAAAATGTGGAAAAATGCCAAAAAGAGGGAAAGAGATGTTTGAGGATGGTCCTAAGGTGTTTTAGGTTCAATTTACAGTTGTTGAAACCAAATTGGACAAGTTTGGATACCTAGAATGCAAAATTGCAAAAATTGTCAAAATTGCTCATTGACAACTTTACAATTTTGGCACTTTTCTAGGAAAAGGGAAAATGGGTGGTTTTAATTCAAAGAAAGGGCCAAGGTAGTTATAGGAGGCTATACAAACATGAAATAAATTCTTTCATGGGGTTGGTTGTGTGGATGTATGAACAATTGATGAAATAATAAGAAGTTGTTCACAAAAAATGAGTTTTTGAAGGATTTATTGGATAGTTAGATTGGTGTGCTTAATATTTTTGATGGATTAGTTGTTTTTTATCATTCGAAAATTCTTTGAAAACATTTTTTGATCATTAGTCTAAATTGTAGTAGGTTTTCAAAATTATTTAGTTTTGGGCTTCCTGTTAGTTGGTTTTGAGTAGACAACACAAAAATGACCAAAGCTTAAGTTCCCATGATTAAAACCTATAGAATTTGGGAATCAAGTAATGGTCTATGTATACTATGTAAATAATCATTTTGGAGGTTGTGGGAGTCATTTGACAATTTTTGCAAGCAATCCCTAGGCAAGCAAATAAAAGCTTGGCAAGGCATAATGATTCTTGCAATGAGTATTAGATGGAACAAAGGTTTGGCACATACCAATATTGGTTGGGAAATGATGTAGGGCACGCTTTGCTACCACTAACAAAGGTATTCTCTGATACCACTAATGACGGGCCACACCACCTGTACCAACTCACAACCAAAAATGCAACAATATGGAGATAGAGAGATGACAAAAATGCTTCATAAAGAATCCATTAATACTTGAAATTCATTACAATATCCTCCAAATGAAAGGACTCCAAATTCTTACAATATAAGAGATATTTTCTCACTAAGAGCTTCTACTTCCCCAAACTTCTACTTCTCAAGCTTCCTTAAAAGAGATTACATTCAAAGAGCTTCACTACAAGAGCTTACACTTGAAGAGCTTCTATTTCTCCAACTTGATTACAAATGATAATAAGCCTTGCTTAAATAGGCACTTCTAACCCAAGACATTACAAACACGACCAATGTGGGATAAAAGGTAAATACAACTACCTTTAAATAAATATTAAATTCCCACCCAAATACAACTAAGCACCCAACAAATATTAAATACATGATTTAAGGATCTTTCCACAAACTTCTAAGATGCCACCTACACACCTCGATTAATGGATTGACAACTATTTTTATTATTTTCTATTTACGCCACCTATGCACCTTGAAAATGGAAATTCCTCTTTTCTCCTTTTTTCCTATTTTTCTATTTTTTATTATTTTCCTTCCATTTTCATCACTTTCTCTCTCCTCCATAATTTTTTTTTTCTCTTTTTTTTTTTTTTTTTTCTAATAATTTAATTTTTCCATGCAAGATGCTCCTGCATCAGACTCCCTTGGTAGATAGAAAAGTGTGTCCCACACTTTGATGTCAAAAGAAAGATATAGAACCATCTTCATCTTCACCACAAGCTTCCACCTCAATAGGGACAAGAAAACCAACATCCAAATCTTCCACATTTTTTTTTGCTGATGCATTATGCTCCTGCATCCGACTCCCATGGTAGGAAAAATTTTGTGAATATGGATTCACAAAATGAAGTAGCCACTATTAAATTTTTTTTCTTCTCTTCCTCCAACACATAGCTAGAACAAGTATCCAATGCTGAAATTTCTCCTTTGAAATGAACTCTATCCAAGTATAAATCTCATCCACATCCAATCTTGTTGAATTAATCACACTTGTAATAAATCCAGCAACACCATACCAATCTTCCTTTGCATACCATACATCACAAACAAGATCCTCATGCAAACCATCATTAATATCTTTTAAACTCATATCAAAGACAACATCCCATGATTCATAAGAATTTACCTGTTTGACATCTTCATCTTCGCTTGCCTCTTTTATGTCATCAACAATGCTCGTAACTACTCCACTTTCTTGATCTCCAACTAAGGTACTATACTCTTCCTCCATTGTTTTAGTCTTCCAATCACCTTCATCTACTTTTGGCATAAAAATCTGGTTATCTTCATGGTCTTCCTCTTCTCTTTCATCTTCTTCAACTTCTGGTTTGCAAATAAGTTTCTCTTCATCTGCTTGCTCTTCCACTGGATCATCTTCCTTTTCCACATCCAAGGAATTATCAACATCTCTTTTCTGGTGACATGCTCTTCATTTCTGCAACTTAGCTTCTAATTCATTCACTTGCTTCTACAAATCAACTAGCAATGATTGTTGATTTCTTGCTCTAAATTTCTCAAGTCGAGGAATCCTTAGAATCCATCCAATCACAAAAGTCATCTTCTTCTTTCTCTTCTCCATAATCAAGTCTTCAGAAGACAAATCTCGTCCAAAACAAGAACCTCGTGCAAACTGCCTCACAGTCGGTACTCTATCTAAACAATCAAGAACTTCTTCACAAACTTCACCCAACTCAAGGTCCTGGTGCAAACTGCCTCACATTCGGCGATCTGTCCACACACTCAGGAACTCCCACTCTGGTAAACTTCACCCAACCAAGGTCTCGGTAAAAACTACCTCACACTTCGGCGATCTGCTTTTACACTTAGGAACAACCTGCTCTGATACCACTAATGTAGGGCACGCTCTGCTACCACTAACAAAGGTATGCTCTAATACCACTAATGACGGGCCACACCACCCATACCAACTCACAACCAAAAATGCAACAACATGGAGATAAAGAGATGACAAAAATGCTTCATAAAGCATCCATTAATACTTGAAATTCATTACAATATCCTCCAAATGAAAGGACTCCAAATTCTTACAATATAAGAGATATTTTCTTACTAAGAGCTTCTACTTCCCCAAACTTCTACTTCTCAAGCTTCCTTAAAAGAGATTACATTCAAAGAGCTTCACTACAAGAGCTTACACTTGAAGAGCTTCACTTGAAGAGCTTCTATTTCTCCAACTTGATTACAAATGATAATAAGCCTTGCTTAAATAGGCACTTCTAACCCAAGACATTACAAACACAACCAATGTGGGATAAAAGGTAAATACAACTACCTTTAAATAAATATTAAATTCCCACCCAAATACAACTAAGCACCCAACAAATATTAAATACATAATTTAAGGATCTTTCCACAAACTTCTAAGATGCCACCTACACACCTCAATTAATGGAATGACAACTATTTTTATTATTTTCTATTTATGCCACCTATGCACCTTGAAAATAGAAATTCCTCTTTTCTCCTTTTTTCCTATTTTTCTATTTTTTATTATTTCCTTCCATTTTCGTCACTTTCTCTCTCCTCCACAATTTTTTTTTGTTTTGTTTTGTTTTTATTTTTATTTTTATTTATTTTTATTTTTTATGGTAGTATGGTGAATCTACTGTCCAAGAACTGGAGGAAATAGTTTGGAGTGAAGATTTTCTTGTGTTAGGAGAATAGTTGTTGTCATTGCCATTGAAACCCTCAAAATAGGAGTTTTCTGAAATCATACAATACAAACACCATAGAGACCTAAGGCTAGAAAATATTTGAGCCTAGGTCAATTGGAAAAAGATTCTAGAAGGCATAAAATGTCTTTGTTAAGAGATTTTTTAAGTTATTTTAGATTCCTTATTTTTAGGAGGGCTAAAAGGTGCTCTTTGGATTACTAGAGAAAACAAAGCAAGAATGGGATTTAGGTGTGATAAAAATGTCAAAAATGTGTAGAATGCCTTGGAATGTGCCAAAAACCTCATGAGGGAGGTTTTAACTTGATTTTGATTTTCTCTCAGCTTTTGGTGGACTTTTTGCTTGATAGGCCAAGAAGTGCATAGTTTGGATTCTTGGGGAAGAAAGAGTGGAAACTAAGTTGATTGGTCAGTTTCTTGGTGAAAGGGGATTAGGAGAGAGTCCTCTAGGTTAGGGTTAGAGAAGAAACCCATGAAGGCTAAGAGATAACCTTAGTAGATAAATTTAGCTCTAAGTGAAGAAACTATCATTCAAAGTGGTACTAGAGCCATAAGATTGAGGCTTGTAGTGGTATGTTATTTCCCACTAGATCAAGTGGATTTACAAAAATGGTGACCAATGCAAAATTGGCTAAGGAGGTAGATGATTAGAACTATTGTGATGTAGATCCTAATCAGACTCAAGGTTTATTCAATGCGGTTTCCCTCTAGATTATTTCTATGGGGATTTGGGGATAGTGGCCCCAAGACGAGGTCAAGGGGAAGCACCCCTGTGGGGTCTTGGGGGAATGCCCTTGAAACAAAAAATGACCTTATATTATAAAAGGTGTCGGCTACTATTTTTCTATTATTTTAGCCCTAATTTTGTAAGCTACAAAAAGATTGTATAAAAAGGCTTAGGGTTAGGGATTTTCATAATGTGTGATGCAAAAATTGGTTCTTACAGTGGTATTGAGTTGTAAGGGATTACAAATTGTAATCAGGTTGTAATCACTAGATCATAATAATATTAGACTTTTTGTTTGGTGTATGTAGCCTAGGGATTGGGTGAACCGCAATAAATCATTGTGTCTTGTGTTCTCTTCTATGTAATCTATTATTTTCTAATATTGGATATATTTGCATATAATTGTTATTTCTATCTATAGTTAATCATAACAAGTGGTATCAAAGCTATAGTGTCATCGTTCCTTTTAAAGCTAGACCATCATCAATTTTTTTAGCGATCCTATATAGGAAAGTCTCTCTATTGACTGGGAGCAATGATAGATGAGCATAAGCTAAAGGTTGACAAGTTTAATGGGCATAATTTTTAGTTATGGAAAATGCAAATGGAGGACTGTCTTTATTAGAAGGAATTATGGAAGATATTGCTCAAAAACAAGAATCAAGGAACTATGGCAAATGAGGACTAGGATAGTTTAGATAGAAAGAAACTTGGAAGCATTTGATTATGCTTGACACAATTGGTGACATTTAACATTACAAAAGAGAAGACTACAGAAGAGTTAATGAAAATCCTAGCAACATTGTATGAAAAGCCCTTTGCTTCAAATAAAGTATTTCTCATGAAGCATTCATTTAATATGAAGATGGCAGAAGGTGGATCTATTGTAGATCATTTAAATCATTTTAATACTATTACTAGTTAGTCAACTTCTATGGGTATTATATTTGATGAAGAAATTAGGGTTGTCTTAATTTTGTGTTCTTTGTCTGAAAGCTAGAATGGCTTGATAATGGCTATGAGTAATTCTATTTTTGGATCTAAGACTCTAAAATATGATGATTTGATTGGTGTTATTTTGAGTGAGGAAACTCATAGGAAATCCTCAGGTGGATCTATAGTAGGAAGTCCTTTGAATGCACAAAGCAGAGGCAAAATGATTGAGAGAGGAAGTAATTCTAGAAATCATGGAAAATCAAGAGGAATGTCAAAGGGGAAGAGGTCTCAATCCAGAAGACCAAGAGATTGTTGTTACTATGGGAAACTACAACATAAGAAGAAAGATTGCTAGTTTCAAAGGAATAATAAAGGAGATAAACTAGAAGGGAACACAGAAGCAAATGTGACAAGTAAAAAATCCGAAGAGGATGCTTTGCTTATGTCTTTAGAAAGTGTTGATGATTCATGGGTTTTAGACTCTAATGCTTCATTTCATGCTACACCTCATAGAGGTTATTTCATTGATTATGTCCAAGGGGATTTTGGGCTTGTTTATTTGGGGGATAATGAACCTTGTCTAATTGTTAGAATGTGAAAAGTTAAGATTAAGTTATAGAATGGGAATCATTGGCTACTACATGAGGTAAGACATGTTTCAAGGCTAAGTAGGAATTTAATTTCAGTAGGGAAACTTGATAATGAGGGTTTTGTAGTTACTTTTAATGATAAAAATTGGAAGTTTTCAAAAGGTTCCCTTGTAGTAGGAAAAGGTGTGAAAGTAGGCACCTTATATCTTTGTAAAGGTTATAATTTTCCTTCTACTTTGATTGTTTTAGAGATAAATGAATGTTCAAGAATAGTTGTTGTAGTTGAGCAGGCAGAACAAATAAATGTTGTAAATTCTAATACAGCCCCGTGGTACAGTAGACTTGGGCACATGAGTGAGAAAATGTATGAAACCACTTCATTCAAAGAAAGTTTTACTAGGTCTAAAATGTGTCAATATGGATTTTTGTGAAAGTTGTGTGTATGGAAAACAAAAGAGAGTGAGTTTTGTGAAGACTAGGAAGGAAAAGAAAATAAGAAATTAGAGCTTGTGCATATAGATGTATGGGGACCAACTCAGTTATCTTCCCTTGGTAGATCTCATTATTATGTTGTAAATTTATTGATGATGCAACTAGAAAAGTATGAGTTTATTTCTTTAGACAAAAATATGATGTATTTCAAACTTTTAAGAAATGGAAATGTTTGGTTGAAAATGAGACTGGTAAAAGATTAAAATGTCTTAGATCTAATAATGGTGGTGAGTATTGTAGAAAAGAATCTAAAGATTATTGTTCCACTAATGATATTCATATACAAAAAACTATTCCAAGGACTCCACAAGAAAATGGAGTGGTGGAACGAATGAATAAGACAATAATGGAGCATGCAAGGAGCATGAGGTTACATGTTGGGTTGCCCTTAAACATGTGGGTGAAGGCTGTCAATGTTATTTTATATTTGATTAATAGAGGTCCCTCTACACCTTTGGGCTATGGTATTCCAAAGGAAGCATGAACTGGTAAGAAGGTGAGTTATTCTTTTCTCAAAACCTTTAGATGTGAAGCATTTGAACATGTTAATTCTGAAAATAGAACCAAGCTAGAAGCTAAGTCAAAGAAATATATATTTTTTGGATATGGCATTGATGAATTTGGTTATAGGCTTTGGGATTTTGAAAATGGTAAAATTGTAAGCAATGGGGATGTCATATTCAATGAGAAAGTGTTATATAAAGATCTATTGTAGCAACATGATAAAAAAGAAAATGATTATGTAGTGTTGGACGATACTCCAAAAGATAATGTTCTGACAATTTCTCATTGTGTGCAACAACTGCGACAAAAAATAACACATACCCCAATGAATGTTAGACATTCAACAAGGCTAAGTAGACCTCCAAATAGATTTTCTCCCTCTTTGTATTCTATTTTTTTTTTATTGATGCTAGTGAACATGTATGTTATGATGAAGTTGTGCAAGTGGATACAAAGATTCAGCGGGAATCTGCAATGAAAGGGGAAATGAACTCTTTACTAAAAAAGTAGACATGGAATTTATTCAAGTTTCCTACAAGTAAAAGGGCTTTATAGAATAATTGGGTTTACAAGTTGAAAGAAGAGGATGGAGGTAAGAAAAGATTTAAAGCCAAGTTAGTTGTAAAAGGATTTTCCCAGAGAACGATATTGATTTTGATGAGATATTTTCTCCTATTTTTAAAATGACTTCTATTCGTACTATTTTAAGTATTGTGGCTACTTAAAGTTTGCATTTAGATCAGCCTGATGTTAAAAAAACATTTCTTCATGGTGATTTGGATGAAGAGATATATATGGAACAAACATAGGGATTTGAGGTCAAAGGTAAGGAGAACTTAATGTGTAGATTGAAGAAAAGTTTATATGGGTTGAAGCAACAACCTTAGAAATGGTATCTAAAATTTGATAGTTTTATGCATGAGCATGGATATAGTAGGTGTCATTCATATGATTGTGTTTATTTAAGAGATTAGATGATGACAACTACATTATTTTATGTTTATATGTTGATGATATGCTTGTAGCTAGGTCTAACATGGATCACATTAAGGGGCTAAAACACAAGTTAGTACATGCATTTGCTATGAAAGATTTGGGGGTAGAAAAACAATTCCTTGGTATGAAGATTTATAGAGATAGGAAGAATAGGAAATTGAATTTATCTCAAGCTGATTATATTGAGAAGGTATTGCAACATTTCTCTATAGAGAACATTAAAGTTGTTACCACACCTTTACCTAGTCATTTGAAGTTCACTAAGTAGATGTGTCCAAAGACACAAGAAGAGGAGGATACAATGTCTAAGGTACCTTATGCTTTAGTTTTAGGAAGCTTGATGTATGCTATGGTATGTACTAGGCCAAATATTGCACATGCAGTGGGAGTCGTTAGTGGGTATATGAGTCATCTAGGAACTGAGCAGTAGAATGCAATCAAATGGATTCTCAAATATTTGATAGGAACACTAGTAAGTGTTTACACTTTGGGGGCTCTACTACTAACTTATAGGTTTATGTTGACTTAGATTTTGTAGGGGATATTGATACTAGATAGAGTACTACAGGTTATGCATTTATTGTTGGTGGGGCAACAATTAGCTAGGTTTCTAGATTATAGAAGGTTAATGAATTATCCACTACAAAGGATGGGTATGTTGCTTTTATAGAGGAAACCAAGGAAATTATATGACTTCAATTTTTCTTCAAAGAATTGGGACATCCATAATAGGATAGTTATTTTTTACCAATAGTCAAAGTGTCATTCATCTTGTAAAGAATTCTGCTCTACATTCAAACACAAAACATATACAGTTGCAGTGCCATTTTATTTAGTTAGTTTTGATGATCGATAGTTAAAGCTAGACAAGATACATAGAGATGACAATCTGGTAGATATGTTTATAAAGGTAGTGACAAGGGAGAAGTTGAATTCATCTTTAGCTTCTATTGGTCTTCTAGACTAAACATAATAAATGAATAGTAGAGTCTACGGTGGTTTGATATCTAGTGGAAGCTATTGGTTTAGCAGTGCTGTGATCAGTCTCCAAGTGGGAGATTGTTGTGATGTGGAGCCTTATTAGACTCATAGGTTTATTCAATCTGGTTTCCCTCTAGATTATTTCTATAGGGGTTTTCGGGTAGCACCCCCAAGATGGGGTCCATAAGTAGCACCCTTGTAGGGTCCTAGAGTAGTACCCCTAAAGCCAGAAATGACCTTGTATTATAAAAGGTGTAAGCTACTATTTTTCTATTACTCTAGCCCTAATTTTGTAAGTGAAAAAAAAGATTGTATAAAAAGGATTAGGGTTAGGGATTTTCATAATGTGTGATGCAAAAATTGGTTCTTGCAGTGGTATTGAGCTATAAGGGATTACAAATTGTAATTAGGTTGTAACCACTGGATCATAATAATATTGGACTTGTTGTTTGGTGGACATAGCCTAGGGATTGGGTGAACCACATTAAATCTTGGTGTCTTGTATTCTCTTCTATATGATCTATTATTTTTTGATATTGGATATATTTTCATGTAACTATTATTTTTGTCTGTGGAAAATCCTAACAAGAAGAAGCTTGTAGAAGAGAAAACTAGGCTTCTTGATGAGGCTATAAATGAGATGAAGGAAAAATTGAAGAAAATGGAAGAGGCAGCCCTAACAAAGGAAGAGTTAGAAACCTCCACTAGTAAGGGAAAGAAAAAGATAGACTAGGAGAATGAGATACCTAAACTTGATCCTCCACTTGGTGAGCAAGAGCCATTTTGCAAGCCCCCCAAAGAATTTGGGTGAAAGAATTTTGAGAATGTTTCACCGTTCCATGGGAAGATGGATGCAGAAGTGGTTCTAGAGTAGATTGAGAGGATTGATAATTATTTTAAATGTGAAGGGAAAATAGAGGCTCAAAATGTAAGGGTGGAAAAGTCAATATTGAAAGGACATGCATTAACTTGGTGGAAGTTTGTGCAAGAGGAAAGGGAGAGTGAAGAAAAGAAACCAATAGCTAATTGGAAGGCTATGGTAAGGAAAATAAAGGAGACTTATTTGCTAGAGAACTATGAGATCCAACTTCACAAGCATATGAAGAACCTCAAATAAAATGATCTTGATGTGGCTACCTATAATGAAGAGTTCCAAAAATTAGGTCTAAGGTCAAGAATACAAGAGGAAGAAAGTATCAAGGTGGAAAGCTACCTAAATGGCCTTAAGTGGTCTATCCAAGATGAACTGAGTTTGTTTAGCCTCACTACATTGCAAGGTTTCTTCCAAATAGCTATAAAGGTGGAAGATAAGTTGAGAAAGAAGGGTGACTCAAGCTTTAAAGGAAGAGGCAGAGGTAGAGATTTCAAAGGAAACTCAAGGGGAGGTTTTGGTGGAAGGACTAATGATTATAAAAAATATGGGGAATCCAAATAGACTAAAAATTCAGAATAACTATGGGGAATCCAAATAGACTAAAAAAATTAATGAGACCAGTCAAAGGGGAGGTTGTAACTGAGGAAGAGGAACCAATAATGGTGGCAGAGGAAGATATGGGAATAGCAATAGGGGATCACATTTCAGTAACATGAAGTGCTATCAATGTGGCAAGTTAGGGCATCCTACCTATAGGTGTCTAGAGAAGGCATCAACATCTTATGGAGAGAAGAAGATAACCTATATCCAAGAGGAAGACACTCAAATGATAGGGGAAGTAGACCTTGAACTAGAAAAGGGTGAGAACCTAATGTTGAGGAGAGTTTTTTGTTAAGGAGCCAGTAAAGGAAGAAGCTAAAAAAATGATTTAATTTTTCAAAACTACCTACAAGATACTTGGAAAAGTATGCAAGGTGATAATAGACTTAGGGTATACTAATAATGTGATATTAGAAGAGGCAGTGCAAAAGCTTGGACTAACAAAGATTCCACATGTTTGTCCTTATAGGGTGACTTGGTTGAATAAGGGACACAATATCTTGGTGAATGAACAAGTATGGGTGGACATCACAATTGGTAAGTATCAAGACAAGATCCTATGTGATGTACTTCCTATGCATGCTTTCCATCTAGTGTTAGGAAGGCCTTTTGAGTACAATACAAAGGTAGTGCATCATGTAAAGGAAACCAGATACTCTTTCAAAAAGGATGGAGTCACCTATAGGATACAATCATTGTTAGAAGAAGACAAGATAGAGAAGGCTACTACTAAGACATTATTGATGAGTGGGAAAGAGTTCCTCAAAGACTTGAAGGAAGGTGAAGGAGTAGGGTATGCCATCATGGTGAAGCCAAAAGAGGAGAAGTCATAAACACAAGCACCTATACTTGAAGAAGTGCAAGAAATACGAGGCCAGTTTAAGGAAATCATATCTAATGGAGCACCACCAACACTACTTCAAAAGAGAGACATAAATCATCAAATTAGTTTCATACTAGGCAAATCCTTGCCCAATAAGGCTACATACAAAATGACACCAGAGTAGAAAAAGGAGATTGCAAGGCAAGTCCAAGAATTTCTTGACTAAGGGTTGATTAGGAAGAGCATCAGTCCATGCATAGTACTAGTTGTCCTAGCACCTAAAAAGGGAGGTAAGTGGAGAATGTGTACTGACTCTAGGGATATCAATAGAATTACTATTCGATAAAGGATATAATGGACTATCTTGGAGGAGCTAGGTAATTTTTAAAAATTGACCTCAAGAGTGGCTATTACCAAATTAGGATGAAGGATGGTGATAAATGAAAGTCTACATTTAAGACTACTGAGGGTCTCTATGAGTGGTTGGTAATGCCATTTGGTCTTACCAATGCACCAAGTACCTTCATGAGAGCTATAAATGAAGTATTGAAGGATTATACACAAGTTTTTGTTGTTGTGTACCTATATGACATCCTCATCTCCAAAAAGACAAAAGAGGAGCACATGAAACACTTAGAAATGGTGTTGAGGAAACTTCAAGAAGAGAAGTTTATAGTGAACCTTGTGAAGAGTGAATTAATGAAAGAAGAACTGGTGTATTTAGGTTTTGTATTGTCCCAAGGAAGTCTAAAAATGGATAAGAGAAAGGTAGAGGCAATCTTGAGTTGTCTTACTCCTAGATCTGCTACTAAGGTCAGAATTTTTCATGCCCTGGCATAATTTTATGGGAATTTTGTGAGGAATTTTAGTGATATTTTTGCACCAATGAATTGCACCGTCAAAGGGGGCATGAAGACCAAATTCACATGGCCGAATGCCATAGATGAGAGTTTTGAAAGGTTGAAGAAGGAGGTAGCAACCTAACTAGTATTGGTCTTGCCAAGATTTATGTTGGAGTTGATGGAATCTAACTCTGAAGATGCCCAAGATCATCGGCATAAAAAAACCTATCAAAGGGAAGTCAAGAAGAGAAGAGCGTGGAGCTAGGGAAAAAACCTAAACAGACATGAGAGAGAACAAGATATGCAAACACAAGAAATTATGTATTTACAATATGCTGAATGTGTTATGAAATACAATGAGGGAGAGACCACTTATAAAGGCCTCAAGGAATCTCCTAGAACAAGCTAGAAGATGCTAGGAGATAAGTGTGACAACTAAGCATACATCCAAATGAGGTGGAAAGTCCTCGAACAATGTGAGAGGATAAGTATAACTTAGGAGAGAACAAACTCCCGTATTGTCAACAACTTATAACAAACTCCTAGACTACAACTAATAAATAAATGCATTTAACTAAGTAAGATTAAGTAAATAGAATAAATAATTAGTAAATTAATTATTTACTCTAACACCCCCCTCTTAAGTGCAACTTAGGGAAATGTCTTAAGCTCACAAAACTAAGATGAAATGCAGAATGGGTCTCGGCCATGAGGCCATTTTAGGTACCCATGTACAAATGCAAAGAAATGCAACCTTTGTAAATGGGGAAAGAGAGAAAACCACGTGGGAAAAACCCTACCCCAAAAAGAGGTAAGAACCTAGTGAAGAATTGAAGAAGCCTCCAACTAGGGAATTGTCTCCTAAAATAGGAATAAGGAGTGATCATGTAAAGTAGCATCACTAAATCATGAAGAAGCTACAAATTTTCCATCAATAAGAAATCTATTGATCTAAAAAACCTCCATGGAAGAAGAAGGCACGAACCAAGCGTGTCTATATGGTAGATGATCCATCTCACCGAAATGCATAGGTAGCCAGCCACTGCAATCACCTTGTATATAGGATCAACCACTAAATACATAGCTCACACTATCAAACCATCAAACCAAGGATGCATTAGAACAACATCATAACCCCCCCTAATGCAAATAGGGTGAGATGATAGGCAGCTAAGAAGGTGGGCCAAAGTCTCCTGTAGACAAACCAAGAACGATGAGAGAGGAAGAGGTAGAGACACATATAAAGTCACAGTCACACCAACGCTACATGGGGCTAATGTTGTGGAAGGGACACACACTTGACAAAGGAAGAATGCCTAAAATAGCAAACAACTATCCCCCCCATGGTTCTTTATAAAAATAGTGCATGTACAACTAACTCAAAACAATGTCCATGACCCTTGGAATGCAAGAGTGGCAGTTTATCTCAATGTGATACATAAAGGTGCTTCAAAATGATAGCTACAATGATCAAAATTAAAAACAAGCTATAACAAAACATAGTATAGCCTAAAAATAGGAAACCATGTCAAGAAAATGATCCTTGGACCTAAAACACCCAAGATATCCACCATATAGAAAAAATGCCAAAAACATGATAAAAAGAGCATGGGTCAAAATCTAAGAAAAAGGACTACATTTTTGAAAAGATTTTAGAACCAGCTTTCCAAAATATAAAGTTTTCAAAAAACTAACATGGGATGCAAAAGATAAGCTTGCCAAAGTCAAAAACAAGACTTTGGACTTTGACTAAAAAATGAGGAACAAAAATACATCAAAACCTAAAAATACCTACACCAATATCTCCATCTTAGAACCAACTTTTTGACACTTCTTTTAGATCAAAAGATACCATTGTATGCTCAAGTTATGGCCAAAAAATTGAAGGTAGGTCAAAAAGGACCTAGGAGAGGTGCAAGGGGATGATGATGAAGTGCTGACATCATGCTGATGTTAGCAAATCATGAGCTTAAATTTGATGGCTAAACTACCATCATAGCAAAAAAAAAGCCACGTGGCAACCACGTGGTAGTGCCATGTGGATGCCATGTGGTAGGAGGATGATGTGGTGGGTGATGTGGTAGGGTCCATGTGGCAAAGTGCCACATGACACCCATGCCACGTTTTAGCCCCACACTGGCTATTGGTAGTCAAAAGATAACTAGGACACCCACTAAGCTGGCTATAACATTGACGTGGGCAGGGGAGCAGAGTAGTGACAGATGGCGGAGCAATCAACGGAACCTCTGGTTGAGCAAAGTATTGTGGGGGCATCGCCGGCAGAGGTTGCAAGAGTCAGGAGGCGTTGCCTGCAGAGCTCTATAGAGGCTGGGTGGAGCACAGGTTGTGCACAAGTGGCCTCGTAGTGGCCGTTGGGTGGTTTTGCAGTGGCATGCTCAGCACTAAACCTGTTTAATTTTTTAATTTTTTTTTGATGAAATCATTCGTACGACAGCCCTGGAATGAAAAAAAATGCCTCCCAGAGCCCTGTCTCCAAAATTAATGAATTTTATATGGATCCTAGCTGATAAACACCTTCTAAATCCAATGGCAGTGTCCTTTTGTGCTGAAAGTGCTTCAAAAAATTTTTGATCCCCCGATTTGAAGAAAAATGCACAAACAAACTAGGGTTTGTGTCTTCAAATCATGACTTCAAAAATCCTTCAACGAAGCACTAGGAGGAAGGTTCTTATACCATGTTGGAGTTGATGAAATCCAACTTTGAAGATGCCAAAGATCACCTACGTGTGAAAACCTATTAAAGGGAAGCCAAGAAGAGAAGAGCATGGAGCTAAGGAAAAATCCTAAACAGACATGAGAGAAAACAAGATATGCAAACACAAGAAATTATGTATTTACAATATGTTGAATGTGTTATGAAATACAATGAGGGAGAGACTGCTTATAAAGGCCTCAAGGAATCTCCTAGAACAAGCTAGAAGATGCTAGGAGATAAGTGTGACAACTAAGCATACATCCACATGAGGGGGAAAGCCCTCAAACAATGTGAGAGGATACGTATGACTTAGGAGAGAAAAAACTCTCGTATTGTCAACAATTTATAACAAACTCCTAGACTACAACTAATAAATAAATGCATTTACCTAAGTAAGCTTAAGTAAATAAAATAAATAATTAGTAAATTAATTATTTACTCTAACAATTTGAGAAGAAATTTTTGGTAGAATGTGATGCTAGTAATATCTAGTAGTAGGGGAAGTATTGAGCCAAGTGAGAAGGCCTATGGCATTTTTTAGTGAGAGGTTTAATGAATCCAAGAAAAGGTATTCAACATATGATTTAGAACTCTATGCACTTGTTCAAGGCCTTAAGAAATAGAGGTATTATTTTTTCCTAAGGAGTTTTTTGTCTTTACTAACAACCAAACATTAAGCTTTATCAAATCCGAAGAGAAGATTAGCTTCAGACACATAAAATGAATGGAGTTATTTCAATGCTACACCTTTACTATCAAATAAAAGAAGGGCACAAATAATAAGGTGGTAGATGCTTTGAGCAGAAGGTTACTCACTATTCAAGAGGTCAAGTTGCAAAGTGTTGGGCTTGAAGGATTCAAGGACATGTATGATGAGGATATTGATTTCTTAGAGGCATACAATGTATGTACAAATTTTGAAAATTATTTTCATAGTTAGTTTTCTAAATATACTTTGAAAAATGGCTTGTTGTTTAAGGTTCATAATTGTGTGTCCCAAGGGGATCCATGAGGGAAAATATCATACAAGAAAAGCACAATGGGAGAATGACTGGCCATTTTGGCCTAAACAAGACCCTAACCTAGTGGAAAGGTTTTACTATTGGACTAAAATGGAAATATATGTGAGGAGATATGTAGAACAATGTGGCATATGTTAGAAGGAAAAGGGCACTTCATCCAATGCAGGAATTTACTAACCTCTACCTATTCCTAATAGGCCTTGGGAATGCATCAGCATGGCTTTAAAAGTGGGCTTACCTAGGACTAAGACAAGGTTAGATAGTATGTTTGGGCACAAACTTGGCTCATGGTTCCACCTATCATCTCCAAATTTATCTGTAGATAGAGGTCATTAACAGGGTCCTAGGAAACCTCTTAAGGTGTCTTACCAAAGACTATGGGAAGAGTTGGGAGTAAGTCATACCTGACACAGAGTTTTCCTATAATGATAGTAAGAACAAAAAAATTGGATTAAGTCCTTTTCAACAAGTGTATGGAACACATCCAAAGGGCATAATAAATTTTAGAGAACTACCAACACATGACACCATTAGTGGACATGCTAATGATTTTGTTTAGTCTAGGAAGGAAATATTTGATCAGGTTAAAAAGTCCTTGATGGAGGAAAATCATAAGTTGACATAAAAGAAAGATGAAGGGAGGACAGACTTAAAATTTAAGATAGGGAATTTGGTCATGGTCTAATTGAACAAGGCTATATTGCAAAAAGATATTCCAAGAAATTTTTAGATGAAGAGAATTGGGCCATGCAAGGTGCTAGAAAAGTATGGGTTCAATGCTTACAAATTTGATGTACCCAAAAGCATGTCTATCTCTCCCACTTTCAATGTCAAAGACTTGATACCTTACAAGGGTCTAGATGTGGATGAAGAGAAATATTAGATATAGAGCTATACATAGATATATCAAATTTTTAGGTACCTGAGAAGAAGCAACCACAAGTGGAGAAGATGCTAAATTTTAGGGTGAAAAAGAGCACAAGAAACAAGGTGTACAAAGAGCATTTGGTGAAATGGAAGGATACTCCTAAAGTCAAGAAAACTAGGGTGGATGAGAGTAACTCAAGAATCATGGCACCAGCAATGAGTTCCTCTCACCACAAGTTCCTTAGGCTTCTTCTTGTAGGGGGAGTATTGTACAGGAGCACCTTGGGGTAAGGCAAAACCCTAAGACAATTTTGGCTTGTAAATGGTCTAGCCAACCATTTAGTGAATAGGAGCTAAGTGTAAAGTCACAATGTAGTTTTAAAAGGTGTGATTAGGTATAATTTTAGAGTTAAACCATGTTTCTAACAACCAAGTCCTATTAAGCTTAGTAATGCTAAAATTGCTCTATAGGGAAAAATGTGACAAAATGCCTAAAAGAGGGTAGGATGTGTTTAAGGGTGGTCCTTAGGTGTTTTAGGTTCAATTTATAGTGGTTGAAACCAATCTAGACAAGTTTGGAGACCTAGAAATAAAAAATTGCAAAAGTTGTCAAAATTGCTCATTGACAACTTTGCAATTTTTGCACTTTTCTAGGAAAAGGAAAAATGGGTGGTTGTAATTGAAACCAAGGGCCAAGATAGTTAGGGGAGGCTATATAAACATGAAATAACTACTTTCAAGGGGTTGGTTGTATGGATTTACATACAATTGATGAAATAATAAGAAGTTGCTAACAAAACATTAGTTTTTAAAGGATTTCTTGGATAATTGGATTAGTGTCCTTACTATTTTTTATGTATTAGTGTTTTTGATCATGTTAATATTTTTTCAATTTTTTTTTTGATCATTAGTCTCCTTAGTAGGTTTTCAAAATTATTTAGTTTTGGGCTTCCCATTGGTTGGTTTTGAGCAGACAACACAAAAATGGCCAAAGCTTGAGTTCTCATGGTTGAAAACCTATGGATATTGGGAATAAAGTAATGGTATATATATACTATGTAAATAATCATTTTTTAGGTTGTAGGAGTCTGTTGGCCATTTTCTTAAGTGAGCCGTAGGCAGGCAAATGAAAGCTTGGCAAGGCACAATGATTCTTGCAAAGGAGTATTAGATGGAATAGAGGTTTGAAACATGCTAGTATTGGTTGGGAAATGGTATTATGGTGAGTATAGGGTCTAAGAACTAGAGAATGGAGTTTGGAGTGAATATTATCTTGTCTTAGTAGTATAGTTGTTGTCATTGCCCTTGAAACCCTCAAAATAGGGGTTTTTTGAAATCATATAGTACAGACACCATGGAGACCTAGGGCTTAGAGAATATTTGAGCCTACGTAAATTGGAAAAAAGTATAGAAGGAATAAAATGGCCTTGTTAAGATATTTTTTAAGTTATTATAGATTCCTCGTTTTTAGGAGGGCTAGAAGGGGCTCTTTGGGCTGATAGGCCAAATAGAGCAAGAATAGGATTTAGGTGTGATAAACATGTCAAGAAGGTGAATAATAGCTTGGAATCTGCCAAAAACCTCATGAGGGAGGTTTAAACTAGTTTTTTATTTTCTCCTAACTTTTGGTTGACTTTTGGCTTGATAGGCCAAGAAGTGCATAGTTTGGATTCTTGGGGAAGAAAGTGTGGAAACTAAGTTTTGGTGAGTTTATTTATGGAAGGGGATTAGGAGAGAGTCCTTTAGGTTAGGGTTAGATAAGAGACCCTAAGAAGGGTGTGAGATAGCCTTGGTAGAGCAATTTGGCTCTAAGTGAAGAAACTCCCCATCAAGAGCTCACTTCAGAATAGTGAAAATGTTTGGGTTACCAATCCCACATGGTCTTTCCCTTCATAAGGTTTCCATGTTAAAATGTTGGTGTCAAATGTGTAAGTTTTTTTTTGTGTTACAAGTTTTTATATTTTCTTGCATCTCAATAATAACTAATTTTATTATCGATAATCACTAAATAATTTTACTAATACTCAGTAATGCAAGGAATACTGAGTTAACAATTTGTAAAGAAGAGAATGAAAGAGTTGAATGTTAAGTTCGATGAATTACAATATTTAGAATAATTGAGAGGGGGTGGGGGAGTGAATGAGCTATCCAAGGTCCAAATATACCAATTGAACAAAAAAACACTTAAACTTCTTTAGCTATTAACATTCATTGGCTCGGCCTCTATAGTAAACTTTTAGTAACATAAAATTGTAGTTTGCTATCCTAATTATAATAGACTTGCAGAATGTAAACATTAACAGTAGAAAATAATAAATTATAACATTCACACAAGTTTGACACAAGGATTTAATGTGGAAATCCAATTTTTGAATTGCCACCACCAACATATCACTAGTATTTTTAGTCTTATGAAATGAGCTCTATTAGGTGCCAATGCTATTAAAGGTTACAAAACACATAGTTAAATGTGACCTTGTAAAATGATTTAATCACCAAGTTAGGAGTGGCCTTGTTAGAGGACTTTATAAAATTCCATTAGAATGCAACCTTGATTAACGGATTTTAAACTCATATAATAGTTAGAAAGTAAAAATAGGTCTTGATTAGGTGAATACAACTCACTTTACAAATACAAATCTCATTTTGACTCAAATGCTATCTCCATGGATTAGACGTCATTATATTCTTAGTCTCTAATTCACTTGGCAAGCCTTTAGGCACCTACTCTTCAACTCTTCTCAACCTTCTTCTTAAGTTTTCCAATTAATAGCATCAATAACTACTCCAACATTATTAGGTCTTTACCAACATTGGTAACCTTGTCCACACACAATCTTAACCCTTGTACCTCCTTTAATTATGATTTTTTCCTTGTAAACATCATCATAAATCTTAGGGTTTGGTCATATTCATCTAATATTTCCAACGTTTCATCTCTTCTTTTATGTTACAAAAGCTTCACCAAACTTCTTCTTGAATCCTTTCATAGAAACATATTTTTTCTTGATTCAAATATTTTAATTCATCCATCCTTATCTTCAATACACTTTAAATAGTCCAATAAATTAATTCTATTGGTTGGAAATCATGATTTCTAATAATCTATCAAAATATTGTCCCTTGGTCAGTATTGTGTTTTGACAGTCAATCATCATTGGGTTACTCAATCGCAACTAATTTTCAATTTAGCACATATACTAACACTCTATCAATACCAATACTTGATCAACACTATTTCTTCTTGACATGTACTATCACTCGGTTGACACTAGCATCACTTGGCATATAGACCAAGTTCCTTAATCTTCTTTCTTGGTCAAGCCTATACATTTGGTCAATATTTGATCACTTCTTCAAATCTTCAGTACAACTATCTTCTTCTATTATAACATGATATAAAAATTACTTTATCTTGTCAAATCCTAACTTATCAAGTGTCCATTGTATTTTCTTCTCATAACTCAAACTTTCCCCTAGGTGTTTTTGTTATGACCAACTTCTCAAATCCTCTTCATCAATCATCTAGATATGACAATCAAATCAAAAAGAAAATTGTCTCTTCAATAATGCTTGACATCAATGGTAACATAAAAATTGTTCCAATTTTAGTTTTCAATAGTCTTCCTCTTTGGCATTGATGGAAAAAACTCTAGCTACCTTGCAATCCAAAATATGTACTAAATTGAGGAAAACACCTTCTATGTACACTATTAGATCTTCATTAATATCCTTAGTTTCATTTTGATCCTCATCCATGTATCTCTAATAAATGTGACACATAATATCCCTCTATCATATCATATTGTGAAATTAGATTCTCCTATATTGTTGGCAACACCTCTTATTTAAGTTCTATAATTCAATCTCGCCCTCTTGCTGATCACTACATACACAGTTGAGTTACATAATATCCCTATTTTTTTCTTATGGTAACTACTTCACAACATCTCTCTACATCTTCTCCTTCTTCATGAAAATCTCTCCCTCTTTGGCAACAATGCCAAAGGCACTTTATTGAGTCTCATCCATATTTTCATATAGATATCTTCATGCTAGTACTGAATTATCATTTTTCATCTATGTATGACTGATATAATATTATATCCGTCTTCCTTTATAACTAATTTAGGAAGCTCCTAAAGTAGTATTATCTACATCAACTTGTAAGAAAGTCTAATCAACACATTATATGTAGAGCTCTATCTAAGATTAAGTAGCCTTGTCTAGGGGAATCTCCCCTAATTTACCTCTTAGATATTCATAAGAATTCTTAGGTAATGCTTTAGTAAAAATATTAGCTATTTTCTCTTTGGTATTTACATACTTCAATTAGGCTTCTTTGTCTAGAACTAGCTCTCTCAAGTAATGATACTTGATAGAAATATGCTTAGTGTTTGTGTGTATTACTAGATTCTTTGATATGTTAATAGAACTAGTGTTATCACAATAGATAACAACTAGATCACTAATCTCTTCTTTCATACTTTTCAATAATTTCTCAATCCATATGATATTTGAACAATTTTCTGATACTACTACATACTCAGCTTAATCTATTATTTAAGAAATAGAATTATGATTCTTTCTTGTCCATGGAACTAGTCTCTTTCCTAGAAATAATGCTCCACCACTTGTAGATTTTTTTTTATCAATATTTCTTGCCCAATCAAAATAAGTGAACACCTTCAGTTCAAAATGATCATTCTTTTTGAAAAACAATTGATAGTATTATATTCCGTTTAGATATCTCAGTATCATTTTCACTTCCATCACCTGATTCTCCTTAGGACTTGCAAAAAATCTAGCAACTATCCCACCTGCTAATGCAATATCAAGTTTGTTGTGAATAACATATTGTAGTTTTCCAATCATTGATCTATATAATGTCTGGTTCACATTAGTAGAATCATCATTCTTATATAGCTTATGTCCAATGGCCATAGGTTTACTAAATGGTCTTGAATCTTCCATTCTAAAAGTTTTCAATATTTCCTTGATGTATTTGGATTGTGTAATAAATATACCTTGCTTCATTTCATACTTTTAAACCAACAAAGAATTTGATCTCACCAAGCATAGACATTTCAAATTCCTCCTTCATCTCATCTACAAACGATTTACAAAATGCTTCATTTCATCCAAATATGATATCATCAACAAATATTTTAGAAAACGATACCTCATTATTATTCCTAGTCTTCAAATACAGGATTTTGTTATCATTTATTCTAGCAAAATTAGTCTTCACCAAATAATTGTGTATTCTTTTATACCATGCTCTAGGGGCTTGTTTCAAACCATATATTGCCTTGTGCAACTTTCGTACCATATTATTCTTGCTGGGATCTACAAATCCTTATGGCTACTCTTTATAGAATTCTTCAAGTATTCCATTTAGAAATGTAGATTTGACATCCATTTCACATACCTTAAATGCTATATAAAAAGAATATGAAAGTAGTGTTCTAACTCCTTCCAATCTTGCAATAGGTGCAAATATTTCCATATAAGTAGTTCCTTCTTCTTGTGCATATCATTTGCATACCAGTCTATCCTTATTCATTGTGACTTCACCTTTTTATTTAACTTGTTTCTGAATACCCACTTTTTTCTAAAAAAATCCTTAGGTAGTGACACCAGTGTACATGCTTCATTATTTTCTATCTTCTCAATTTCTTCATTCATTGCTTGTATCCAATCGTCATTTTCCAAAGGATCATTATTTGGGCTCAAAATCAAAAAGTAAACATGTATCACTTTTGAGTCTTTTCCTTGTCATAACACTAGATAATTTATCTCCAATGATTTTCTCAGGTGCATGATGTATTTCATATACTTCTCTAGAATGGGTTCTTTCCTTCTCTCTTCTTCTACAAGTTCATCTTGAAAAATTATTTCAAGCTCATTTTATCTCTCTAGTTAAGGTTCTAGATCATGCTCTTCTTTCTTAGCATCAACTTCCTGATGTTTGACTGCTTATTGTAACTTGGTATAATTTTTCTATTTTTCAATACTCATAGACTTCTTCTCGGTAACTTTTTGTTGCAACTCTGTATTCCCATTTTGTTTTTGATTTTCAACTTTGTTCTCTTGTTCAATATGGGTTTTGGGAGCACCATCATTCACATATATGAATGTGTTCCAATCTTGATGTTTTTTTTTGCATTCAACTTCATTATTTTATGTATATGGATTGACTTTCACATTTCCACTTTTCACAACTTTGCTAGTGTTATAGTTCAAACACTTATAAGATTTGCTCTTAGTGGAATAACCTAGGAATGTTCCTTCATAACTTTTAGCATCAATTTTTCTATTTTTATTATCCTTAAGTCTATAATATTTTCTTCCAAAAAATTTAAAGTACTTCACATTAGGTGCATACCCATACCACAATTCAAAAATGTACAACATTTATACCTTTCCTGACTTTTACTTTGTTCAATGTATAAATTGTTGTACTGACAACCTCTCTCCAATACTTCTGAGATACATTATTCTCCATCTCATCATTCTACAATATTCTATGATTGATCCATGTCTCCTTTTACCTATTCCATTTTAAGGAGGGGTCCTTGGTGTTGACATTTTCCTTTTGATTCCTCTATCCTTGTAAAATATGCTAATTTTTTTGGAAGTGAATTCTCTACCTCTATTAGACCTTAAGCATTTCAAACTCTTTCCTATCTCCTTTTCAATGCTAGCCAAATACTACTTAAATAAATGAAAAGGATCATATTTTTCTTTAAGAAATATCATAGTCATAATTTTAGAAAAGTCATCAATAAATAGATTGAAATGTTTTTCTCCACAATAGCTTTGAACACCAATAGGTCCACAAAGGTCAATATAAACCAATTCCAAAATATCATTAGATGAATATGTCTTGCTCTTGAAACTAGACTTTATCATTTTTTCCAATTGACATTTTTTACACATACCATTATCATGCTTTTTCAGCTTTGGACATCGTCTTGCTCTTTTCATATTACTAATTCTAACTAGATTGCCAAAATTTACATGACATAACCTCTTGTGTCTTAACCATATATCTTCATGTTCTGCAAACAAACATGTCTCATCAGATAAATCTTGATATAATAAGTTATCTCTTTTTCTTTCACCACTTCTAATCAATTCACAATCAACATCAAATATCTTAGCCTTTTTGTGATGGAATTCAACTTTGTATCCTAATTTGTTCAATTGTGGAACACTCAACAAGTTATAATTAAGTCCTTTGACCTAATAAATACTATCACACTTGATCTTGTCAATCAGTTTTATTGATACTTTAACTTTCATAAGATATGGTACATCATTACCAAACTTAACATAACTACCCTTGTATGGTCCAATATTCTCAAATTTACTTTAATCACCAGTCATGTGATTTAAAGAACCACTATCAAATATCCACATATCAATTTTGTTCACATATGAGATTAATGTAGCTTTCTCATCTCCATCATAATCTTATTTCATGGAAACAAAAATAAATTCTTCATCATTATTCTTAGATTCATTATTAGTTTCTTCTTTAGAAATGTAGCAAGATTTCTTACCTTTGTCTATGTAGTCCTTGTTTCTTTTGTTGTTTCAGTAATCTCTTATTCATTTGTACTCTCTTTTTTCTCTTTTCATCCTTGTTTTCTTTTTCAAGACATCTTGTAGCAATATGACCGACTTTGTTACTTGAAAAAAAGATTATAGGAAGTTTACCTTTGGATTTCCCTTTGCCTCTTGAAAGTCTTCTAGCCATCAGTGCTTCAAGCTGATCAAGTTCATCATTTGAAGTGTCACTATCACTTTTCACACATTTTCCTTTTCCTTTCTTACTAAGAACCAATTATGATTTAAAAGAAGATTCAAAAGAGGTAGGAGTGAATTTATCAAAACTTGACCTCTCAAAAGTAGTAATCCTACCAATCACACCTTCTAGAGTTAGGTCATTATTTGGAGTACATCGTAGTTCTTGTATTATAGAAACCCTAATAACATAAATACGAAATAGAATTCTCAATACCTTACTAATTATAGTTTCATCATCAATCTTTCTAGTTTCTCTTCTTATATAATTTACAACCTCTTTAATTCTCCCATAATACTCTACTAATCTCTAAGCCTATGTTGTCGATTAGTGGCCAAATACTTAGTCATTTGCAAGTCATTTACTAGTTAATATTACAAAGTCGTCATTGTGACTGAGTTATCTAGTAAAGGCTAAGCAGACAATACTTAGACTGAACATAACAATGACTATCAAGCAGTCATTAGAGACTGAGAAGATATGAAAGCCAAGGAATATAGTATGAGTAGAGTAATATAATGACAACTGAGCATATTGAGAATTTATCAAGTATTGAGTAGACACAATTATAGAAGACAAGCAACAACATACATGACTAAGCCTCAAAGCACTCAAGTGTTGAGAAATGTAGTTTTGAATGTGAGTTTATAATGGCACAAACTCATATGTGAATTATTTTGCTTGACATTTCTATGAGATTTAATATCTATAGAGCTAGATCAGGTTCTAATTACATCTCATTAGAAGAAGATAATGATCCCTAGGAAAACAATTTAACCAATCAGAAAAAGAAATATAAACAAAAAAGATGATGAAGTTTAAACCATTGATCAAGATCTAGAAGCTTCACATGAAGTCTATTTAAGGAGGAATCCAACCCTAGAATCATGAGGAAAAATGAATGGATGAAATTAAGAAAGAATACATGCATGTGAAGGATTTAAAGAAATAGATCCAATAGAGAGAGCAATCAAAGAAGCAAAGGACTAAAAAAATTTATTAGATTAGGAGAATCATATCAGAGATAAAGGAAAGAGGAGACCCAAGATCAACTTGTATAGAATATTGAGGGTTAGATACCGAATCAATAATTTTGTAATTGAGAGAGGGAAAATATCTTAATAGAGTGGTCCTAATAGGCATATGTAAATCTCCTAATGGAGTCCTTACTTTGTTGTAAATGTCAAGCCCTCTAACAAGGAAAGATCTAATAGCCTTTTAAGCCATTAACATGGCAGACCTCTCACTAGGTAGATCATATTTTATGGTCAAACATTGTAATCTTAGCAGGTTAACTTTATTATTGCACAATAGTGAAGATTTGTGCATTTCATCCCTACCCCGATTTTACCTTCATCTTGAAGTGTTTCCAGGTAACCAAATTAGTATGTTACATGTCAAACTATTATGGATGTGATGAAATTATTTTTTGTTTCAGCATTATAATTTTAACGATGAATTGAGTATGATTTAATGAAATTGATTTTGATGTTAAAAGCTCAAGACCTTGATTCACCCCCCTCTCCATATATGTATGTATATGTATGTATACATGTATATATACATATACATGTATATATACATATACATATACATGTATATATACATATACATATATATATATATACATATATATATATATATATATATATATGTATATACATACATACATATATATATATATGTATATGTATGTATATACATGTATATATATATGTATATATATATACACTTATATATATATCTATATATATATACTTACATATATCTATATATATATACTTATATATATATACTTATATATATATATATATATATATATACTTATATATATATATATAACAATTATTGGTATTAGAGCTCAATTATATTGTCATTAGTTTCTTACCGATTCTTTCGAAAGCTTAATTCATAGTGTGTTGTTTTCTGTGGCTCATTTCCATTAGGATATTAATTTCAAGTTATTTTCTTTCAAATTCAAGTTATTTGCTTTCAGTTTTGTCATTTTCTTTGCTAACCCCCCTATTAGAATAGGATTTCATATCAGTTTCATTATTAGATTGCATTTATAAAAAATATAAAATACAAAAACATAGTTCTTTTAGTGTTATTTTGAAACATCGTGCAAATTCTTCATTTATCCAAAGTCAGAACAAACCAACAAAGGCCTCCTCGTGAACAATGACATTTATCTTCAACTGAGTGGATTTTAGTGCGTTGTAAGACAACCCAAAACCTTAGAGTCGATTCACAAGATTGGCTTTTCAAGAGAGGAATTCCCAAGAATTCCTATAGTTTAGCATCATGTAAAATGATAGCTCAATAGAAGTGGCACTAGAAGGAGAGCCTCAACCATTTTACACTCGGAATGAAGGAAATTTGATAAAGTTTCAGAATTTTACACTCTTGCAATAATCTACACTTCACACAAGTTCAAAATTTTTTTTGATTTTTTCAAAAATTTAGGTGCACAAGTTTGCAGGTCCATAGGTACATAGGTCCACAGATTCGCAACTCTACAGGCCTGTAGCTCCACAAATCTGTCGGTTTGCAAATCCGTAGGTGCACAAAATTCTCTAGTGCACTATTTTGAGAAAGTGTGCTTCTCTAGAGGTATGCTTTTCTAGAATAAACACAAGTTGTTAGAACTTAGTCACTTTCACAAGAATCATAGTGATAAAGGGATTCCAAGAACTCCACCCATTCACATTACACATTTCATCATCATCGTTCACTTTATATTCCATTTCACACATTTCCTTCATTATGCACCATGTCTTTCTTCAATGCCCAAAGTTCACCTTTGAACCTAACTGGACCATTACAGGACTTGCCCAAAAATCCCACAAAGTTTTGCCCACGGTTCATCTATGGAGAATCACAAACAGAAAAGGATCATCTTAAAATTTTCAAAGAGATTTGTAATCGAAACTAGATTCAACATATGGATGTGGTATGTTGCCTTTTTCCTTACACTTTGGGTGAAATGGCATTCAATTGGTACCTCAATCTGCCACTAGCATCAATAAGGGATTGGAACTCTTTTGAGAGCAAGTTTCTGGAAAAATTCAAGATCGATTTTGATCTAGCTCTCCTATATCATTAGTTCATCTCAATTAAGAGGGATCCTCATGAGACTATTTCACAGTTTAATCATCGCTTCAATAGGATGTATCAAAGAATGGAGTTTCTCTATGTTATACTACAAGAGACTGCCATCCAAATCTATTTTGGGACAATGGATTCATTAACTTCTATTTTTCTAAGAAGGCTCCCACCCAGAGAAATTGATACCATTGAAAAGGTCTTCAAAGAGGCTATTACATTCACAAATTAGGTTACTACTGCTCTAATGCAAATAATTACATGTTCAGGGTATGAGTCTCAAGAGACCACTTTCTTTGAGTAGAAGGCAACTGCATCCACTGAAGCAGAAAATAATATGGCTAGAGAGTTTAAGGCCATGAAGGAGATGATGTCTCTTTTATCCAATGAACTCATCTAAATAAAATTGAATTCTTCAAGAGACCAATGCAATCATCCAAGACAACTTTCTGCCCAAGACAATTATTTTCAAAATCAAAGCAAAAATTTTGGCCTTTACAATAATATCAACAATGAGGATAATGGTATTAGAGGTATGAAACTAAGTGAAAATGTATATGGGTACAATGATGTTTCAGATCAGCCTCCCCAAATCATGGAGAAAAAACCTTTGCAGTTTAGTGCAATGATGTTTGAATCATATGATAAATCTATAGGAGGACCAAATGATGAAGATGGTCAAGAGAAGTTTGTGTTCCCATTCAATGAAGAAATTCTTCCAAGTGCTGATGTCTCAATAAGTGTGGATATGCCAAGAAATTTTGAGGGTGCAAAAAATTTTGAAGTTCCAGAACTCCACGAAGTTGCAAAAAGTGATGGAAATGCAGAAGATCTTGAGGTTGGTGAGATTTTTGAATCACAAATTCATCAAGAAGAAGACACCAATTCTTCCTACAGTGATATTGATTCCCCATTGGATAATGATAAGTTGCCTCCTTTAAAGTAGGATATGTCATTAGAAGAGATGGAAAGAGTGTTCAATTTGGTCTCAAGCTTGACTGAGGAAATGTCTATTTGTGAGTATTCTACACATATATCAAACCATGCAATAATTGAGTCATGTAGAATCCATCCATTTGGGTTCCATTTAGAAAAAAGTTGCCTCGATTTCTTGTTAGCTTAGGAGATACATGGAGGGAAAGTATGATTTTGAACAAGCTTCTTTGGGATAGGAGGTAGAAAAAATCTTGGTCGATGATAGTAATGAATCTTGTATTTTGAAAGGGAGGCTAGTAATTGAGTTTTCTAGTCCAAGGGAGCCTAGAGTGAAACCTAAAGAGTTTCCATGTGTGCATGAAGTGTTGTACCATGAGATGAGACCACTAGAAGGAGAAATTACAATGTGTGAGTGTACCCCTATGGTGGGGGACTTACTAGATCAGGTGATATCTTTCCATTATCCCTCTCAATTTGATGATTTTCAATTTGAATATGATGTTAAAGGTAAGAGAACTTGTTTGTGGATTAATCATGGCCATAAAGATTTATCGCAACTTTTGATTTTGTGTCATTTGTGCCTCAAATTTGAACCAAGATTGTCCAAACTTTATTTTTTTGAGTACAAAGACAAGGTAGCATTTTTGAGAACTATATGGGATGGTTCATTACTATTGCACGTAATGATAAATCTACTAACAACTACCCCACATTCTTATTATTCAATTTTTCTGGAAATAAGTTTTTTATTTTTGTTTTTCTTAGTCTTTTTAGTCTTTCTAGTTAGGTGTTAGTTTTCTTTGAGTCGAGTCTTTTTGTTTGGGTTTCATTTCTTTTTCTCTTTAAGTCATGTCATTCCTAAGGGTAAGTGTACTTGAGATGTTTCTCAAGATTTTATGAACCACTCTTTGGTTTTGATTTCAGGAAGAGGTATTTCTTTATGAAAACATTTGGATGATTGTGTGTCTTATACCAACCAAGAAACCAACATTTCTTATGGAAATAGGGGACTTTTAGTCTGAAAATCAAAAGCCTAGACCGACAAGTTCTCAACACTTTGCAAATTTAAAGATTTGATTATTTCAGTTGTTGTTGATTTGAAGTCAAAAAAAGGTGACGAGGGATGATCCAAACTTCAATTGGTTCAAACAGGAGGGATCTCCTTGAAAGGTTGCTTAAGACTATTGCCTAGCATGAGAGTTTATAAAAAAGTTCTAAAAGAGGAACACAAGGGATGTTCATAAGAGATCGAATCCAAGAAATGACACTGATGTATTGACTACACAGTCTAAGCATAGTTAGGATACACAATAAAGAAAAAAGAAAGAAAGAAAGAAAAAAGAGAAAAGATGGTGTTAAGGCTGAAGGATTCAAAAGATTTGAAATGGAAAAAGATACGTTCTCAAAATAGAATATCTTATATTCAAACTATCGCTGCATCAAAAGTAACATTCTGAATGACATGGAGCAACTATTCAAATGGTTAGAGAATTAAAAGAACTTGGCATCCTGCCAAGAGCCCTCAAACTGATTCTCTCATCTAGTCAAGCAATTGATTCATAAAGAGCCTTCGTGGAGATTCTGAATGAATGAGTTGGGAGGAGTGGAAGATTGTTTTGATTTGTCAAAAAACTTTGATGGATTGCATTCTAACACATCAAAGGAAATGAATACACAAATCACACATTGAACTTGAAGATTTTGGGTCCTAAAGTTTTGACTGTAAAGTCATTCGAAATATGCTTGAGGTATTCAAAGTTCGGTTGGTGTTTGACACACGTTGGAAGAATTTTTACTAATGAAGAAATGCCTTGGTCATTTCTTCCTTTTTTTGGGGCTATTTGTTGTGGTTCCACAACACACGCCCCATTCCTAGTCAGGAATGGGGGCTCCCTACTCTTTTTTTGACTCCCAGACTCACAATTCCAGAGTCGAGAGAAAACATTAGAATTCAAAAGTGTTAGTATCATCAAAAATTTAAAAAAACACAAAAACATTAGGAAAATTAGAAAAAAAAAGAAAAAAATCCGTGTGTGCACCTCCTTCTCCATGCCATGTGTGCATGCTTCTCCCTCACTGCGCCACGTGCACGCTTCTCCTCCTTTGTGCCATGTGCACCTCCTTGTGATGTGTGCACAACTCCACCTCCATGCACTCCTCCACCATGCACCTATCCTGCACGCTGCAAGCTCTACCTTTGCATTGTGCCCACACACACACCCATTCCAAAACTCCACCTCCACTCCACGCACGCATGCCGTTCATTCGCACCATGTGCTACATGTGCACTCCTAGCTACGTGTGCATTCATCCCTCACATCTGTGCACACACCTCTACCATGCATGCTTTGTGCACACCCAATGCTCCTTCACCACATGTGCACACCTCATTCCACAATGCTATCCTACTCCGCGCACCTCCCCTCCACTTGCCATTGCACCACCAAGCTCATTCTGTGTGTACCAAGGGCCATGCATATGCACCACGACACCATAAAGGCCTTTCACATGCCCAAAGTGCATGTGCACCACTAAGGGCCGCATGTGCCCAAGTGCCATAATGCGTCGAAAAGGGCTGCACATGCTAGACGCTAACCTATGAACACCGCGCACTCTGCACATGCCTCACGCCGCCCATTCACCTTCAATTTTGGTTGAGTAACTAATTTTTAGTGCTTTTTATTCTGGTATCATTAGGGTGTGTCTTAATGAAGCATTTTCATCTCTCTAGACTAATGTTTGGTTCTTTTTGTAAGTAAAAAAAGTATCTTGAACTTGTCGGGGTCATAACTTTTGACTCGGAGCTCAGAACTCAGAATCGCTTACACTGTTGGAAAGAACAATTGAAGATTTAATTTTAGTCCCTAAAATAGTGAGCCCTTAGTTGCCCAATTTTAAGGACTAATGAAAGTTTCAACTTGAAATTTTGAGCAGAAGACCTCCGAAAAAGCCATTTAAAAATGCTTAGAAAAATCTGCGAAACAATATGAAAAAGTTTCAAACATTTGATCATCTTGATCACTTGGTTTCTAACTAGGAAGGATAGGGCAGTTGGAGAGAAGAAAAAGGTCGAAGATACAGAGGTTGGACACATGAAGTGGAACAGGTTCCTCATCTTATGCAGCTATTAATGGCAAGATTCAACACAAGTGCCTTAGGATTTTAGATCGAAGAAGTAGGAGTTCAATTTTATGAAAATGATTGGCTATAAAGATGGTACAAATCATCAAAAATAGGAAAATAATATATACAAAAAGTGATCTAAAACCCCACTTGAGAAAAACCCAAAAATTGTTTTCAAAATTAACAACTTTGATTATTTTGGTGATTTGAGCTATCGAGGTGCGCAACTCCGTAGGTATGCAAGTCCACAACTCTAAATTTTTTAGCTCTGTAGGTACGCAATTCTGTAGCTTCACATTTTTGAGCTCCGTAGCTATGTAGGTCTATAGCTCTACATTTTTTAGCCCTGCAGCTACGCAAGTCTGTAGCTCTGCATTTTTGAGCTCCGCAACTACATAGGTCCACAATTCAGAGGTGCACCGACAATTGATTGCCAGTTCCAAAAATAACACTTTCCATGCATCGAGAGGGCATTCTAATGGCAAGTTAACTCCAACACATTCCTAGTGAAGGGCCAGTTTCCATTTTTGATGCCTCCATGCACTTCCACTTCGACTAATGGCCTCCTCCTACTTTCTCTCTCACTTCTTTTTTTTTTTTGATATGTAGAGGGCTCATGTATCCAAATAATGAGTAAAATATGGATGGAGTCCCTCTAAGCACCAGTTAGATTGTTAGTTTGTATATATTCAGTTTGTTTAAATGTTTTAAAAGAATTTTATTGCATCAAGATATCTCTCACTCTCAAAACAAATTGAGGAGACGATTTCTTATAAATACCCCATTGTAAAATGTAAGAAGGGCTGCCTTTATTTTGCAATAGGATTATGCTTTTGATGCTCACATTTGGAGAGTAGTTATTCTTGCCTAAATGTGTCATTGTTTTGTGGATTTTATTCATGAGATTGTGATTGAGCCAAAGGTTTATTGTGTTGTTTCTGGTTGTGTGATCTTTTAGTTTTGGTGTTTGCTACAAATTTACAAATTCTGCTAACGTACCGAGCTCGAGAAGGAATCACCAAATTGTGCCTGCATAACTCTCTGTCTCACATGAGTGCACTTTCGATGGCCTTGCGATTTGATATAGAGTGAAACATCATTCAATTATTGACATTTCCCAACGACGATTGCATTAGTGGATTCTAGGAAGCGCTGCTCCTATTTTCATTGGTTTCTTACCAATTCTTTCAAAAGATTAATTCGTAGTGTGTTATTTTCTATAGCTCATGTCTATTAGGATTTCAATTTCAAGTTATTTGCTTTCAATTTTGTCATTTTATTTTCTAACCCCCCTGTTAGAATAAGATTTCATATCAGTTGCATTATTAGATTGCATTCATAAAAAATATAAATACAAAAACATAGTTCTTTTAGTGTTATTTTGAAATAGCGTGCAGATTCTTCATTTATCTAAAGTCAGAAGGAATCATCAATGGCCTCCTCATGAACAATCACATTTATCTTCAACTGAGCAAATTTTAGTGCATTGTAAGACAACCTAAAACCTTGGAGTTGATTCACAAGATCGACTTTTCAAGAGAGAAATTCGTAAGAATTCCTGCCATTTAGCATCATGTAAAATGATAGCTCAATAGTATCAAAGCTCAATTATATTGTCAAAAAGCTTAACAAAATGAGAAGATAAGATCATGGAGATGGAAGTATACAAGATGGGAAAGATCATTGAGAATCACATAATTGAAATCTAGATTAGGTTGCAACAATTAGAGATAACCAAAGAAGAGTTGAGAAAATCCCTCAAAAGGAGAAGAGAGGTGGCTATACAACTTAATGACACTCAATACACACAAGTTTATATAGAAGGATTGCTAGACAATGGAAGGATTGGTAAAAAAGATGAAGTAAAGATAGAACTACTAGAAAAGAATAATGTCCTAGAGAAGTAAGAAAAAGATCTAAAGATTTGTTAACTTTATTATTGCACAATAGTGAAGATTTGTGGATTTCATCCCTAACTCAATTTTACTTTCATCTTGAAGTGTTTCTAGGTAACCAAATCAGTATGTTACGTGTTGAACTATTATGGATGTGATGAAATTATTTTTTGTTTCAACATTAGAATTTAAATGATGAATTTGGTATGATTTAATGAAATTTATTTTGATGTTAAAAGTTCAAGATCTTGATTCATCCCCCTCTCTATATATTGTTTCCTATATATACATATATATATATATGTATGTATGTATGTATGTATGTATGTATGTATGTATGTATGTATGTATGTATAGAGAGAGATATGTATATATATATATAGATATATATATATACATATATACATACATACATACATACATACATACATATTATATACATACATATATATATATATATATATATATATATATATATATATATATATATATATATATATATATATATATATATATATATATATATATATATATATATATATATATATATGTATTTATGTATGTATATATGTATATATATGTATGTATGTATATATATATTTATACATAAATATACATATATATATATATATATATATTCATATATATATATATATATATATATATTCATATATATATATATATATATATTCAAAAAATTGGTATCAGAGCTCAATTATATTGTCAAAAATGTTAACAAATTGAGAAGATAAGATCATGGAGATGGAAGTATACAAGATGGAAAAGATCATTCAGAATCACATAACTGAAATCTAGATCAGGTTGCAACAATTAGAGACAACTAAAGAAGAGTTGAGAAAATCCCTCAAAAGGAGAAGAGAGATGGCTATACAACTTAATGATACTCAATACATAGAAGTTGATATAGAAGGATTGCTAGACAATGGAAGGATTGGTAGAAAAGATGAAGTAATGATAGAACTAATAGAAAAGAATAGTATCCTAGCCAAGGAAGAACAAGAAATTCAATCTGTTACACTATATGAAGCCATTGAACAAAAGAAGAAAGTAATAGAATGTAAGCTCATAGCTAAAGAAGACAAAAGATACATAGCTAGTAGACATGAAGAGAAATCATTTGAAGTTCAAAATGTTAAAAATACTTAGCTTAACATGATAAATCAATTAGCAATTGCAAGTTAGGAAGAAAACATAAATGATTTGGAGATCAAAAATCTAAAGTTACAAAATGAGCAATTGAAGAATGAGGCAACGCATGAAAATGAACTCATGGAAAGGATGAAAAAAAAGCAAATGAAGCAATCAAACATTTTTAAGATGGGATGAAGTCACCAAGAGAAAAAGACACATCAGGACTTGGATGCATGCAATTTTCAACTACTAAAGAAGGAGAATAATCCAAAAGTGGAGAACAAAGTAATGCAAAATCAAAAGGAAAACCTACATGTAATTACTATGGAAAGATTGGACATACAAAAAACATTTTCAGAAGCAAAAATGTTAAGAAAACTCCTAAACCTATGCAAAGTGGTATTTGTTCTATATGCATTGTAAAGAGACTCCCTCCAATGAATGTAGATCAAGTATGTGTTAAAATGGTAGAATCAAAAAGTATTTTGGCTATTAAAGACTTACAACATGATTCTTATAACAATGAAGATCAAGATAAACTTGAAGAAGCTTTAATTGATATGTTGATCAAGTTTAGGCATACACCCATGGAATTGTGAACTAAAATTCTCATGGGATTGTATAACAAAGTGGATGCCAAATGGAATTGAGCATTGACCATAGAGAATCAAATAAGAAAAACAAAATTGGCACAAGTCATGCCATATTTAGGAAAGACACATGTGTCTATAGCCCTTAAAGATTCTTTTCAAAAGCTTATGCCAAGGGATAGAGCATACAAAGTTTTAAAGAATAAAGTTCTTTAAGTTGAAAAAGCCATTATTAAATTATAGAAAGAAGTATTTTGAGTACTTATTCCAACCATAGAGGTGAGGGAAGGCCAATATGCTATAGAAATTGAAGATGGAAATGAGTAGGAAGTGGCCAAGCTAGTAGCAGAAAATGAAGAACTTGTTAGTGGATATGAACTAGAAAGGATACTATCACATTTGAATATGGTACTAACATCCATCCACCTAATCCAAATGTAGTCACTAAAGAGGAAATCCAAGGATTGATGAAGGACTCAAGAAAAATCTATAAAAATCCAATTCTATTATAGGTAATTGAATATCCAAAACTTGAAGTTAAGAAGACTGATGATGCTATAGTCACACTAGTTATAGAGGCTACAAGTGCTAAGAAACTTGGTAAGGCATTGATTATATATTTGTTACCAATGAACTATATGCAAATTTTGAAAAAGGAAGTAAATTTTGAGAAAGTTTCAAGCACAAAGTCATTAGATGAAAGAACTACACAAAAAGAGCAAAATGTTGCTCAAGCTCTTATTCAAATGCTAAGTGCAAAGGTTGCAAAACCTACACCACTGACACCTATACAATAGGTGATATCTACACTAGTGCAACAACCAAAGGAGAGATCAAGTGAGAAAGGGAAGAAATTACAACTATCACTATCGAGTGATGTGCCCTCTAGATCTCAGGCTATGACTCGTGTAGAAGAAGATGATAATGATTCAATAGACCTTAATGAGGGAATTACATTACCTGCATATGATTTGAATGATCTTACCTAAGAGAAAATGCATGAACTACAAATCTTGTTGAGTCCAAAGGCTAAACAAGAACAAATAAAGAAAGAATGGAAGAGAAGATAGGTATTGCCTACTGTCAAAGAAATTCTTATAGATGCTTTTGGTATTATAGATGTAATCATCAGCATACAATTTTGGATCATCTAGTATATGTAGTAGATAGAGATTAGATAGAGAACATAGAAACAAAATGAGAAGTTCTTACAATGGTCTGCAAGGATAATGGAGCGTAAATTATTGTAGAAATTCTTGCATGAACTTTTACAATGCCAATTAGCTTTCTATAGCTATTACATAATTGGAAATAATTTTAAAAATAATAAATTCTTTATACTTAAAATTTTGTGATATAGATTTCTTTACAACAAATACTAAATGATCACTAGAGATTTTACATGCAAGCATGAAAAGAAATGTTCACTCATCAAGCAAGAATGCAAGCTCAAGATCATTTTCATTCAGTGAACTTACATTCAATCAAATAAGGCTATCTAAGCTCACAACTAAAGATGCAGAAATATGGAATAAGTTGGCACTAATTCAACTTCGATTATTGCTATACATAGATATAATTCAAAAGTTTATTTCTATTGTAAAGGAAATTTTGGAGAGAGACACAAATTTTGCACATATTACAAGATTCATTGACCTAGCTATTGAGCTAGAGATTTAGTTTCAAATTTTGGAATAGGTACAAGAAATATGGAACCAAGGTTATGCCAATATTGTGGTAAGTCATCAAATTTTTTTGACAAGTTCCAACTCACCCCAACAACCCCAGCTATCATCAGTGACAAAAAAAAGGGGATAATTGATCGAAATGATAAGACAAAATAAGTAATAAGCAAGGGGGAGTTAGAGTTAGAGTCAGAGTTAGAGTTATGAAGAAGAAGATATCATCCATATAATCAAATTTTGGTCTCAAGGGAGAATACATTTTTGTAAGAAATGATTTCATAACTAAGTGTTTCTTCCACTAATGTCAAAGGTCAAGATTACTAATCTTTAGGCCTATGTTTCTGATTAGTAACCAAACACTTACTCATTTGAAAGTCATTTACAAGGAAAGATTACAAGGTCATTACTACAATCAAGTTAGCTAGTAAAGGCTAAGCAAACAATACTTAGACTGAGAAGAACAATGATTGCCGATAATTCAATAGAGACTGAGTCAATATCTGAGCCAAGGAATATAGTATGAGTTGAGTAATATAATGATGATCGAGCATATTGAGAAGTTATCAAGTTCTAAGAAAACAAACTTATAGAAGCTAAACAACAACATACATGACTGAGCATTAGAGCACTCGAGTGTTGAGCAATGCACTTTCCATATGTGAGTCTGTAATGGCACAAACTTGTATATGAATCATTTTTCCCAATATTTCTATGAGATTTAATATCTGTAGAGCAAGATTAGATTCTGATTATGCATTGTTAGCAGAACATAATGATCCCTAAGCAAATAATTCAACCAATCAGAAAAAGGGATATATAAATGAAAAAAGATGAAGTTTAAACCATTGATCAAGATCTAGAAGCTTCAAATGAAGTTTATTTAAGGAGGATTCTATCCCTAGAATCGTGAGGGAAAATCTATGTTACCCCAAGTTTTCAGGATGAGGGATAGGGAAATGGGTTTTTTTTGCAAGAATAGGGGATGGCAGTGGATGGCTATATATATATGTATGTATGTATGTATGTATGTATGTATGTATGTATGCATATAGATATATATATGTATGTATATATCTATATCTATATGTATATATATACATATACATATATATATATACATACATATATATATATACATATATATACATATACATATACATATATATACATATATATATACATATACATATATATACATATATATACATATATATATACATATACATATACATATCTAAATTTTCAAATATATTCATCAATTCTACATTCATCATAGCAACATAGTTTAAAATTATCAATTCCATTCATCAAATAATGATTCATCAATGATCATAGGGCATAGCAATCAGCATCTAATTGAGTCGTCATAGAAAATTCTAAATAGCATCATTTTCATTCATCTAAGAAAATTCAAATAATCACTTTGAATCAGCATCTAAGTACTTACAATACCATTAGTAAGTCATGAAATGAATCAAATAGACGATGGAAAACATCAACTTTCAACAAAATGAAAACATTGAAAAGTTAAGACTTAGACAATTAAAATTTTAAAGTATCAAGTTATCAACCATGTCTATCAATGATCATATTGATGTATTATCATTCCATCAATGTCATATAATGTCAAGAGAAAATACTTCAAGTCTAAAAAATCAAAATCAAAATGAAAGAAAAGATACTATGACAACTACAACTAATCATCCATATCAAAGTCACTATCACTATCATCTTAAGCGTCAAGGGATGCATCATCCAATGGAATGCCAAGCAATCTTAGCAGTGTGTCATCCTCACTAACCTGGGTGGTGTCCTCAAGATCAATATTCCACTGTAAATCTAGATTTTATCGATACACTAGAGTCTTATGATCTTGAAGTCACAGAGCACTATGCACAACCACTAACTTCTTTGCTCATTTATAGGTAAGCCTATTCCTCTTCATGAAGTGGATAAAGCTATATGTAGACCAATTCCTCTCTATAGCAGAGGAACTAGCTACTTGTGAGAGGAGATGAATTACAAGCATCTTTAATTGTGGTGCATCTAATCCATGCCATTGCCACCAACCAATGGGGCTTTTCAATGCCATTACTGCTCTGTCCAAATTTTCCTTTGTTGTGCCAAAGGTTGGACCATCAAGGTATGTGAAGGCAACCCATTTCTCTCAAAGTATAGTAGATTCTTGAGATCAATACATATTTTCAAGGGCCTTCATAATACCACATCTCACCTCATCATCCTTTCTAGGAGCACACCTTCCAGGCCTAGGCTCATACCATTTTGGATTTAGTGCATAAGCTACCATGTGAAGAGGACTATTCATAGTATTCCTCCTTCACAAGAAAATTGGATTAATGTACTCCTCATATAAGACAAAATCATTATCATGAGCCAATATTATTTGCTTCATCTTTTGAAGCATGTTGTCTATAGTCTCATATATCTCCCCAAGACTAGGAGAGTCTGTATCAGCATATTCGATGACATCCACAATAGGAGAGATGATTGAGCAAACATATCTACAATAAGAATAAGAAGAAAATGTCAATTATATTTTTTAAAAAGTAAATAACTCAAAATCAGAATCTTTTAAATTTAAATCAAATTTTAGAAATCTAAAAATTGAAAGGATTTATGAAACTTATGATTTCCAAGTGAAAATGAGAATCAATATATGTCTTACCTCATGGTAGACCACCAAAAATCATCAAGAATCCTTTATTTGATGGTTTTTTTTTCAATAGTGTTTGATGTAGGCTACTTATTTCACTCTAAATTCACTACCATTTGTTGTAGAGCGTCATGCACCTCAACCATCTTCTCTGTAGTAGAATGTAGTAGCTAACATATCTTGTCTCTATAGGTTTGAGAAATTCCTTCTTTGGAAATGTCCTAAAGAGGAAAAGTGAGGTGTGGTGGGTGTAAATAAACATTTGAATCTCTCTTCCTTGTGTTACCACTTCTTTTACCCAAGACAATTTTTCCATGTCCTTCAATGCATTGTTCAATGCATGAATGCAACATGGAGTCCAAAAGATGTGCTTGTAAACACCATCCACCATCATTCTAGCCAATTTGCACACATGTGCTAAATTAGTAATCACTTGAACAACATTTGAGGACCCAACCTCCTCTATGGGCTCTTGTAGAATGCCAAATTGAAAATTTGCATCCTTGTGTTTCCCTAAACAATCAACCACCTTAAGAAAATAAGAGTTAGTTTTGCATGTGACAATGACTTTGATAAGTGGCAGATGTCTAATATCAGTCCACTCATGCATCACAATGGAACAACCAGTCTTCATCCAAGTGCGCCTCATATCCTCCATCACCAAAATCACCTTGGAATATGCTTTATCAAGGAGGGTAGTGTGTAGTTTATGATCTTCAAGGTGTACTATAGAGGGGCCTATTGAACTTGCATCTATAATCATTTTCTTGAAGAATGGTGATCGAGCCACATGAAATGGGATGGCATGGGCATCAAATAAATTAGCAATTGAACAATCTAACATTTCTTGTGCTTGTGTATTGAAAAAATCTATAATTAACCCTGGCTGCCCACTATCACTAGTCTTCCTCTTTCCCTTTTCATTTTTTTTGGTTCCCACACTAGTAAACACGCTATCACTAGATGACATAGAGTGAGTAGTAATGCCATGAGTAGATAACTACGAAGGTGGATAATAAAGGGAAAACCTTTAGAGTTGTATTTAGCCTCCATGTGCAATCTATAACACTCTAATTTAGCATCCTCCTCTAATTTTTTATAATATTTAACTCCTTTTCTCTTAACCCCCAAGAAATGAGACCAAACCCATGTGTAGCTACCTCTAATTTCACCTTCACACACATGACATTTATAAATCCTACTTCCATCTGAATTTTTCTTTTTGACATCTGTTGGATGAACAAGGCAAAGTAGAGGCTTTTTAGGATTAAAAGGACCCTATGCAAATTCTTTGAGGACAATTGAAGTTATTTCAAATTTTTTTGTTATATCTCTTGAATCACTGCCACCTCCAATTCCAACTTCTTCACCCTACCATCCTTCATCACTACTAGAACCATCAATGCTATGACTACTCATATTTAAATTTAATGGAGATCAAGAATCTTAAATTTACAAAAAATGAAAATGAAAATCAGATTTCTCTCTCATGACATACATTTAAAAGTTGTAATAAATATCAAGAACTTTAGCACAATAAATATTAAATATTAATATTAGAACTATTGAAATTTGAAAACTAAGCTTTAACTTTTTATTTTTTAAAGGCAATCCAGTTTAAAATTTAGAAATTATTTTACTACTTTCAGGCACAATGCTAGAGTAAGATCTTAAGTTTTAACTTGTAATAATTTATTGTAAATGTATTTATAGTTACAAACTTACACAATGACTCTTAAAAAATAATAAATTTAAAAAATGAAAAATAAAAAGCTTACCTCTATAACCTATGAAATAAAAACCCTGCTCGCAATACGTTTATTATTATCTCCTCTTAGCTTTGCAACTTTGTTTGCAACCTTCAAACACCTGTAACCTACATAGTTAGAAGTAGTATGAACTATGTTTGGATAGTATGTTTTCACTGAGAATAATGTGAATGCAATTTCTCTAAAGAATATGTATAATACCTAAAACTTTGATTAAAATTAGAGTGTAGAACTTTGATTAAAATTATAGTTTGTTTATAAAAAGAGTAGTCATATGGGACAAACATTAAAAAGTGGTCAAACTTGGCTAATGAAGAAAACTCCAGTTGGAAAAATTCATACAGCTCTTGTAGCGATTTAGATATCTCTACTTAGAAGCTAATAGGGTTTATAAAAAAACAACCTATGATCAACCAACCTTCTTTATAGCACTATGCCTATACCTAAGCCTAATTTTTCCTCTCTTCAAAATTATGACTTCTAAGTAACTTCAACCTTCAAACACATGTGTCAGAATGAGGAATGTTGTGTTCAGCTTCATTTAGCTTCAGACACGTGCTGCCCTAGTCTTCAAGATGCATCCTCCCTTACTTGTGACTTGTGTCTACCTTGCTAGTGATTTGCATCTACCCTCCATCCAAACTCGACTTGCATCCAAAATGACTTGCAAACAAATCATCCTCCAAAAAAAACTCAACTTACAAACAAATTGCCCTCCGAAAAAAAATTGACCTATGAAAAACTTGGCTCTTCAACCCTTTAGCACAACTTTGTCTGTGCCAGGGAAGATGGGATATGAAAAATATTTCCTCACTAATGCTTTAAACTTTTAAATATTTACAAACTTAAAAGCTTAGCTTTTAGACATATAAAAAACATTAAAATTTTTATTTTTAAATATATTTGAAGTTTGAATGCAGAGTCTATAGGTGGCCAATATAATTTATTTAATTTTTGTGGTAAAAATAAAAATTAGAAACTTTTTTAGAAGTCCCAAAAACCTCTAGGAAATGAAAGGGCAGACCCCAAGACAGTCAACAAGTTTTGGGAACTCCTTAATTGTATCATGTGTTTCACAGACACATTTCTAATTTTCTTATCTAGGTGGGGAGAACTTGGAAATGTTTCCTACTATCCACCCATCCCTAAAACTGTCCTTGTTTCTGAGACCTAAGTCTTAGAGGTGGAAATGTGTCCTCAGGTAACATAGGGAAAAATGAATAGATGAAATGTGGAAAGGATACACACATGTAAAGTAGTTATATAAATAGATCCAGCCGAGAGATCAATTAGAGTAGTGAAGGACTGAACAGATTTATCAGATTAGGAGAATCATATCTATTAGATTTCCACAATACATGAAAATGAGATTTTTAATTTATGGATTTGATTGTGTAGAGTTTTATTACCATCAATTTTTTAGAATATACTGCATGATCCATCAACAAGATGCAAGAGAACATGAAGAACAAAAAATAAAGGAAAGAGGAAACCCAAGATTAGCTTACAAAGTATAGAAAGGGTCAGGTACCAAATTAGTTATTTTGTAACTGAGACTCAAAAAATATCTTAGTAGAGTGGTCCTAATAGGCTTATTTAAATCTCCTAACTAAGTCTTGACTTTATTGCAAGTGTCAAGCCCTCTAACAAGGTAAGACCTAATAGTCTTTTAAGTCTTTAATAGGACATACCTCTCACTAGGTAGATCATATCTCATGGTCAAATATTGTAACCTTAACATGTTAACTTTATTGTTACACAACAACATGAAGATTTTTGGGTTTCATCCCCACCCTAGTTTTACCTTTGTCTTGAAGTGTTTTTGGGTAACCAAATTAGTGTGTTATCTGTTGAATTGTTATGGATGTGATGAACTTATTTTATGTTTCAACATTACAATTTTAATGATGAATTAGGTATGATTTAATGAAATTTATTTTAATGTTAAAATATTAAGATCCCAATTCACCCACTCCTCTTAGTATGTTATATATATTGGACTATATTCTCACCTTCTGACATTCTAATTTCATGAAACTTACCTCTCAAGATTTTTGATTTTGCCTTAGGACATTCTTGTCTCCTCCATAGATGGTTTGCAGTGTATCCCATATTTCCTTTGCATTCCTACAGGTTTTAATATCATCAAACATGGTATAACTTAAGGCTAATGCAATCCCCAATATTTCCTGATTGTGTTCTCACTTCTCTTTCAGTTGTTGAGTTGTTAGAGGAAGAACTATTATTTCCAAGTATGTATTGTCCAAAAAATGTACTGAACCATCCCCAATTCTAGCTAGATGTGGCCTCATCAAACTTTTCCATGAATGAAAGTTCTCTTTGTTTAACCTTGGAACCTCCCTTTTATACATCTTGATCTTTAGCTTCAAGTACCTTCAAAATTTTCTCTACAAGAACCAATGATCTCATACCAATTGTTAGAATATTTATACTAACCGAGAGGGGGGAGAGGGGTGTGGTGAATTAGTTATCCAAGGTCTAGATGTACTAATTGAACAAATGAACACTTAAACTTCTTTTGATCTTAACATCCATTAGCTTGGTCTCTATAGTAAAAATTCAGTAACGTAAAGTAGCAATCCACTATCCTAAATATAATAGACTTCTAGAATGTAAACATTAATAGTAAAACATCATAAATAAAATCCACACAAGTTTGACACTAGGATTTAATGTGGAAACCCAAATTGGGAAAAACTACAACCAACATGTCACCAATCATTTCACTCTTCTAAAGTAAGATTTGTTAGGAGACAACCATGTTAAAGGTTACAAAAATCACTATGATTAAATCCTTTGTAAATAAAAATCTCAATTCAGCTCAAATGCTAACCCACTTACTGGACTTCATTGTCTTCTTAGTCTTTGATTCACTTGGAAACCCTTCAAACAATCACTATTCAACTCTTCTGGACTCTTCTCAACCTTCTTCTTAAGTTCGTCGATCAATAGCATCACTAATTGCTCCACTCTTATTGGGTCTTTACTAGCACTACTAACCTTGTCAATACACAATCTTAGCCCTTGTAGCTCCTCAAATAGGTAATTTTGATCTTTTTATTCTTTAACATCATCATAGATCTTAGGGTTTGGTCAAATTCATCGAATCCTTCCAACATTTCTTCGTTTCTTTTGTTCTCTATAAACTTTTTCAAACTTATTCTTGAATCCTTTCATAGAAATGTGTAAAAAAGGTTTCCCTTGATTTAAATGTTCTAACTCATCCATCCTTATCTTCAACACATTTCACCTATTCCAAGAAATCAACTCAATCGACTAGAAATGATGATTTCTAATATACTATCAAAATCTTGTCTCTTGGTCAATATTGTGTTTTGACACTCAGCCATCACTAGGTTACTCCATCAATACTATTTTTTTTTTTGGCACATATACTAACACTCAGTCAATAATGATGCTCAGTCAACACTAGCATCACTTGGCATGTACTAGAACTCGGTTGACACTATCATCACTCAACACACACATCAAGTTCCTTAATTTCTACTCTGTTGCTTTGTCAAGAAAATAAATTTGATCAATCTTTGATCACTTTTTCAAGACTTCAATAAAACTATCTTCTTCTCTTGTGACATGATATAAACAATCACTTTACCTTGTCAAAGTCTAACTAATGAAGTGTTCATTTTAGTTTCTTCTCATAACTCATCCTTTCCTCTAGGTACTTTTGTTATGACCAACTTCTCAAATCCTCTTCATTAATTATCTAGATATGACACTCAAATCAAATAGAAAATTGTCTCACCAATAAGGTTTGACATTAATGACAACATAACAATTATTCTAATTATAGTTTCGAACAATGACAACACTGAGTGGTTGTTGGTAATGTTTGTGAAGTTTCATTGGCACTAAAATGTTTGAAGGGATTGTATGATAATTGGACATAACTAATTAAGCCTCCCCACCTCTCTCAATTATCTAACAACATCTATGTTTGATCACAAAATTGTGAGTTGAGAATATTTCAAATAGATTTCTAGTTTCTATTTTTTTTCTTTAGTTAGATGGATTTGTAAAAAATGCTAATTTTTTATATCCTTATTGTAATGATGTGAAAAGTGTTCAAACAAGAAAATGTCACATAAAAACTATAGGGTACCAAAGAATTGTCATACGTAAAGTTGGTACTACTTGCATTAGTTTATTTTTTAAGAAAATAAATCAAGATTCTTATAATAGAAAATAAAAAATTTCTTATATATTTTCTATAATAATTTATAGTATAGTACTCCATTACCTATTTCTTAAAATTTCACATAATTCTTATTCAATATATGTTCTAGATTTTAACTAAATTAACAAATTCAATCATATTTCTCATTGCTCATATTCTTTACAAACCTTTATGTTTCCTTTAGTTCTACTAGATTCACTCAAATAGGTCATCCTAATGGGATATTAAGTGATTTGGTTTCAAATGTCACTAAACAATATTGGGAATTTTTTTTTGTCTTTCTACATTAGCATTTATGAAAATCAAAACTCCTATTGGCTCATTATTGAAAATACAAAAGTGCACAACTTCTACTTATTCTAGCATGTCAGAGCACCCATGTGAGAGTTATATTCAACCTTTATATTCCCCTTATGCTGGGACTACAAATCCAAAGAAATACTTGACATGCTTCTCATGCAAGTACTCTATTTTTATCATCTGACTTTTATAGGAGAAAAAGGAAAAAAAAAAATTAAACCTCAAAATGTGAATGAAACTTATAAAATGCATATAATATCCAATTCTTTCCAACAATCATTAAATCCAAACTTGTTAGTCCATATCATTTAGAGCACAAATTTGAAGAAAACATTGAAACTTATGCATATGTAATAACATGTCATCCCAAAATGTAGACTTTTATGCTATGGAAAGACAAATTATTCATATCAAACACATTTAGCCTATCTATGGATTTTGATGAAATATATGCACATAGTTATAATTGATCCATTCCAAATAAATTTAAAGAATAAAATTCATACATATATTCAACCAAGGCATCAAATGGATGGAATGTTCTTTTAAAATTATAGTGAGAAATAATATTTTATGCATTCATAAATTGAAGAAAAAAATAGAGTTGCCAATCCATGCAGACAATTCAAAATATTTTCTAAGAGGTTTAAAGAACAATGACCTGAATGGATAAAGGAGAGAATGGAATTTGATTTGGCTCATCATTACAAAAAGAAATAGAAAACATGAGCTCAAATTAAATCTTAACATAATTAGAAAATGTTACAAAAGAGATGCTAAAAAAAATACCTCCAAAATTTAGACACTAAATTATTAGAAATCATATATTCATAACAAGAATGGTTTAGAAGGTTATGTTTTTATTAGCATGGTAGAATGCTCAACTTTTAGTGCTTTAACTATGAACTATTCAATTTATGTTTTTGATAGAAGAAAACTTATGGGTTGTTTATAGTGCTAATAATATGCTAAAGCTATTAATATGCTAGTGTTTGGTCCATGGGCCAACACCCTCTTGCTTCTTTTAATGATAAAAAACAAGAATTGTTTAGAACAAAAAAAAAATGAAGAAAGTACCTTAACTTAGTGCTAAAACCACATCCTCATGGTGTAGGTTAGAAAATGAAAGATGAAAGCCATGTGTACATGCTCATGGTGGTCTACCAGTCTTGGAAAATGATTTAAAAATTAAGGAAAATAAACTAGAAGCTAGAAGGAATTGCAGACCAAATAAAACTTGACTAGAAACCTAAATAATATAAAGAACACCAAAAAATATGTTAATAGTAGTTTGATCTCTTAAGATAGAAGGTGCAATTTAGATAATGACATGAATGAGTTAAATCCATAAACAAGAATATAATCCTAAATCCTTACTCTTAGTTGTGAAGCAAAAGTAGATGTGAAGGAAGAACGAATGGAGTTACAACTCTTGAACCCTCCACCAAAATAGAACTATCGTCCCTTCAATTAAAAATCATATCTCATTCTTAGAGAACAATTTTCTCCCCTTTCATTTGATTGAAAACATTCATGAAATTGGGAGCTTCCAACTTAATTAAAGGCATGTGATATTATAGCTAAAGAAATTTTCCAATCACTCCAAAAAAGGCATGAGAATTTTAAGGAAGAAATAAGGTAAGTGGTTATTTTACATTGTTGGAAAAGAAAAACTATCCAAGAAGAGGGTTGACCATTTTGTGAGAGGAAAAAGCTCATTTCCAGGAGCAAAGATCCCATAGTAATCTCATTTCTTAATAATAAAATTATAGTAGTACAATTATATTTATTATAATCATATTGCCCCCTACCTAGGTGGGAGGGAGCTATAGTTGCATGCAGGGCCTCTCGCTTTTCTCTATACCACGTGTCCCTACAATTCTATGGTGGCCCCTAGAGAAAGGCCTTGGCTTCTCCTCCCACCTACCCTAGGCCAACCTAACCAACTAGAGTTCCTACTTAGACTTTTAGAAGGGACGAGAATTAAATTGTGTAGTTAGAAGATCCTTACTATTCTATGAATTTTCCCAAAGTGAGGGATTAAATTAAGTTATTAACAATAAGTATTTAATTATTTTATATAATAAATTATAATATAAATATAATTTTATCATAACTATAATTAAGATATTATAAAAAGTAATAATATAATTTCTATAATAATAAAATAATATTTTTATTTTTGATAAAAGAACCTTTTATAAATTTAATGCTTATTACTTATATAATATAATATAATAATAAAAGTATTATAACAAATAAGAAATAGGAACCATCTATAGAAAGATGAAATGAGCATATTCATAATCTTTATCAAATCAATATGATTTTTCTTTTAAATTTTGTCCCTCTATATAACTATAATATCTAATATATTGTATGAAATATAAATAAAATCTTAAAGGCATTGTTTTATAATTTAAATTATAATAATATATTTAAATACCTATGTATAATTTTTTTATAATCTAATATAATTTATATTAATATTATATAAAATATAAAATCTACATAAAAAATTATTATAATTAATTAATTCATATATTTTAGCTAATAGGCTATTTGTGGGAGCTTTGTTCCTAGAAATTGAATTTTTGATAAAGAGTTGTCGGTTGGTTGGAAAAATTGTGAGTTGATCAGGAAAGTTGTTAGTTTGGCTGAAAAATTGCAAATCCTTCCCATTAATTATTTACTGGTTAGTTTTATCTCATTTGACTTTTAACTCTTGTTTTGATATTTACAAGTTGTTATCTCAACTTTTAACTATTATTTTTCTTTTTCTATTTATTTTTTAAAAATAATTACTTGTGATCACCCTTAGCCCATGTTGTAATCTCTATTTATTTAAGTTTTGATTTTTAAAATTGATTTAGATTTAAGTTTTTAAAATATTTTTTATATTAGTTAAATTTTTTCCTTAAATATTGTTTTTAAATTTCTACAATTTATTTAATAGTCAATAGAATATTTTTTAGTGTTATTTTTTGATATTACTTTTTGTGTTTCTCTTATTAATTGTTGATAATAGATTTTTTGATGGAATTTTTTTTAAATGAATTTTTTTTCATATTTGATAATTTTTTATTTATTTATTATTGGTAAATGATGGAAGCCTTGTATATTATATTAGTAAGAATAAATGAGAAGTTAAAAAGTTCTCTATTCAAATGGGCACTGGTAGGAAAGAATAGAATAAGAAAAGTTCTAGTCTTGCCCAGGACCAAGGTCCTATATAAAATACACATGTAAAAGGGGCATACCCTAGTATAGGTATTTATAAAATGCTTTCTTCAAAAATTATACATTATTTGATTTTTTCTCTTCTGCAATATATCTTATGCTTGAATCTTTTGTTTATTGTGTGGTTAAGGAGGACCTTAGAAACACAAACTCCTTGCATCAAATGAGCTACATTCAGAGAAAGAGCTTGCTAAAATCTACATAGTAGAACACAACTAGCTTCCATTTGGGTGTTAGTAGTTAGTACCTATATATATATATATATATATATATATATATATATATATATGAATAAAGATTAAAACATAACCAAGAGACTAGCCAAAAAATCATAGCGATACCTAGTGCCATGTCGAAGAAAAGTTAATCAAAATGATGAAAAGATAGAGAGGAAAACCTATCACCATAGCATTTAAGGAACCCTGCAACCAGAGGGAGGGAAACAATGATAGTTCCAAAAAGAAATATAGAGCCAAGGCTATGGAATAAATGTGAGGAACAATAAAAACCAATGGGGCTAAAGAGCATAATTAAAAACTAGAGAAAATGAAAGATGCCAACATGTATTCTATGGTTTATTACTACCACTATCTTGTGAATTAATTGTTACAAGAAATGAACTAAGTAAATAAAAAGGAACCTATATAACACTTGAACCCTTTCTTGGGCACCTAAAACCCATAGGGAAGCATCAAAGACAAGCGCCTGAAATGATGAAACATGTCACCATCTTAGGACACCTTAAGGACTTGGAGCCTACTAAAAGAGAAACTCTTGGAATAGTGGCACATATCACCATTCTGGACCTCCAAGACAACCAAGAGAAAAAAAAAACCTTGTATCCAAAAGGCTTAAACAAGAGGAAGCTCCTAGAAGGGTGACACACTTCACCAATTCAGAAGCTCCTCAGAGAAATGGTGATAAATGGGGAAAGAATCCTCAAAAGGTGACACATGTCACCAATTTGGGGGTCCTTGGGAAAGTGGGCTACAATCAGAGAAAGCCCTCAAGACCAAGCCAAGTGGAAGAAGAAAAAGTGACAAGGAAGACTACAAGGCCACTTGCATAGTGGGACCCACGTATTGAACAGGGCATAGAAGAAATACAAAGGATGATTCTCGATGTAATCAGATATGGACAAGTGGTAGATTTTCAGAGCTTACCTACAAGTTTTGGATGTAGAATAAAAATGAGCCCAAAATGAATTGGATCATGCCACATGGATGGCCCAAATGCAATTGCAAAAAGAAAGAGGGCCACTTACATAGTGGGACTCATATGCCAAATGAGTAGGAATAAAAGGTAGGTGACAAAAAAGTAGACTACACATGGAGGACATGTGTCCTATTTCTAGGTTCTTCCACTTTTTGGATATTTAGTTTCATAAAGCCCTGAAATGCATCAAATTATGATGTGTAGCCCATAATCCTCTTGCATTAATCTGACCATTGAAACCATGTACCAAAGGTTTGAAATTAATCAGGACCATCGATGAATGAAAAGTTGAAGGTTTAGATTTGGGTGCAGACCAAATATTAAAACAAAAGGCTAAAATATGCCTGAAGTTAGGACTTGTCCTTTGATTAACATCCAACCATATATTCAACGGAGTGATCAAAGGACAAGACTCAATTTCTAGCCAATTTGAGGGATGAGATATCTAAAAACTAGAAGTCCCTAGAATATTGACAAATATACTCTTTATTTTTTATAAAGCTAGATAACACTTTTCACTACTTAATGTGCATTATCTAGTGAATATACTACAATCTATGAAGCCCAAATTATAAAATAGCGATTGGTGGAAGCAACCGTGGGTAAAAGAAAGGTTACGATAGATCCTTGGGAATACATTAAGATAGCCTAAGGGAGAGAAACCATTTACAGTAAGAAGTGTGGACCTCTAATGCATGACACATGCAAATGTTGGTGTTCATCCTAACTCTGAAGCTATTCAAAAAATTAAAAAATTTGAGCAAAAGTGGTCATAAAAGACATAGAACCAAACATTTAAAAACTCAGGATCGAAGGATTTAGAAGATCTCAAAAAAAGTTATGATTAAAATGCACAGACAAACATGATCTTTTGCCGCCAAGATTGGCACTTACTTTTATGATTTTAGAAATGATTATTTATTAACCTCCTAGGGCTATTTGATTACAATTCTCCAAGGATGATTGATAGAAATATACTAATGATAAAGAATAATTTTATTTCAAGAGTTTATAGGGTTTTATATATTAATATATCCTCACCATCTTCTCCTTTTTTTGCCAAATAATCTTCTTTTTAATTACGTTCTTTGAATATATGTTGAATTTTAGTTTCATCTATAATGTAATATAGTTTAAGAACTTCTTCTAATTTTGAATTCAACACCCAATTTGGAGTCTTCCTTTTTTCTTAAGGCATTGAGAATAATTTGGGAATCCCCTTCTATTATTAGTTTCTTAATTCCTTGATTTATACTCAGTTGTAGTCCCTCTTAAAGGGCTTCTAGTTTCGCTAAATTATTCATAATAATCCCTATCAATTTTGTTCTTTTAGTGATCCATTTTCCAAAATTTGTATTAGTGATAAATCATATTCCTTATTTTTCGTGGTTACCCCTTGATGCTCCATCGAAGTTCAATTTTGACCATCCTTTCGATGGCGGATCCCATTTGCAATTTTCCCTTGCTTCCTAATGCTCTTGTTATATACTAATGGTAGATTTATAAGATTTATCCAATTTATTATCATTTTACCATCCCATTTTGTGAAGGATTCTTCCTCTTTTATTGTTTTCCATAGGTGAGTTTTCATGAATTCTATAATACTTGCTTTCATTTTGTTAAGTAATGTTGTTATATTCATTTCTAACTCATTTAGAAAATCCTTAGGTATTCCTTTCTTTCTAGATTTCCCATATCAGAATGGATGGGCTAATGTTCCAATGTTTTTTGTAAATATTAAATGAACTACCAATAGGCAAACGTATTAAATGCCTCTCTAGGTTTCCCAACTATGGTGATGTCCAAAAAAGCTTTTTTCAAAGCCATTCCCAATATTCCTTTATGTATGAACATTGAAATAATGGTTGTTCTATTGACACACTTTCTTTTTTTACATAAATAACATCTTAAGGGTCCCTCAATACCTATTTTCCAAAGTCTACCTACTATTAATATATTATTTTGAAGTGCTTCCCACAGGAAAATTTATGCTTTTGGTAGACAAGCTAAGTCCCAATAGAGTTTTAGGGGCATATTAATCACTTCCCATCTTTGTGACTGTATTATTAGATTATATCCTTATATGACATTGTATCTTGCATCTTTGGATGCTCCCCATATGAGTGTCTCTTCCATCTTTATGATTAACCTTTCTCTTTCGAAGAATATCTTCTAAAGTCTTCCTTTCTTCATGGTCTAATTCTATGTTTTCTAATGATTTCTAAACCCACTTATCTTATCCATTTTCTTCCAAAGGGTGTTTATAGTTCCTTACTTTTTTGCCCCATGCATTAATCAATATGTTTTTTACATTAGCTAGTATGCCTAAACTATCTAGGGAGGGAAGACCATCTCGTGAATCCTCCTAGAAAAGTGGTTCATCTCTCTTACCTATGTCCCACATGATATATTTACTAATCAAATGTCAACATTTTACTATAAAATTCCAACTTTCTGATCCTTTTGGTAAATTGCACATTCTAAAGAGGGAAGAAGGATTTTCTTCATTTAATTAGTTATTGTATAGAATTTTTGCCCTATTTTGTTCACATTCTTGATATATTTTCCATACCAATTTTGCTCCTAAAGCTTCATTTTGCCAATTGAGACTTTTAATGCCTAAGCCCCCAAGCTTCTTAGGTTTGCAAATGTTTTCCCATTTTATTAGTGTCATTTTCTTTTGTTCTTCTATATTATTCTAGAGAAAATTTCTAAGCTTTCCTTCTAGCTTTTTATTCTCTTTTTTAGGGAGTGGGGGGCAAGATAATTGATATGTGGGAAGGGCTGAAAGTACTACTTTAATTTTTGTTACTTTGCCTGCTTTTGTTAACATTTTCCTTTCCAAGTTATAATTTTCTTGTCCATTATTTCTAGAATATTGTTCCATCCTTCATTATGTCATGTACCTTTTTCTATAATTCTATACCTAGATATTTACATGAAAATGTTCCTTTTTTGTATCCCATATTGTTACATATTTGGTTTTCTAGTTCATGCTTAGTGTTTATAAAGAAAATCTCTAACTTATCTACACTTACTTTTTGACCAAATGCTACCATGTATCTATGAATAATAGTTTTGAAGTTTTGGGCTTCTTTAGTAGAGCTATCTCCTGGAAGAATTGTATCACCAACAAATTGTTGATGAGTGATGTTTGGAATATTATTAGTGACTATAATGCCTTTGATTTTACCTTCTTCTTGTGCTCTTTTAATTGAGCTCCCGAAAGCTTCTACCATAATAATGAACATGAATGGTGATAAAAGATCTCCTTGTTTGATGCCTCTTGAGATATCGAAGTATCATTCTAGGGTTCCATTGATGAGGATTGATAGTTTAGGAGTTGATATACAATTAAAAATAAAGTTAATCCAATGGTGAGAGAAATCAAAGGCTTCTAATGTATAAATAGGAATCTCCAATCCACCATATCATATACTTTCTATATGTCCAATTTCATAAACATACTTGCCTCTTTACTCTATGTTGTGGAATGTATCATTTCTTGAATAATGATTATACCTTCTAAAATGGATCTTTAAGGTACAAAACCTGTTTGTTCTTTGGATATGATTTTAGGTAGTATAACTTTAAGCCGTCTAGTTAATGCCTTTGAGAGGATTTTATATATCGTTTTATAGAGTGCTATAGGTTTGTAATTACTCAGAACTTCTGATTCTTTTTTTTTGGGTATGAGAGTTATGAAGGTATGGTTGATCTCTGTAAGTATTGAACCACCATTTCTATAGGCTTCTATAGCTTTCCATAAATCTATCCCAATGATATCTCAACATTTTTTATAGAAGAAAGCATGAAAGCCATCTGGCCCTAGTGATTTATCAAGATTTATGCTAAAAAGAGCAACCTTGACCTCTTCTAAGGTTAGAGGTTTGTTGAGAAATGTGTTATCTTCTATAGTAACCAATTTTGGTAAAGTTTCTAACATCTTATTTTGAGTAGATCCATTAGAGTAGTCATAATTGTTTAAGATGTTTTTGAAATAATCTATGAATACTTCTATATTTGTGGGATTTTTTATAATGTTACCTTCTAGATTTTTAATCTTCGTGATTTTGCTTCTAGCTCTATTAATAACAATGTTGTTATGGAAATTTATTATATTACGACCCCATTCTGCTAACCACATTTCTCTTGATTTTGGTCTCCAAAAAATCTCTTCTTTTGCCAATATTTCCTCTTGTTTTGAAAGTAATTATTTTTCTTTTAGGTATGTCTTACTATCCATCCCTTTTTTTTATCACTTTATTGTTTAGTGTTTTTAGGTTTTCTTCATTATCTAATTTTTCTTTAAATATAGTATTGACATATATTTTGTTCCATTTGGGTATATGTTCTTTGATCATTTTCATTTTTGACACAAAGCAATACATTTTTTACCCTTTGAATTTTTCTTAGGATCACCATAGTTTAATTTGTTCCATGAAACTATTGTCAAGAAATGAAATTTTTTCACATTTAAAAGGATTTCTTAAGGGTTTTCTCAATTCAATTAATTCCAACCTTACTGGACAATGATTTGCTCCTGCTATTGGTAAGCTTGTTGACTATAGTTCCATATCTATGTCTCTTAATTCCCCTCTGAAGAAAAATCCATCCAATTCTTCTGCTATGTAGGTAAAAAATTTCCTTCTATTATTCTATGTATAAATTCCAATATTAGTTAGGATATCTAATAAGTCATTTTTTTTGTCCACCTCTTGAAGTCTATACAATCTTGTGAGATGTGTTGCATCCCACCATATTTTTCTTCCAGATATATAATAACATTAAAGTCCCCTCCTATTAGTATGTATTCATTATGATGATTGCTAATGAACATGCTTATTTCTTCCCATAAGTGCTTCTTTTTTGTAGTCTATGTTGGTCCATATATATTTATTAGGGTAATTTGAAGATTATTCTTGATACTCTTGATTTCATAACCCATCTAGTTACGGTTCGAAGTTATCATATCTAAGGTTATCCTCCTAGGATTTGATATCATGCCTAACCCTCTTGAGGCTCCTCTTGATTCCTATAGTATTATATTCCAACTATCTATTTTACTTTCTAATTTATTTTTTTGATTAGTAAATGGCCAAGGCCTTGATTATTTTATTAATATAAAGATAAAAATACATCAGTTATCTCCATTCAAATGAGCATTAGTAGGAAAGAATAGAGAAGAAAACCTCTAGTCTTGCTCGACACAATCATCCTATATTATTACAGCATAAAAGGGGCATACCCCAATCGAAAACACCAAATTAAAATAACTAAAATTTCATAAGCATCTTAGGGGAGGGACCCTAGAATAATTACATGATTCATAATTCAAAAACACATATGTTTTGACCAGAGCTACTACCTTTCATCTCACTCTGTTAAAAGCATATAATATTTTCTATGCTACTCAATGAAATTTAGTTAGTGAAAAATAAGAACTATATAAATAAAAGCATCCTTTTGGCATCTCCAATTTATCCTAGACAAAAACCTTCCATGAAAAAAAAAGCCATCCAAACAACCAAGCCTAGTAGCGATTGAGATATGTAGAATGATCTATTTAAATAAGATAGGATACACTTAAGAAACTTAATCAGAGCTTAAACTAGAGCATCCAAATGATAATTGTAATGTCACTGTACAAACTTAAATTCCATCATAGATGTTGCACCTTAATTTCAAATCATCCAAAAAATACATAGATACCTAAGCACTAGGAATGCCATCATTTAGATGTCTTTGATTCATAGAATAAGAAAGCCCATATCAATTAAACCGAATAGCTAATTAAGGGCTCAAGTGAAAACCATAACCTTAGATGCAGAAAGCTAATCTAGGACAGCCCCAAACTAGTTGGGATAATAACTGAATCCAATTCGTATTTGTGGATTGATCTTATTCATACCAGAAGAAAATGTAGAACTCATCTTATGAAGAGTCTCCTTGATACAATAAGGATCAAAGATTAAAATACCATCACACTACCAAATACCATGTCCAACTCTCAAGAAAGTAGTCATACAAATCAATACTATGAAATACAGAGTAAAATAGGGAGCCCTAACTATAGAGCTTGCCTCAATAAGATTAGAATCATGCATCAAAATAGAGTATTAATATGCTATCATCCTAATAACCATCATCTGAAAATATTACAATCAAGAGCTCACAATGTAATCAGACTAATGCCAATTATCATCTAATCGAATACCGATCAAACAAATCCATCTTTAATCAGATGATATGCATTTGTGGGGTTAAGTTGAAACCCTACTTTAAACTTAGCTTTAAGTCACCATCTCTTATCTTAATAGCTTTCATCCTCATGAAGCATAACATTTAGAGATACTAATATGCGACAAAGGCCTGAAGAGTCTAATTTCAAAGCCCATCACAAAAAAAAGAATAGAGAAATGACATCAACATGAAATGCTAGTAAATTTTAGAAATTAGACTAAATTCAAATTCAAAAGACCATGTAGATGTAAAGAACAAATAGCTGCAAATTACCAATAAAAACAAAGGATCATAGCACCATACATTCCAAATATTTAGGAGAAAATGAACATATACAGCTATTTATATAAACTATACTTCATATATATCTATGTTTTGGGTACATCTTAAAAGAAAGTATGTCTGGTGTAATTACATTCCAGAACTGTATACATCAATGCCTATAAAGTAGAAGATATATATAGTCCTATATCCGATATCTTCATACCATCCTATACATCTTTCATAATTTATCTGTTATTAGCCAAACCCTAACTATGTATTACCAAAACCTACAAAAACCAACGATAACACCTCATTTCTAGACTACCATGATGACTTCAAAAATTTCATTTGGGTTCTCAATCAAACATTCGGGAGGAAATTTGAAACCAATCTTGGCCCTGCTAGATTTCTCTGAGTTAGGTGTGCAGAAATCAAGAGCCTCCAAATTGTCAAAGTTTACTCCTGGTTGTATATATGCCTTGGACAAAGTGAGGTAATTCATTAGCCATTCCCTATTTTCTTCAACTATAATTCCTCGCCACTGGAGCAAAAATTGAATACTGGCCTCCATTTTTGGCCATTCGCAATAAAAGGCCACACTCTCCCATATTATTAGCAATGGCCATCGTAATGGAGTGGCCAAATTAGGGTCTTCCAGTAGTAATCTCATATACTTCTCTGGCAGTGGGATACAAAGTTTCTCATCAATACTCCTAATAGCTTTCTCCAAGCCCTTCCTCCACGTTGGAATGAAGATATCAAAGCAAAGCCTTATAATGGCCTTAGTACCCACCTTTTCCCTTTTCATGTAGTCGATGAGGGACCCTATGATGTCGCTATTGGTCCTCTAGGTGAATTCATAATCGAATACCCCTTCTCCAATGGATCTACTAATGTCCAATCGAGACATGTCATCAATCAGGTAGAGTATCCTATTCTAGCATTCTAGTTTAACATTTTTGCAAAAGGCCATAGTTTGATTTTCGGTTGCATGGCAGAGATAGATATTTGTTTCCATCTTTAAAAGGAAAGGTGGTCTAAATAAATAAATACAAAGGACCCATATAAAGCCAAAATAAGCCTCTAGAAGGTGAACATAGTGATGTCATCCCATGACGCAACCTATTTTGAATCAGCGTTATCTTGCTTTGGATCTATTATGATGGATCCATCATTAACTAGACCAAAGCCAACTACGCATGTGAAAGGTGAACTGCATACCTTCCCAATTAATGATGGAGAGAGAGTTTGGAATAGCTATAAGCCTTATGAGCTATTTGAGATATGTTCGTTAAGCGCTAATTGAACCAATGCTATCTCTACAAAGCACCTAACCCAAGGATAAGGACCAAGACACACATATATAGAAAGTATTTGATTATCTATAATTATGGATAAATGAATATTGGTATGTATATATGAGATAAGAACCTAAATCAATTAGAATGCTATAGACTTATACCTATGAGCGGTGATGATAAAACAATTTATGAGCTCTAGGGAATTTTATATATAAGAAAGATAGTTTGTATAATATGGTGTATGTGGATAAGAAAACTTAGCATTAGATATTAATCTAAGAAGGTAAATATCAATATATATATATATATATATATGTATGTATGTATGTATGTATGAAATAGAACATATGCATATAAATATACAATAAAATAAATAAATAAATATATATATATATGTATGTATATATATATATATATATATATATATATATATGTATGTATGTATATATATATATGTATGTATGTATATATATATATGTATATGTATATATATATATGTATATGTATATATATAAATATGTATATGTATATGTATATATAAATATGTATATGTATATATATATATATGTATATGTATATATGTATATGGATATATATGTATGTATATATATGTATATATATACATACATATATATATATACATATATACATATACATATATATATACATATGCATATATATATACATATATAGTATATATATATGTATATGTATATATGTATATATATGTGTATATGTATATATGTATATATATATGTATATGTATATATGTATATATATATATATATGTGTGTGTATATGTATATATGTATATATATATATGTATATGTATATATGTATATATATATATGTGTGTGTGTGTATATATATATATGTATATCTATATATATGTGTATATATATATGTATATATATATATGTATATATATATGTATATATATATATATATATGTATATATATATATATGTATATATATATATATATATATGTATATGTATATATATATATGAATATGCCTGAATGAGCAATTAAATGACAATACTTATATATATAAATATGTGTATGTGTGTGTGTGTGTGTGTGTGTAGGGCGGCATCCAACTGGGGACTGAAGCACATTGAGGTCAAAGCAACTATGAGAGAGTAAATGCAGGAGGAGGTGGGGGGGTGTAAACCGAAAAACTTGGGGAAACCCATCCATCATTCTTTTGACAAAAGTGAATGATCCTTAATAATAGTTGAGTTGGCCCCATCTGCCTCCAAGTTTGCTAGACTATTTGCTTTCTGATTGGCTTCCCTATAAATGTGATAGATCTTATATTCTACCAGCTTGTCTAGGAGAACAAGGACCTCTTCAAGCATGGTGTTAAGTACCCAACTGGAGGTAGAGATTTTTCTAATTGCATTTAAAATGATTTGAGAATCTCCCTCAATAATGACTTTAGACATTTTCAAATTATGACATAATTGGAGTCCTTGTTTCAAAGCTTCTAGTTCTGCTAGATTATTTGAGGTAGGCTGAATAGCCATCACATTTTTGGCTATCCATTGGAAATCCTTGTTATTTATGATGCAAACAATACTAGCCTTACTTAGATTACCTTAGGCAGCAGCATCAAAATTCAATTTAAAACACCCTTCCTAGGGAGGGGCCCATCTATAGTTTTCTCTAGCCTCCTTACTATATTTTCGATAAATAAGAAAGGGGTTAATCAATTTAACCTATTTTTTCTTCATTTGCTCATCCCTTATGGAAAAGGAACCTTCCTCTTTCTAGGAGTTTCTGAGGTGCGAGTTAGTAGTTTCCACAATACTAGCTTCAATTTTTGAAGTTAATTCTTTCGACCCCAACTCAAGGTTTCAAAAGATACGGTGATTTCTTTCCTTCCAAATTTCCCATATTAGAATGGATGGGCATATGTTCCATAGTATATTGTATACACCCTTGACCTGGTAAGTGGGTTTTCCCTTAAGGAGGTCAACAAATAATTTGGAAATGACGTTGACCAACCCAACATTCTCCTAAGCCATTCCTAGCACTTTTGGGAGAAGGGATAGCTGAATAGAAAGTTATTGGTGTCTTTGCTATTGTGGTTGCACAAAACACATCTAGATGGACCTTGCAAGCCAAACTTCTTCAACCTATCCATGGTCAAAATTATATTTTGGAATGCTAACCATAAGGAAAAACCTACTTTCAGAAGAGACAATGAATCCCAACATAGCTTGAGTAGAATATCCACCTCATTCCATCTTTGGGAATCTAAGATAGCCCTATATTCACTTTTCACACTATAGTTACCATTATTAGAGGCTACCCATATCAGTTCATCTTCTTTTTGAGATTGCCTAATCCTTCTATCTTCTAATAGATTTTGATAAATATTAATTGATTTGGTATCCATGTCCAAGCCCTACAAGGATTTCCACACCCATTTTGGGTTCCCATCCTCATAATCTAATGTCTTGTAGTCGCAGACTCTGATACCCCACAAATAACTTAGTTTGTCTTTGAGATCCTTAATTGTGCACTGCTTGTGCAAAGGAGGGTGGCCATCCCATGAATCTTCCCAAAACAATGTCTCATTGCCCTTACCTATAGCCCAAGTCAAATACTTTGAGATCAAGCAAGTATATTTAAGCATAAAGTTCCAGCATTCCAACCCTTTTGGGGGGTGTTTGGTCCTAAAGATAGATAGAGGATCCTTGTAATTTAAATATTTGTTGTATAATATCTTGGTCCATTTCTGATCTCTATCCTTATAGAGGCACCAGATAATTTTTTCCCTTAGAGTTTCATTTTGCCATTGGAGATTCTTGATCCCTAGCCCATCCAAGTCCTTGGGTTTGTAGACTTTTTTCCCATTTAATGAATGCCAATTTTTTGTCCTCTTCATAATCCTTCCAAAGAAAATTCTACATTTTGGATTCAATTTTATGAAGGTTCCCTTTGGACAAAGGCAAGCAAGATAATGGGAAGCTCAGGATGGTTGATAATACCGATCTTATCTTAGTACATTTTCTAGCCTTTGTTAACCATCTATCCTTCCAACATTTGAGTTTAGCATCCATTTTCTCAAAGGTATTACTCCACACTTTTTTGGATTTTGTTCCTTTTTCAAGGGAAATTCCCATATATTTGCAAGGGAATCAACTTTTTTTATACCCCATGATTTTGCAGATGTGTTATTCCCCTGTTGGTTTTGTATTCATGAAGTATATCTTAGATTTGAGCTCATTGACTTTTTGACCTAAAGCTTCCATATATGCTTTAATGATGGATTTAAGACTCAAGGCCTCATCTATCCTACTTCTGTGTGGCAATATAGTATCGTCAGCGTATTGTTGGTGGGTGATAATGGGCATGTTCTGAGTAACCAAAATACCTAATAAATTTTCCTTTATTGTATGCATTGGTCACTACTCTTCCAAATGCTTTAGCCATGATGATGAAAAGGGAAGGGGATAAAGGGTCCCCCTATCTGATGCCTCTAGATGTGTCAAAGAAACCTTTCAGTGTTTTGTTGATGAGAATCAATATTTTAGCAGTTGATATGAATTTGTAGATAAGGTTGATCCATTAGTGGGAGAAGCCAAAAGCTTCCATAAATTTACAGAGGAATCTCCAATCAACCATATCATATACTTTTTGAATATCCAATTTTAGGAGCATACATGGCTCCTTATTCTTGCTAGTTGAATGAATCATCTCTTGGATAGTAATAATACCATCTAGGATAGATCTACCTGGCACAAAACTCATTTGTTCATTTGATATAATTTTAGGGAGGATCTTCTTTAACCTATTAGCTAAAATTTTGGAGAAAATTTTGTACATAGTGTTGCATAGTGCTATGGGTTTGAAATCTCCTGGGGTTTCTAGTTCTGAGTTTTTGGGAATCAAGGTAATGAATAAGTGATTAATTTCTAATAAAAGAGCACCCCCATTTCTAGATGCTTTAATTTCTTTCCAAAGGTCTACACCTATGATATCCCAAAATTTTTGATAAAAGAAGACTTGGAAGCCATCTAGGCCTGGGGACTTGTTTAGATTCATTTCAAAAACCACTAGTTTCACTTCTTCCAAAGAGATGGGTTTGTTTAATGCCTTATTATCTTCCATAGTGAAAATTTTAGGTATTACTTTAAGTAACTTGTCCTATGCTATTCTATTGGACCCTTCATAGTTGTTTAAAGTATTCTAAAAATGTTTAACAAAGGTTTCTGCTATTTCACTAGGTTTATATGATACAATTCTTGAATGATTTTTAATAGCCAATATTTCTCTCTTAGATCTATTGTATAAGGTAGAATTATGAAAGTATTTCATGTTCTGGTCTCTCTCATCTAACTATTTTTCTCTGGATTTTTGTCTCCAAAATATTTCTTCTTTGGTTAGAATATCCTCTTGCCTTGCCAGTAATTCTTTTTCTCGCATATAACTATCATTATTCATCCCTTTTTTAATCACTTCTAAATTTAGGTCTTTTAATTGATTTTCTATATCTAATTTTCTTTGAATATATCATTAAAGTGCTCCTTGTTCCATCTAAGGATTTGTTCCTTAAGTTTCCTCATTTTGGCTACAAATACATACATCTTAGATCCTTCAAATTTATCTTGTGCCCACTATTCTTTGATGTTATTAATGAAATCAGCATCTGAGAACCACATTTTCTAACATTTAAATGGCTTCCTAACAGCTTTTTGTCGTTCTAAAAATTTGAATATGACTGGAAAATGATCATACCCAACAATAGGGAGCATGGAAGAGTGAAAGTTCAAATTCTTAGCATCAAGGTCCCCTTTAATCATGAACCTATTTAATTTCTCTTCTATATATGCAAAATTTTGTCTCCTATTTTTCCATGTATACACTCCATTGCTAATAGGTATATCTATCAGGCTATGGGAATCACACCATGCCTTGAAATCCTTGGAAGCTTGTGATAAATGCTGATTACCACCTATTTTTTCATTAATATTTAAACTTGTGTTGAAGTATCCTCCTAATAAGAAAAAATTACCTTTAAAATTATTTATAAAAGAGCCAATTTCTTCCCATACTAATCTCTTACCGAGGTTGGTAATAGGCTCATAAATATTAATGATGATGAATTTGAGGTCAAATTTGAGGCTCTGAATCCAACCACTCATCCAATTAGTATTTAAGGTAATGATTCTTATGTCTACCTTCTTGGGATTCCAGAGGATCCCTAAACCCCTTGAAGCCCCTATTGATTCTTGAAAAACTAAGTTCCAAAGTCCTAACCTTTTGTCTAATTTAGGAATCTCTACTTTATCTAGTTTAGTTTCTTAGATGAGAATAATTTTAGAATCAAAATATTTGAGGTTATTCATTAGTAACCTCTTTCGGCTAGGGGCATTAAGTCCCCTAGCATTCCATGTTGTGATCCTCATTGCTCTTCAGGAAGGCACTTCCCCTTCCCAACATTGAAAATTTGATCAATTTTTTGTTGCTCTTTGCTGTGCCCATCTACTTCTCTAAGTTCTTTTAATGATTTTCTGCCTCTTTTTCCCTTCAATTTGCCACAAATAGGGGATTTAAGCCCTTCTTGATTCATCTAAATTCCTAGCTAATCTAGGTTGGCTTCTGCCATTTTGGCTACGCCAATTTTACTTTTAGGGCTCCTATCCTTTTCTTCATGTACCAGCTCTTTGAGTAATTGATATACCATACCAGAATGGTTTTCCAAGCCTGCATCTGTTCTCACTCTGCCATTATTGTTGTCATCTTTTTCCTTTTGCTCCTGTTGCTCATCTTGCTCCTTTATCTGTGATTGCCTTAGATTAGTATCCTCCTTTTCAATTTTTAATAGATTTTTCCTTAGATCTTCATATGTGTAATTATTCCTTCCCAATTTGAGAATTTATTTAATTAATTCTTCTTTTTGGGCATCTTTACTTTCTTTAATGTTTTCCTCACAAAAGACCTAAACTAGCTAATTGGTGAGGAGCTTTAGCCTGTCTTCTTTAGTTTTTGTTATGCTCAATTCCCCCATTGGTGAATCCATGGTATTGTCATTATTCAAAAATTCTTGAAATTTTTTTATTGGCACTTTATCTACTATATTTAAATTCATCTCTCTACTTTGATGACTACTAGTAGGAGTGAATGGAGAGGTCTTTGAACTAGTTGGAGTTTGCCAGAATTTGCATAGTTTTCTAGTAGCCAGAGGGGGAGATATATCTACCATGTCTTGTGCCAGAATCTTCTCTAATTCATTTGTTTCCTTCTATGATATGTAATTCTCTATGATGTCTGCTTCACAATTAAATAGTAAATGATTCTCCCTCTCTTCTATAATACTTCTTTTGTTATCTTTTTCAGCTTCTGCTTGGTTGCTACTTAGCATCTTATCCTGCTCTACGCCTCTATTTGCGAGCTTTGAGGTAGGTGATGAAAGCTTTTCCAAGGCTCCATTTTCTCTTTCTCCATTTATTTGTTGCTTCTAAGTAGGTGAAGAGACTATCTTTCTCAAGAATCCTTATTGAATTTAGCTACTTTCCATTCCTTTTTTCCTTTATGTTTCTTGTGGGTTTGGACATCTACATCCATCTTTGTTTTTTGTATATAATCAATCACTATTATTGATTTAATCCTTTCTTTATCTACTAAATGATCTTCTAACCTTCTATTGTTTATTTCTTTGGTATGGAGTGGCTCTGTCTGAAGTACATAATCCTTTTGAAGGTTTGCTAGAATATTCTGTTCTTTGTAATTCTGGTTCCTTTTGTTCTTCATTATTCTCATCCAAGGAAACTTACTTCTAAAATCAGAAGTGAGAGGAAGGATTTTGGGTCTAATTTTGTGGATGTCATCAAATTTTAAAATATCAGTTATATGTCCTGTATAGATGTGAAAGTTAAGATCATATTAAGCTTTATTAGTAATTACTTTCTTTTGAAACTTAGATGGATGGTTGAATTTGGTATTGATAAGAAGTTTAACACTATTTCAGAAATAAAAAGAAGAATCAATACCTAAGACTTATCCAATAGTAGATCCTATAGATTTAATAATATCTATTTGAAGCAACTCCGAAGGGAGAGAAGGCATATTGAACCATTTAGGTAACACACAATCTAACTTTTCTATACAAAAATCATGAGACCAACCTATGAATTTGATGCTATGCCCATTGAAGAAACAATCAGAAACTAAAATGAATGCCCTTTTAATAGATTCTTCTTCACATTGTAGATAAAGAATTCTATCAAAATAGTGGAAAATACTTACCTGGTCCTCACAATTCTCCTCTATTTAGTTAGATCTCTCAAAGGACCATTCCAAATTGCAAAAACTCCTCCCTTAAGACACTCACTCCAGGTGTCTTCAACTTCTTTAATGAAAATCCTAATAGGATTATCCATAGTTTTGATCGGGGAGATCAAACCAGCAAATGGATTAGGGTTTGAGGGGGGGGAGACATTTGAGGCTGATTTCCTATGATGTGGTGGGATGTAAGAAGATGGGGGTTCCAAATTAGATGGAGACCTTCCTGATTAGGGCATTGTAGGAGGTGAATGGCCAAATGAATTGGATGAAGGTTTAATCAGCTCAAAATGCGTGTATTTTATTAGGTTGAAGACTCTAAATTGGTTTTCTAAATGCTCAATTGTGAAGAAAGAATGATGAATGGGGGTACCTGGCAAGTCTACGCATGTGGGAGGGATTTCAGGGATGGCTTCTCATTGATTTTTTTCCTTTTGAAGGATTAGAAGCCCTCCATTCCGTTGCTGATTGGGGATTTCTCCTATGGGTTTTTTCAAATACCACGAATTTGTTTGTCATTTTAACTACAAATCTGGCATCACGAGGTAAAAGCACAAACCTAGGTCACCTTTTATAAAGGAGAAGTGATATCAGAATTTAAAGTCTTCAATTTTAACGACATAAAAGTGGCATTTGTACTTCGAATTTGAAGATGATGTAACTAATGAAATGTGTAAAATTAGATGAATTTTATGTCTGTAATTTTTTTTTAAAAAATTGAGTGAAAATTTTATCTATTTTTTAATTTTTAAAGTCTATTTTTTAATTTTTTAAAAATGCTAAAAATATAGATTTTTTTTCCCATCAAACAAATATATGCAAATGTTAATATTTTGGTCTAATTTTGGAATATGTTAGAGTCAACATGTATACCTAGTGCACCAAAAAAGAAAAATTGAAATTCAGCTAATATTTTTCAAGTTATAACTAGTCAAAGTAAAAGTTATCAGAAATTGATATTTTTTTCTCCCGTCAATCTTTTTCCATCAAATCTATATATATTTTTAAAAAAATTACATATTCTTGAAGAAGACTCTCTCCTCTAGTGCAGCATTAAAAAATAATAATTTTTGAACATGATTTACTATTTTTTTCTTATTTTTGAATAGACATGTTCCTGAATCTTAAAATACCTAGTTGTATTATTTTCAAATTATAACATATTATCCATAATCAAAATAATAAAAAACTTATATGATCATAATCTTGACTCTGAGACCTATAAAACTATATTTTTAGTTTTAAAAAAAAACTTCAATTTAAGAAGTCAAATTGGCCTTCAAAGTGAGAAGTTTGTAGAAGTTCTTATTTTTGCTTGTGTGGCTGCCACCTAGGATGCCACATAGGTAGTTCCGGCCGAAACAGTTTTGGTCATAACTATTTTGACCGTAAGAGATACAAACAAAACCCCAAGGCTTATAAAATTGTCGTCAACCACTTTTTGGCTATTTTTTTATGATATTTTGAGTCATTTGATACATGGGGGTTACGGTCGAAACCCTTTCGGTCGTAAGTGTTTTGGTCATAACCCTGCATGCCACGTCGACTGGGAAACCTGCCATGTATGTATGATCGAAACATGTTCGACTGTAATCGTTATAGCTGAAACTATTTCGACCGTAACCTCTCCAAATATCACAAATGGTGACATAGGTTTGTGCTTTCACCCTGCGCGTATCTTGCAAATCCTTATGAAACCATTTTTGGTCTACATCAAGAGATTATTATGCCATCAAGTACCATTGGGGCAAGAATTTTGAACAATTCTCTTCTTTTTCCTTTGATGAAAAGACTGCCCTAGATTTTTCACAAGTCTATAAAAGTTTGGCATTTTTGTTTCATAGGTAGAGCAGAGCAACTTTGTTTCATTTTCCTTTCTAATTTAATTGCTTCTTCTTTATTTAGTTTAGTTTCTTGTATTAATATGATATCAGATTCAAATAGAGATATATTTCTCTTTACTAAGTGTTTTTTCTAGGTGCATTAAGGCCCCTAGCATTCCAAGTTGTTATCCTCGTATTGTTCTGGGAAGGCTATTCCCTAAATTTAGAATTTGAACTATCTTTTACTAAATTTTAGCCTAGCCATCTACCCCTCTTAATTCTTTAAGTAATTTCCTCCCTCATTTTGACTTTTTCTTTATGCATTTTAATGTCTTTATTCCTTCCTAATTTATTGATATGCCCAGGTGTTCTAGATTCTCCAAAGCATTTTTAATGCTTACTATTTCATTTTCTCCTTCCTCATTTTATTTTTCTCCTTCTAATTCTTTGATAATATGTTCTGCTAGATCAATCTGTGTTTCATATTGTTTAATATTTTTCTCAATATGTGTGTTCTCTTCATCTTCTTTTTCACATACATTCCTCTATTCTATATCCATCAGAATTTCATATTCTTCCCAATTCTACCATATACCTTTCTCATTGTCTTCTACTAAATTCTAACAAATGCTCTACTCCAGAGTTCTTAATATTATATCTTTTCTTGTTGACATAGTATTTATTGCACTATCTGTGTGTTCTTCTGACTCCTTTGTTTCTATGCTAGTTTGAAATTTGAAAGGGTCTGGTCCATTTGCTAGAGTTTCCCAAAATTTATAACTCCATTTTTAAGCTTTTTTCCTTATGGTGATATTGCTTCATTGTGTTGAAGATGTTGGAGGAACTAATTGTTCTGTATTTTGTTCTTCACTAGTTGCTATATTTGATTCCTTGTTGTTTTTTCTATTTTCTTCTGAAGCTATTGTTGTTCTAGATATCCCTTTATGTAGTATTGGGTTGCTCATATCCATCTATTTCAGTTCATCTATGTTGAAAAGCCAAGATTTTTCTCTTTCCTCAATATCTTTTATCTTTGTCTACTCTTGTTTAAGATCCTCTATATTGTTATTCTGATTTACTTTGATTTCTTATTTCTGATTTTGATCCTTTTTTAGCTATTGCTTTTCCTTTCCTATGCTTTTTTTGAAGCCTTTTTTTTAAATCCTTTGTAGTCTTTGAGATAGATTTTTCTTTGCATGTATTTTTTTTGGCCCTCTTTTAGTTTTAGGATCTCTATTTGATCTATGGCATCATTGATTTTGAGTGTGATTTCTTCATTGAGTTGCTTAATACTTCTCTTATTCTACTAGATAGTTCTATCATTTCTACTTCTAGTTGTTTCGAGTCTTCTTTTAACCTTGCTACTTTTCTAGTTAATAAATTGAGCAGCTTGATTCCTTCCCTATATCTCCTTTGTGTAATCTAATTGATGTCTTCTTCTTCTAGATTTTTTGATTTCTTCTCAATGCTTCTGAGTATGCTCTATATGATCTTAGGTTTTGTTATCTCACCTTCTTCAAACTCATTGTTGTTAGTTGCTATTAAACTATCTATTTTGTTATGTATACTAATCTCTCCTTTGTTGTTGTCCTTTTCTTTTGTGGTTAACTCTAGTTGTTATTTTTCTCTATTATTATCCAATCTGATTTCTTCAAAGTATGAGCTATTTGTTTCTCTCCTTCTCCCTTCCTTAAGATATTTTCTAGATCTAATTTTCCCTAGGTATTTGGTAAAGATGATATAATATAATGACCTATTTTTGATAACTTTAATTTGATCTTTGATCACAAAGCTCAGATTTTAAGTTTACTAAGAGTTTTACAATTGTGGATTTGGAGTGGTGTGGTTCATAGACTCTAATTCCACAATAATAAGAAAATAGCCTAACATCTCTCCTATTTGGATAAAGATTTCGATCTTGCATAATTCATCTAGAATATTGTTTAAAGATACCCATATAGGTAGATTAAGTGAATTCACCATCATTTCATTAAAGTTGGGTTTCCATTTCAAAAAAATTAGACTATAACCATTTATGAGTTTAAGGGCATTTTAAAGTAAAAGAGACCTAAAATTTAATCTATGCAATGTAGATACACTAAATAATCTGAAAAGAAAGAGATACTTACCTATTTAGAATCCATAGATTTGAATCATTTCACCATTTTGGATATTTCTGATTTTGGTCCTGCCCATACAATGTATAGACCATTTCTTTCACACTTGAACCATTTATCTTCATTGTTGTTGTTACTAATAATGATTGTGGTGCCCACCTTTGTTTCTATTTTTTGGTTCAAGTGCGACTGTATTAAGTCTAGTTTATAATGAAATTGTCCAAGTTGAAAGTGGGGTTGATAAGATGAAGTTGGTTTATCCACAAGGATAAATTTTGATAATGTTTTTGTATGGATACCTAGGTGAGGATTGATAGGAACACTATTAGCTTCTGAAACTTTAAATGGTTTAGGGTATGTTAGGGCATTAAAGCAATTTAGGGTTTGTCTATCTTTAGATGTGATGCTGGATTTTATGTTGTTTGCTTTCTCAGAGGGTGATTTGTTTGCTAAAGTACACCTTGATTGAGAAATCCTTGTGTACCTAGTCTTCTCAAAGAAGATAACTTGTTTTCTTTGTCTATCTCCTTTTCCATTATTCTATAAAATTCTTCCTTGATTGCCCTTGTTTGTATTTTGCTTTAGAATTTTCTTTTTTTGAAACTCCCTTCATGGATGAAATTGCTTCCATCCTTCATCTTCAACAATGTTTCTTTCATTATTTATAGATTTGATCATTTGAGGATTAGGGTTTTGAGTTGTTTCCCTACAAGTCTTTTGGCGATGTTCTACTATTTCTCTAATTCGCTCTTCATGCCGCTCGACTAAAATATCGAACTAGTTTTTGAGGGGGAGTTTTTCCAACTTAAATTTCTTTGTAATGTTCATTAGATTCACATCATGACCTGGTTTTCTTTGTACACACGATTTTTGATAATTAGGGATACTATTATTACGATTTCCTAAGAACTTCTTGCTATTTGCTATTTTTGCTTTGTTTGCCATATTTGTTATGAATACCACAGTAATAAGATTATTACTGTGGAAATAATATTTTTTATTTTTTACTTTTTTATGTTTCATATTTGATAATTGAATTTAAATAAATAATATTTAAGTTAATCTCTTTAAAATATTTTAGTAAATATTATGTTATTTAATTTGAAATTTTTAAGGCAAGAGCCTACAACACAATAGTAACTTGTGAGCCTCTCATGTCAGAGGTCATGAGTTTGAATTCACTTAATGCATAAAAATAATTAATTATAATAAATAACAATAATTAATTTAGGCTTTTGTCGTTTTATTGATAAAAAAATTAAAATTATTAGTTATTATATTTGTTCCCATAAGATTATATTTTAAATCTCTACTATTAGCTTTTGCTTTTCTTTTCCTATTTATTTAAAAAATAATTACTTATCTCCACATTAAATCATGTTGTGATCTCTATTTATTTAACTTTTAATTTTTAAAATTGATTTAGATTTTAGTTTTTAAATTATTTTATTTTATTTTTTAAAATTAGTTTATTTTTTTTTTAATTATATATATTTTTTAAAAAATTATAAGAGTTTTTCAAAAGATTTTTTTCATATTTGATAAATTGAATTTAAATTAATAATATTTATTAATCTATTTAAAATATTTTAGTAAATATTATGTTATTTAAATTAAAAATTATTAATAATTCAATTTGTTCACATAAGATTATATTTTAAAAATAATTTTATTATGGAACACCTATTGACTTATAGCTGCAAGCACAAAAGAATGCAACTACTAGTCCTATATAATTCAAATTAAATTAATATATAAAAAATTTAGAAGTTTAATTGTCATTTGGAAAGAAACCAACGAAGATGTGAGAAAAGAATGAGAAAAAACGAAAAACTCAAAACAAGAAGAAACGAAAAGAGAAAGTACAAGACCTCTTTCATGTACTATTATTTATCTAATGAGATTTTTGTTTCACTAGTCTACTATAATAATTGATCAAGTCTATTATATAAATATATGAAGGAAAATAATACGATAATTTTTTCTCAATAGACTTTGACTTCCCCCCCTTCTTTGACATGCAAATTTCACACCAAGGTACAATTATTATATCTATAAAACAATAAATTTTTTATTTTTTTTAATATATAAAGATATAGCATTGTGAACGTCAGCACATACGTAGGATATGTTAGAGTCAAACAACGCCCGAGGTATGACCAAACAAATGTTGTCCTCCTCCGCATGGAAGCGAAGTAAATGGCGTATGTTCTAAGGCACTTTGCAATCACTAGAAGATGGAAAGAACTACTCATTTCCCTACTTTAATTTTTCCAACATACTCGAAGATATTTGTCTTATAGTTGTTACTTGTTCTTCTTAGGGAGAACACATAATTATGTCAGCCTCTATGTCAGCCAAAGTGCAGCACAGCCATTAGAGTTAGGAGATGTCTATGTGATTTATAAATTAATTTATTAATTCGAAAAACTGTTACGTCCGGTGCAAATCTTCTGTTGTTTAGCCATGGGCTTAGAATTAGTCTGAAGTACGGTGTACATACATAACATAAGACCTCCGAGTTAGCAAGTTTGACAAATATGTATTTAAATATGGGGAAATTTTTTTAAATAGTTAATTGGTTGAAGTCTAATTATTTGTTATTCATTTATTATTGTCGTAAGGTTAATTATTAATTATTATTAGATATATGTTGTAGGCTTTAATAGGTATTGTTGGTTGTAAATGCATTTTTATTAATTTATATGAATTTCAAGAAAATCATTTTTTTTTAATTTAATATTTATATTTGTGTTTTTAAAATTGTTTGTATATGTAAATTTGGTAATATGTTATATTATATGATTATAGATATACGATTTATTACTATTATTATTTATTTAAATTTCATTTTTTAAAATAATGCAAATAAGTTGAATTAGTATGAAATTTTATAGCGAATTTCTATTTTCTTTTCTATTCATACCTATAAGCATTGTTAACTCTTTGGTAATAATTTAAACAAGTCAAAATAAGAACATAGAATACACATTGTAGTGCAAAAGATTAAGGTATATTTATCATATCTCTTGTAAAACACAAAAACCAACATACATAGCATAACCATGTATCTTTGTGTATAAAAAAGAACTATACAAAATACATCGTATCATTGGCAATAAATGCACATGGCTATAATTATCCCCTCCCTTGTATTCAAATATCCCGTGAGTTTGATTTTCGAATATCATAACACGGTATGACATGAGGTTTATTTAGAAGACCCACCTAGACTTGAACACAAACATTAAAAAACTAATGACAATTATTCTTTCTTTATCGAGAATAAATTTTGTCCTATTTTGTTTACACGTGAAGTTGACGAATTGCTTTGTTTTATTCTCAAGTCAAGAAAGGGTTCACACAATATCTCATACAAAATTATGGAGTAATCAAGTGTACTCTTTCATTGGTCTATTTATGTGAAAATAAAAATTTTCCACTTTAAAGTTTAGATGGACATTAAAGTTTTGTTTGGTAATATTTTTATTTTATTAGATTGAGAAATAAATGAGAGTAAAAAATAACATTTAATAGGAGACCTAAATTTCACATTTAAATTGTGGACAGTTTAGTGTAGATAAAAGTTAGATTAAGGTAATAAGGGAGGAGATAATGAGAAAAATAGATAGAGAGATGGAGGTGAAAAAGAGGATAAAGAATTTCACACACACACAAACAAGAAGAGATGAAAGACTAAATATGGTTAAAAAGAAGAAATGAAGATATAATGTGAGATGAAGGAAACAAATAGATAGTTTTAGATGTAGAGTGGAAAATTAAAAATATTTAAAATAAAATTAATTTATTGAAAATATGAATCTTATTTTAATTTTATTTTTGAAAATTTTATCTTTTGCCTCGCCTCTTTGGCTAAGAACCAAGGTCTAAGGGGTGCACAATTCTTATAGATGTGGGGGCTTTGCACTCAATAACACTTGAGCCTAATAGACTCTTTGTGAGTCTTTCAACTTCACCAAAAATAAAGATCCTTGACTAATACTAAAATTTTAACTTTTATGTTAAAAGTAAAAATATTTATGTAAAATCTAAAACATATTGAAAAAATAAAAGGAAACTCTTTATTCTTTTAAAATTTAATATGTATAAAAAATAAAAATTGCCCATCATTAATATTAAAAGTTATTTTATAAATACACTAAAAAATTATATTCATCCATTTAATTGTCGTATAATTAAATAATTATTAAGATATTTTAGAATGCATTATTTAAATAAAAATGAATTCTACTTCAAATGAAATACCCACTTCATAGAAATTTTTTTAAAAAAATTTAAAATTTATATTAAAAATTATGGGTGCAATCAAACTATACAAAGTGAAAAATAAAACAAAATATTTAATAAAATTTAAAATAACTTATCTTTCTATTAAGATTTAAATATCTACATTAATTGAATATATTACTATTTGAATAAAAAAGACAATCTTATTTTTTCCAACTGGTATACCAAAGATATAAATTAATAAAAGAAAATTCTCAAATATTATTCTTTGCATTATGTTGACTAAAGGATACACAATGCAAGAGTTTGATATAAACCATAGGGACAACAAGTTCACTGAGGACCACAGATTCACACCACCTTCACCTTAACAACTTTTATTACAAATTGAACTCTATTGTTTTTGCAATGGCACCTTGGTATACAATGAGTACATTGACGATATTATGAATATCATGTAAGAATTTTTTTAGACATATTAGTTTTTATGAATTTAGTACTTCATTTATAAAATCAAGTTGTAGAATATATATAAAAACAATAGTTTTATGAATTCGGTAGTTCATTTATAAAATCAAGTTGTAGAATAATGAATAAAAACAAGTCTTATTAGTACTTGTCGCTCAGTACTATTGTGATACTTTTTAGATTTTATGCTTTAACTAGTGATTAATTTTTTTGGTTTCTACAACTTTCAAATTAATTGATTATTTTTCTAAGATTTGATAGATTTGATTGGTTGAATTCTTTTAGCTCCTAGTGAATTCTAAAGCTAATTTTTTTTAAGAGTTAGTTTTTACTAAGGTGGATATGATTCATTATGTTTAATATTTTTAATATAAATGATTTGGTTAATTTTTTAATATTTTAATATTATATTTTTTATAATATAATATTTATCATTCCAACATGCTCGAAGATATTTTCCTTGTAGTTATTACTCATTGTTCTTAGGGATAACACATAATTATGTCAACCTTTATGTCAGCTTAAAAGTGCAGCACAACCATTAGAGTTAGTTTCCACCACGTTTTAGAAGTACGATGTATAGACATAACATAAGACCTCCAAGTTAGCAAGTTTGACAAGTATGTATTTAAATATGGGGGAATTTTTTTAAAATAGTTAATTGGTTGAAGTCTAATTATTAGCTGAGACGCTACTTCAGTCTCATAAGAGACCCCCCAAATCCGTGCAACAATTTTTCACCGTAATTTGTTATTTTTAAAAATTTAAAATAATTAGTTCTTTGTATTGGGTCAGTTACATATGGGAAAGAATATAGGTTAGAATGGCACTACCGAATCTTGAAATGGGGACAAAGACATTAGGCAGGAGAGCTAAAAAGTTTTGAAGAAAGGATTAGAGAATCAAACTGACAACCATCATAATCACCATATCTCATTTCAATCTACAAAGTCTATTGATTTATACAAAAAATTTGCCATGGTTGCTTACCTTCTGTTGCAGCTTCTACACCACAGATGGGAAGACTATCTTGGAGACGAGATCGATGGCCAAGAACTTGTAATGAAATCATCCATACTAGCTATGAAAGAGTGCACACAAGTATCTATGAATTGCGGCTTCTTTTGGAAACCCTTCCGAGATTACAAGTTCGAAGGTTCCTTTTCATGCATTAACAGTTTGATTTAATTCATATTATTTATTTAGTAAATCTCATTTTAAAAAAAAAAAAATTTCAATAAAAGGTTCTTCTTTTTATTAAAGATCTTCAAAGGAAAGGATTTTTGTGCAGGTGAGATGCAACACTGGCTATTCAAGAACAATGCTATATAAAGATGTTTTCAATCTTAGTATTGAACCAGACTTTGATCAAGGTTTCATGGTAGGTTTGATTAATATACTGGAACAAATCTCACTGGCCACAATGAGCTTCCTCTTGTAAAATGATAACATAGGAAAAAATCTACTTAGATGAGATGAGTATAGAACGTACAATCCATCAAATGAATTTCACATCTTTCCCCATCTGCATGAGATATTAACTGGTGTAACTTGTTAAAAGAGAGGAGTTTTATTTTGGATTGGAGGAAACAAACACAAACCATACATTTTCTTCTGAAAAGGATTTGTGGGAAGATTGGAGGGATTTTCTGAGGCGCCAACGAATTAGAGCATAGGGATTTTAGTGGAGAGGAGCAACCACTAGTGAAAGGGGGAAATGGCACAACCCAGGTTCCTTGTTCATATTGTGTTGAAAATATTTTCTTGTCATGATTAGATGAGTTAAGAAATGGTTCAATACATTTGTTGTTAATTGATTATGGAAAATCTTAGTTCGTCATAGTTATTTCTTTTGATAAGATGAAAAGGGTCTGATTTTTGTTTTGATTTGAAATAGGTTTTCATACCAAACTTAGCTTAACTTTGTGTTTATACTATAGTTTTCCAAAGCACAACCATATGGTAGTTTGAGATAGTTATTTGTACAGCCTCCAAACTCATAATAGACTAAAATGGCCCATTACACATCTTAGTGAGCATCCTTCAATAGACCAATTTTAAAAAAAAATTTATCACATTTTTGCAAATGCATCCATTGGGAGTGTATTTGAAAATGTCCATTGAATCATTTTGAGAAATCACTGGACATATTGTGTGAAGTAGATGTCTTAAAGGCTCCATAGAAAAGCTAAAAATCAATATTAGTTTCTATGTTTCTATAGCAAAAAACCCATAGATGATATTCTCTTAATTTATAAACAGTACAAGAGTGAATAAGAAATGGGTGCTAAATGTGGATTAAATGAAGATGGTAGAGATGGTCGTTCTAGAAATTCATGTTGGTTTTTTTCATTGTCTTCTTGTCAATTGGCCAAGCTTAGTAAAACATTTATGCAATTTATATTATGGTTTAAAGTCATTGGCTAGATTTTTATATTACGGTTTAAAGTCATTGGCCATCATTGTGATTATTTAAAGCCTAATTTGAACTATTGTGTTATGAAGTTGGAACTGATTGTGTGATCAATCTCTCAAGTAGATTTAGAATGGATATTGGTTTGATCTTTTCTATGAGAGATTGAATAATTATTTATGAATTCCAAGATTGCTAATAATAATGTATAGAAACTCAATGTATAATAATTTTAAAATAGTTATTGGTTGCATGGACCAAGAATTTATTTATCTAAATTATTCTCAAATTTCCTAATAATATTGAGTGTGAGAATGAAAGTCTCCTTTGCGAATGAAATATTGGCTATTTTCTTGTGAGAATGAGAACTAAATGATAAGTAAAACCTAATAACTTGAAGCTAAAAAATGTTACTTATCATTGATAATATTAAGATTGTTAAAATGGTGAAATAGAAATTGAAACTCAATGACAAAGAATTTTGTTGGTCTCTATTATGTTATTGAAATTCAATGTAAATAATTTTTTTAAAAGAGATTTATGTTGTCATGGTAATTGATATGGTCTCACAAAGAAATGAAGAAAGGGAAGAAAATACAATAGGTAATTTTTTTATGTTATTTTAAATTTTAAGATATCTAGAAAATAGTAATATTTTTCTTGAAAAACATTAAAATATATTTTAATAAATAATCAAATCATTTTACCATTGTTCTACATTTTAATGATAAATGGAAAAGAAATGGGATAGAAATAGTAGAAAATATATTTTATTATCTTCATTTTAAAAAAGTATACCATATTTAAATTTACATTTACATTTTAAAGTTATTTTATTTTTTCTTGAATAATTTATATTAACATTTTTAATATATTTTATTTTTTGAATAAAAAAATGTTGAACTCTTCTAAACCAAATCAAATCCCTACACTACAAGTAAATACAACTAAATCCTGAACTAAACTTAACCCTAATTTTATTTATGAGGAGGAGTATTAGTACTCTAAATAATTAAGTAGTGTGTTAGACATGTTACGTACATAGGGAGGAGATTGTGAGAATAAAAAAGATGAGGCAAAAAAATATAGGAGGATAATTAGGGCTAATAATAAATAAATCTAACATAATTGAGAAGCTAGGGATAGAGAGTATTAGAGAGAGTAATTATAGGACATGTTTGTGTGTGAGTGAGTGAGTAAATTTGGATGTGGTGAGAGGACATAGGGAGATACTGAAATAGTTTAAGAGATATTTTGAGATAGTTAGGAGAGTTTGATAGAAATGTGGCATATTGAAGAGAGAGAGAGAGAGAGGAGAGAGAGAGAGAGAGAGAGAGAGAGAGAGGGGGGGGGGGGGGGAGGATGAGGAGAGAGGGGGAGAGAGAGGGACAAGGCCATTAACACGAAATAGAAAAAAATGGCAATGGGGTGGAATAAAGAGTAAGAATGGGAGAATGGGAAAGATAGAGAGAGAAGGAGAAGAAGAATGAGATATAGATCATGAGGTAGAGAATCAAGGTATTTATAGGGGAAAATTTTAATGGGGTGTGTGTGTGTGGGTGTGGGTGTGGGAGTGGGTGTGGGTGGGCATATGTGTAGGTGTGTGGGCATGTGTGAATGCACATGTGTGTTGGTTGGCATACATTCTTTCACGTATGTGTGTGTGTGTGTGTGTGTGTGTGTGTGTGTGTGTGTGTGTGTGTGAGAGAGAGAGAGAGAGAGAGAGAGAGAGAGAGAGAGAGAGAGAGAGAGAGAGAATTGATGATGAGTGGGTGAGAAGGAAAGAGATGAGGTGGATTAGAAAAGAAAAAGCATAATAATTAGGATTAATTCGGATCTAGAATTGAAATATATACTGATGGGAGCCATGAGATAGAGAGAATAATTAGGGAATAGAATACAATCCTATGGTGATAACTAGGGAAAAATAGGAAATGAGAGAGATGAGATATAGATAAATGGTCATTAGGGTGAATATATGATGAGAGATGAGAAAAGATAGAAGGGGGAGAAGGAGAGAGATGAGAAAGACCTTTAGTAGATGGATGATTCGGGATTAGAAAAGAATTGGGATAATAAGGTAACAAATTATAATCAAAAGCAAGAGATGAAGTGGGTGGGGGAAGGAAAGGGAGAATGGGAAAAGAAAGTGTGGGGAGAGATGAAGTAGAGAGAAAAGGGAGATGTAGAGATGAGATAGAGCTTGAGAAGGAGGAAAATTAGGGATCAAAATTCCTAGGGCTGTTGATGGGGGGATAGAGAGAGAGGGAGAGGCATAAGTTTGAGATAGATAATAATAATGGAGAATTGATGGTAAAAGAGGGGGGTGAGAAAGATCAGGTAGATAAAGAAAGATAATAATTGGGAAAGGGAGGGGAGAGAGATAGAGAGAGAAATTGGAGAGAAAGATAAATAATATAGAGATTTAGGAGGATGACAGAAAAAGATGTTGACAAGAGAGATATATAGCAATTAGGAGGAAGATATGGTGAGATGGGATTTTAGAGACAAAGAAAGTTATAAACATGAGCTAAAGATATATTTTTAGTATTAGGAAGAGATATTATGAGGGAATGAAAAGGTACAAAATAAGAAAGGGAAATTAAGAGTGGGTAGAGGGAATGATATGAGATAGAGCCAAAGAGAATAACCTTAAATACAATTAGTGTTGAACCTTTCATTAATTGATTACTTAGTAACCGTAGCCAAAAGTGAACCTTAATAGTGATTAAACGTTGACCCAAATTGAATCATAACCTTAAACCTAATAGACCTCTAAATGATAATCAATCCTAAACATAATACTAAATCAACTAAAAACCCTATCCTTAACACTAAACTAATTTAACCATTGACATTTTTTGTATTAAACTAAGCAACTACAACCCCAAACAAACATTAAATTAGACCTATTTGTCAAATTCAAAAATGTGTCTTATACATAATAAAATTATACAAATTCATATTATAAAATTTATGTAGTGATATAATATTATATATATTAAATATTAGAATTGTATTCTTTTAACATCCCCTTTGGATGCTACTAGTTATATACATATTATATATTTATATAATATACATAGAGAAAGCTAGATATACCGAGGCTTTAATTTATACAAAAAAAAAATTGATATTAAAAAATTAAAGCCTCGATATCTCTCGGCTTTTTCTATATATATTATATGAATCTATAATATGTATACAGCTAGTTTGTTATTCATTTATTATTGTTGGTAAGATTAATTATTAATTATTATTACGCATATGTTGTAGGCTCTTGCCTAAATTTTGATAATTTTTTAATAGATATTGTTGGTTGTAAATATATTTTCATTAGTTTATATTAATTTTAAGAAAATCTTTTTTTAACATTTAATATTTATATTTGTATTTTTAAAATTGTTTATATATGTAAATTTGGTAATATGTTATATTTTATGATTATAGATATATGATTTATTATTATTATTTATTTAAATTTCATTTTTTTAAATAATGTAAATAAGTTTAATTAGTATGAGATTTTATAGTGAATTCTTATTATCTTTTCTATTCATACCTATAAGCATTGTTAACTCTTTGGTAATAATTTAAACAAGCCAAAACTAAAACATAGAATACACATTATAGTGCAAAGGATTAAGGTATATTTATCATATCAAATTTTCTTGAGCCTTAACACAAGAATTTATAGTTTATAACATTGATTAAAAGAATGAGACATCAACCTCATTTAAGTAGGTGCTCAAGGAAGTGCTCAAATACATGATTACCTATATTGTCAAATTAGTCTAAAACTTAAAAGTAACTTTATTTCTTATAATGATATGACTACCAAATATATAATCAAATAAAACAAATTGACTAAACAAACCATTTCAAATGTACATTTTTCCTCTTCATATTAAAGATGTCTTAAAGTTTAAAAAACTAAAACAAATTATTAAAAATCATATGAATTAGACTGCCAATAGTGGCATGTTGTGATGGTTAAGTTGTTGTGTTGTTATCCTTGTCATCAAGGTTCAAATCTCATGGGGATGAAGTCCCCCGTTTGTGGCCTCACTAGTTCATAGCTCCAGGTCAAAGCGTTTTATATAATATCTCTATAAAACACAAAAACCAACATACATAGCATAACCATGTATCTTTGTGTATAAAAAAGAACTATACAAAATACATCGTATCATTGGCAATGAATGCACATCTTTAATTGTAAAAGATTCTTTAATATCACCTTTCTACAAAAATGATTGACCAACGTCTAAAAGAAGAAAATATATCATGACTTAATGGGCACATGGCTATAATTATCCCCTCCCTTGTATTCAAATATCCCGTGAGTTTGATTTTCGAATATCATAACACGGTATGACATGAGGTTTATTTAGAAGACCCACCTAGACTTGAACACAAACATTAAAAAACTAATGACAATTATTCTTTCTTTATCGAGAATAAATTTTGTCCTATTGTTTACATGTGAACTTAACGAATTGCTTTGCTTTTATCATAAGTCAAGAAAGGGTTCACACAATATCTCATCCAAAATTATGGAGTAATCAAGTGTGCTCTTTTATTGGTCTATTTATATGATACTAGAAGTGTTCCACTTTTAATTATCAATTTAGATGAACATTAAATTTTTGTTTGGTAATATTTTTATTTTATTGGATTAAGAAATAAATGAGAGCAAAAAATAACATTTAATAAGAGACCTAAATTTCACATCTAAAATGTGGACAGTTTAGAGTAGATAAAAGTTAGATTAAGGTAATAGGAGAGGAGACGAGGAGAAAAATAGATAGAGAGATGGAGGTGAAAAAGAGGATAAAGAATTTGACATATATATAAGAAGAGATGAAAGACTAAATATGATAAAGAAGATGAAATGAAGATATAATGTGAGACGAAGGAAACAAATAGATAGTTCTAGATGTAGAGTGGGAAATTAAAAATATTAAAAATAAAATAAATTTATTGAAAATATGAATCTTAGTTTTAAATTTTTTTGGCAAATTTATCTTTTGCCTTGCCTCTTTGGCTAAGAACCAATGTTTGAGGGCTGCATGATTCATATAGATGTTGGGGGGCTTTGAACTCAACAATACTTGATCCTAATAGACTCTTTGTGAGTCTTTCAACTTTACCAAAAACAAATATCCTTGACTAATATTAAAATTTTAACTTTTACGTTAAATTTTAAAAAAAAATTATGTAGTAAAAATCTAATCTAAAACATATTTTAAAAAAAAGAAGGAAGCTCTTTATTCTTTTGAAATTTAATATTTATAAAAAATAAAATGAAATCTTTATTCTTTTAAAACTTAATATTTATTAAAAAAATAAAAATTACTCATCATTAACATCAAAAGTTATTTTATAAATACACTAAAAAATTATATTCATCCATTTAATTGTCATTATATTGCATAATTAAATAATTGTTAAGATGTTTTAAAATGCATTATTTAAATAAAAATGAACTCTACTTCAAATGAAATACCCACTTCATAAAAAAAAATTAATTAAAAATTTATATTAAAAATTATGTGTGTAATCAAACTATACAAAGTGAAAAATAAAATAAAACATTTAATAAAATTAAGAATAACTTATCTTTCCATTAAGATTTAAATATTTACATTAATTGAATATATTATTATTTGAATAAAAAAGACAATTTTATTTTCTCCAACTAGTATACCAAATATATAAATTAATAAAAACAAATTCTCAAATATTATACTTTGCATTATATAGACTAAAGGATACAAAATGCAAGGGTCTGATATAAACCATAGGGAAAACAAGTTCACATAAGGACCACAAATTCATGCCACCTTCATCTTAACTACTTTTATTATGAATTGAACTCTATTGCTTTTGCAATGGCACCTTGGTGTACAATGAGTACATTGAAGATATTATGAAATATCAAGTAAGAATTTTTTTAGACATATTAGTTTTATGAATTCGGTAGTGTGTGTGTGTGTGTGTGTGTGTGTGTGTAAAACACTTCATCTTAAACTATGTTATAATTATTGTTCACATTAATGGTGTAGAATAATGAATAAAAACAAGTCATTAGTACTTGTTGGTAGACTCTATTGCAATATTTTATAGATTTTATGCTTTAACCAATGATTAAATTTTTTGGTTTTTACAACTTCACAATTAATTAATTTTAAAAACAATAGTTGAACTAATATGTTGCATAGCATAGATGCATCATTGTTAACATTACAATTTGAAGAAATTATTTTGATTGGTTGAATTCCTTTAGCTCTTATATTGGCTCATCGAATTCTAAAGCTAAATTATTTTAAGAGTTAGTTTTTATTAAGGTGGATACGATTCAGTAATGTTTATTATAAAAAAATTGGTTTTTTTTGTATTTTAATATTATATTTTTTATAATATAATATTTATTATTCAATTAAAAATACTAAAAAGATATTTTTTGTATATTATATAACAGTTTAAAAAATAATATTATATATTATTATTATGACAGTATTATTATTTTCATATTTTAATATTTCTCTAATATAATATTATTAGATGACATATATGCAATAGAGCATATATATTAACAATTATATTTATAAATAAAATTTAAATTTAAATTATGATTAATGTCATTATAGAAAACTATAATTGTAGACACCCAAAAATTGGTAAAGACCAAAATCATGCAATTTCAATCAATCAGTGCAAATTAAAGAGAAAATCATAAGAAACACAATAGACTTTCAAATCAAAAATCACATCAGGTCATTAACCACCTATCAAATCGACAAGACCTAAATCAATTTTTAAAAAGAGTAGAAAAACAATTCAAATTCATAAAATGAAATTCAAAAAGGAGGAGGAAAAAGACAAAAGTGTTGAAAATAAATAAGATATTTATTAAATCAATAAAATCATTTATTCTCACAAGATTGAAAATCTCCCTTTTTCATTTTAAAAGAATTAGAAAAAATCAAGTATGTTGGACTCTTCCTCCTAGTCTCTTATGAGATATTTTTAGTTTCACTTTCACCCTCAGTCAAAGGTGAAAATCTTGATTCTTACCCCAACCCCTTTCAAAATCCTTTAAGTAGGAGGGAAATCTAAGAGGCAAGGTACACAAGTCTTAGGCACTTGCAGTATAGGCACATTTTGATTCATCATTTTAACATCATCATTTTAGCAAGTTCATAGCATTTTAGTACTGCTTTTATGTTATTTAGCATCATTTATTGCATATTAGTTCATGACATGATCATTTCAAGAGCATTTCTAGGAGTTGTATTTCACATATAATTTGCATTTTAGTCATAAATCTTGCATGTTTTCATTGTAGATCTGCATTTGTAGGATACTCTCATTCTAGAACTATCACTAAGATGTTGGTCTGAGATCTATTTTAGTAGTTGTAGTTAGGAAAACATGAGACACTCGTAGAGATTACATTCTAATGATGATATGTTGGGTCTAGATTAGCTCATTGTCAGTCTATTTGCATTCTACAGTAAGGTTTCATGAATATGTGTTCACACCATGTACAAATTGGCACCCACCATGGGGCTAAACTAAAAGCCTCTCTATTTTCAAGTTTTTCAGTCTAATCTTTCATTTCTAGTATAGATCTATGTTTCCTGCTATTCTTTTGTGTATATATGATCAAATACATGTTTGTATAGCATTTGGGAGACCTCATATCAACATGGACAACATTCCAAAGTCTTCCTCGAGCATAGAAGGGCCAGATTTGAATCTTTTGACACTTCTGCACTCTGTTTCAACACTTCCAAGAGATATTCTAACACTTATGAACTCTGTTTTAATGCATCTAATCTTTTTGTAGTGCATATACATTGTTCTGTAATGCATTTACATAGTTCTAAAATGTATTTGCATCTTCTTATAGCACTTTTGAAGAGTTATGTAATTCATTTAATCATTTTTGTAGTGCATATGAAGCATTTTACAACACATCTAATTTTATTGTAGTGCATTTGCATGATAAAATAGTGAATATAAGCTTTCTTGTAATACATATGAGCATTTTTGTTGTGCATTTGGTAAAAATTGTAGTTTCCTATATCTAACTTCTAGATCTGAATATCTTTTGCTTACAGGTCCCTTCCACATTAATAGAAAGCCTTTAGATTCTAGACATTGTACAATAGGAACAAAGACCCTCATAAATGTGCATAGCCTTTGCTAGTTCTAAATCAGGTAGGTGGACCTCAACTCTCATTGATTAAAAGTGTGGCATTTCTAAGTTTTCAAACATAGCTTAATAAGAATGTTCAATCTCACTGATTTGATAAAGAAGTAGGCCTATGCTCTCAACTCCTTTGAGTTGATCAGAATGCCCAACCTTCTATAAAGATCAGTCACAATTGAACGAGGAAAGAACCCACACATAGCCTAATTAGGGGCCCCTTTTTCTTTAGTAGTATAAGGGCTAATAATTAAACCGTTGTGTCTATCATGTTTGGGGAGCCAAAATAGTATAGATGTGCTCTCACTTTTCTTGAGTGATCAAATTTCTAGACCTGTTTGTGACTTCCACTTCTTGCTTTTCACTAGGTAGGATTATCTAGCCATAAAAAGACTACCTCCCGAGTTTCCTTAGCAGGGCCAGTGAGAGGGATTGCCCCCTATCATGTATTCATAATTGAATGCAAGCCACCTATGTTTGGAACATAGCCTTCCTCTAGTAGTCGTGCAAGGGATTGCACAAACCTCCCTTGTGTTGGTGGGAAGCTCTTTGTCATAAGAGAGGTAAATCCAAACATAGTTGGAACACTAAGACCCACTAGTCACCAACTTTAAATAACCTTGATAGGAAGCCATTTCTTTCCCATATTCTAGGTGCATGCAATTTTTACATCTTGCATTGGTTCTATTTCTATTGTTCTTGGAAGTTCTTTAAAACTTAATAACAAACACTAGTGTGGATCATAATCCTTCCAGCAAGAAGAACTTGAAACCGGTATTGAGAAACCAAGTTAAAAACCAAGACATTGCTGAACAAACCTTAAAATAGTGCATATACTGCATAAAAAGGTGTTTTTGAACATTCCCGTAATGCTTTTGATCTCTGTAATGATGCATATACCTATAGAACAGTGCATTTGAACCTTGAAACAACGCATATGAATCATAAAATAATGCATATGGTAGTTTAAATAGCTCATTTGAGAGTTTAAACAATGCATATTATCAGTGAAATAGTGCATTTGATCAATGAAACAATGCATCTGATTAATCCTGCAATGTATTTGAGAAAAACACAAAACAATGACCATCTGGGTGCATCATAATTGTAAGAAAATGATAAGTGTGGATACCCTTTTTCTTGCTAGTATTTTACAAAGTTTGAGAAATTCCATATCTGACTGAAATTTTTTTTTAAAACAAGTAGAGCTACAAACATCATTATCAAACCAATAGTTATAATTGCTTCATTTCACACATCAAGCCAAAAATATTGGGAGACACACATCCGTCCCTTTTACCTAACTTTGTGAAAGTGAAACTCATCCCATCAACATTAACAAATGCCTTGTTCAATCTAGCTTGTTACTACAAACAAATCAAGGTCAATGAAAATCCTTGCCTTTTAAAAAATTCCTAAAAGCTAAAGGAATCCAACTCACCTTTCATGCCACCGCATAAAACCATTGTAGCCATAAAACCAAAATGATCGCCCATACGAGTGAGTGCTAGGATAGCTAGTAGAACCATCAAACGCACAAAACCTCTAAACCTCCTCCAGCCTACTACAATAACAGATTGCTCGCAAAACACAGTTACTCACAATTCATCCTTATTCAATCAAAATTTAGAATCCTTAGCCACAATGGGTTCATCTCATGCATGGGATGACATAAGCATCAAAACTAAAATCAAAGATTTTCAGTAAAATCTCTAACTTGTCAATATCATGGACAAGATACTGGAGAAATACAAAGAATGCTACATACTCACATTAGCACATCAAGGTGCATAATTTCCATCTGATTTTGACGTGATCAATCTGAAATGAGATGAAGAAGAGTCACCTTTAGAAATCGTCACACAAAAATTGCAAGACTTACAACTAGAAATAGAAAAGATGAAAAGAGGGAAAATACAACTCGTAGAGTTTAGCCTCAAAAAGGTGTGTCCCCTACCATTCAATAAAAGCATTACCTTCACACCTTTCCCTCCAAATGTGCAGATACCAAAATATGATAAATATTTTGGTACATTGGATCCACAAGATCACCTTAGGAAATTCTATATGCTAAGTATAGAGTTTGTCCATAACACAACGTACCTAATGCATCTTTTTCCTAGGAGCCTCAGGAGGCAAGCCATGGAGTGGTTCTCCAAATCACGCTCCAATATTAAAACCTTCGATCAATCGGCCTCCATTTTTATCACCCAATATTCTTATAACATTGAAAGAGAAGTTACAATGATTGATCTATGTAACACAAAAAAACTCCCACATGAATCATTCAAGGCTTCCTATAATGGTGGAGGCACATGTTTGCCAAATATCATAGAGGCATAGTAGATAAAGAGAAGATAGATATCTTCATCAACAGTCTCTCAAAACCAATGAATTATTGGCTTCAACTCCAAGGGCCTAAAGATTTTAAAAACACCTTAGAAAAGACCACTAAGGTGGAAGAAACCTTGGTAAACAATGACATAATTATACTATCTAAAGGTGGTAAAGATTTCTCCAATAATTCCACACAGGCACACAATTCCTCTGATTGGTCCACTGACAAACAAAAACACCACAAATGATGTGGTAGTTGAAGCCAACCATGTAAAAACTCAAACTCAACTCCCTTTAAATAAACTAGGCCCATTGTCGCACCTCAAAAAAATGTCTACTCATTTTACCGACATAACACCAAGACCCCCTCTATGTCTAATCAACAAGTTGCTTACAATCAAGCTCCTCCCCACCCATAGGAGTGTCTTATGAGAGTTCTTTACAAACACTCTTGGCTGATGAACTCATCATGTTACCCAAGGCCAAACCATATGAACCCCAAGTCAAGCCAAAATGGTGGAATGACAAACACATTTGTGCCTATCACTGGAATTGGGGGCACTTAACAAACAATTGTTTCACCCTTAAGGGGGTCATCCAAAAATTAATAAATGATGAAACTATTGAAGTAAATAATCTTAGGAATAATAAAGACCATAAGGCCTCAAGAAATCCTTCACAAGTCATGAAAGGGGGAATTCTTCCAAGGCCAATCAAAATACACCTCCTGAAACCAAGGTTAATTATGCACATCACTATGATAATACGATTGGCATGATTCTAGATTTGATGACACTGTAAATGTCATCATAATTAAAGATAAAAACAAACAAAATCCTCAAATTCCATTACCTAAGGAAAAGCCTCTAAAATTATCCTATTAGGACTTGTGACAAATCTTGATTGAGCAACTCCAAGTTGCTCCATACCCAAGTACAACTTGGTTAACCAATTAATCAAGATTCTAGCCCACATCTCCATTTTTGAACTATTGCAAATGTCCCTAGAGCATAAAGAAATACTCACCAAAGCCTTAGTGCCAAATGACCTAGATGTAAGTAGATTTTAGAACATGGTCAACAATCTAGTTGCCCCTCACTACGTGTCTTTTTCAACTCAAGATGACATGTTTGTCATCTAGCCACAAAATTCTCCTTTGCATATTGTAGTATTCATCCATAGGAATTGAGTTAAGAGAGAATTGGTCAATGGTGGGGTTGGTCTCAATATTTGCACACTCAATTTATTAAAAGCCCTCGGGTACATAGAGGATGCTATTGACCCAAGAAAAAAAATTGCTATCAAGGCTTATGACGATGAAGAAAGATCCTCCAAAGGCATGGTTATATTACCAATTAGAGTAGGATTGGTTGTGAAAGAGACTGTCTATTAGGTCTTAGACCTACAATTAACTTATAACATCCTATTGGGAAGACCTTGGATTCACGATATGCAAGTTGTCCCCTTCGCCTACCACCAATGGCTTAAATTTCCTTACATGGGTCAAGAGGTGACCATACCTAGAGATCAACACTTTGTCTAGTATTGTAACTCACTTGTCCCTCATAATAGGGAAGAAACTGGCACACTAATAGATAACATCGGCTAGTCCATAGCTATAGACACTTTACACTCTACTCACCAAATGAGCAACCACTCATCAACATCAACTAAGGGTAAAGAAAAAGTGGGTTTTTAGGTCCTTCCACTCCTTCATCAAAGTCATCATCAAAAGATCCTAAACAATCACACTATGAAGAAATGGATAAATTGATGAATGAATTTGATAGAAAGTTTAAGTTGCACTATAAAGGGGTAGGTGAGTACTTGGTCTCCCTATTTGATCCCCCACTTTCTTCAAGGTCTCATGAAAAATTGTCATCCACCAAGCCATATCATGCACATTTTATCAAAGAAAGTGGCACACCTCCAAACTCGATGGAAGATATCAACCAATAGAACATTGACATCTCCTCCCACCTACACGGGAAAGGCTTTGGTCTAATAAAAAAGATGTGATACATGGGAGATGGTCCCTTAGGGAAAGGGACATGCATCATTGAACCTCTAATGGCATAGTTTAGGTCCAACAAGTCTAAAAAAGGGGTAGGGTATGGTAGAAAAGACAAGGCACAAACCTCTTCCGAAGCTCACCTGAAGCATAATGATCCTTTCTCTTCTACTTTGGTGGGGGTACCCAAACAAAAGGATAGCTATACCTCAGCAATAGCTAACATCATAAATGTGAATTTTTCACTCTCAAGTTCACATTCCATAGAAGAACCACCCATAAATACCTCCACTAATGAAGATGATGACAATTTTGCTAAATGGGAATTTGAGTCACTATTTAAGGAGTCTCTCCACGATAAAGAATGTGACATTGTCCACATACCCACCCTTGATAGTTGGGCTACACAAAGAACAACTCATAGTTCAAGATCCACTTCAGTGAGAAATAGAGTACATTGGGGTGTCTTAGAAGATGATGAACATGTTGAAGGGTTTCAATTTCAAATCTTATTCCCTAACTTGTTTCCAGTAAAAGTCAAAGATGATTACTACGAGCCTCTCACAAGCTCTACTTTCCCCAACACTCTAGAAGAAGTCCATGTCATAGACCTAATGGATACAACATATGAGCCATCCAATGAAATTATCTCTTTAAACCCCATTGAACCCTTCCCATGCTATGAGTCACTTTCCCTAGTCCATCCCAAACTCATTAACTGGGATACAACCAAGCCTCATCACCTCCCTCATTTTGACACTAACTACAAATTTTTCACCTACCTTAACATAGTTGGACCATCTCATCAACAAAGAATGGAAGAAGAGCATATAGTTGGGCCTAGTATCGATCACCTTAGTCACACTAGAGGAGGGCAAGCATCCTGCAACCTTAGTGACCACCACCCAGTTGTGGCTAATCTTGATAAAAAATGGAAAAAAATAGAAGTGATGCATCCAAAGGTGAAAACCCAACTGTGGAACCCATAGATGGGGTAATTGATACCTTACCTGAACATTTTGAGGAGTGATCTTCTATTTTAATTAAATAGACAGAACCAATCAACAACGACATAGAACAAGAACCAAAGGTCATTTATTTGGCACAGTCCTTGAGCACAGAAGAAAGGAAGGTATTCATTGAATTCTTCAAAGAAAGATAGATAAAATTCACATGGTCTTACATGGACTTTCCCAGCTTAGACCTGACCTTAATCCTCTACCATCTTAACATTTCTTTGAAGGTCAAGCCAATAAAACAAAAACTCAGAAAGATGCATCCTCATATAGCTCTATTAGTCAAAGTAGAATTGGAAAAATTAATCAGCACCAATTTCATCTAGCCCTTGGCGTATACATCATGGATATCCAACATTGTTCCCATATCAAAAAAGAATGGTAGCATATGCATATGTATTGACTTCTAGGATTTAAACAAAGCATGTCCCAAAGATGACTTTCCCCTCCCAAATATTGACACCATTGTTGATCTCATAGTAGATCATTCCATGTTTTCACTCATGAACATGTTTTCAAGGTATAATCAAATTAGGATAGCACTAGAAGATCAAGAGAAAACCACTTTTACTTGTGCACGGGGCACATTTTTTTGGAATGTGATGCCCTTTGGTTTAAAAAATGTTGGGGCCACCTATCAATGGGCCATGACCACCATCTTTCATGATATGATGTATATCTTTATGGAAGATTATGTGGATGACATCCTCACCAAATCCCATAGCCACGAAGAACATCTCCTTATGCTAGCCAAGATATTCACCCGCCTAGAAGCGTTCAAAGTCAGGCTCAATCCCAAGAAATGCACTTTTGGCATCAAATTAGGCAAGCTCCTAGGATACATTTTCTTAGCCAAAGGGATAGGAGTTGACCCCAAAAAGGTACAAGACATAATTAGTATGCAACCTCCAAAGAACTTGAGTCAGTTATGCTCTCTTCAAGGTAGGCTTCAATCAGTTTGCGAGTTCATTTCTCAGTTGGTAGAAAAGTGTATACCTTTCACACACTTGCTACACAAAGATATAAATTTTAAGTGGGATGACCAATGTTAGAAAGCTTTTGACTTTCTTAAAACCTACTTGATGAACCCACTTGTGTTGGTACCTCTCATACCACACAAACCTTTGTTATTGTATATTTCTATAATGAATATATCAATTGAAGCCCTCTTGTCACAAGAAAATGTCCAAGGAAAAGAATAGGCCATCTATTACATCAGTCGTACCTTGGTCAACTATGAGCTTAACTACTCTTTCATTGAAAAGGATTGCCTAGTTGTAGATTTTGCTTCCCAGAAACTATGTCATTATCTCATAACACACCAAGTCAAGATCTTCTCCAAAATTGATCCTCTCAAATACCTTCTCAGCAAGACAACATTAACAAGTAGACTAGCCAAATGAGTGATGATTTTAAGCAGACTTCACATTGAGTATGTTGATAGGAAGGTGATAAAAAGATAGAACATTACTGTTCAATTAGCAGATGTAGCTATAGAGAGTTCCAATCCTATCTTAGTTGACTTCCCTGATATGCACATTCTCTAGATAGAGCTAGTAACATTTAAATTCTATTTTGATAGTTCCTACACACACCATGGATCAGGCACTAGTATCTTGTTCATCACACAACTAGGTGTTACCATCCCTAAGTCTTACAAAATACTTTTCCCCTACACCAACAAGATGGCCAAATATGAAGCTTTGGTCTTGAGTCTCAAGCTAGCTTTAGAATGGAAATTGATAACACTAGAGGATTATGGAGACTCCTAGTTGATCATCAATCAAGTTACTGAAACTTATCAAATAAAAGATGAAAAATTGTTGCCTTATAAACATATGGTCGATACACTCAAGGAATCTTTTTTTCACATTACTTTTGAACAAATTCCTAGAGAAAGGAATAGAGCAGCAGATGCTATGGCCACCTTGGCCTCCTTACAATCAACTCTCAAAGTAGCACGAACAATATGAGTTCCTTGTGGAAGAGGTGGTTCAACCTGCATTTATTCAACCTAATTCCCTTATCATTTGCCACCTAGATACTCCCGATTCCCTTTTGTAGTGCCTGCCCCTAGGATGCATTTTTGTCAAACTCTTTTAAGGCTAGTTTTATGTTGATGGTTAGTAGCATTATTTTGAGACTTTCAGATATTATGTTAATTCAATTAATATGTGATGAGATTTCTTAGAATCTGCATTTCAGTTATATATGATAATTATTTAAGTGTTTGTAGTTATTGATGATGATTAGTTGGATGACTTATTATCATATGTGTTTTCTTATGGATACTTACCCCATACTTGCATGTGTATGGCGTGCGTGTTTGTTCTTATGTATGGCGTGTTTGATGTGGTTAAGGAAGGGAGTCGTAGTCACCTGCTAGTCGGATCTACATGATGCACCACTTCCTACCATTGCCTGTTTAGCTTAGTATATATTGTGCTTGTACATGCATGGTTTTTATGCAGGTTGTAGGTACTAGGTATCGACTTCCCTGAATTGTCAAGATGAGCGTACCCTATCACATTATCTCAATGGTAAGTGAGGGGAGATAAATTCTCAAGTCCAAATCCCAACCCTTTAAGCCATTTGTTCTAATTAAAAATTAGGACAAGTATCTGAGTTGAGTACCCTCTGAATATGTCAGATCACGTAACTTATGATATTAACCCTTGGCTTGATTTTGTATGTATTTTGGCTATGATGGGTTTTCATATTTTTACCTTGTGAGTCTTTGGAGTATTTTCTATTAATTAAGCCTAATTAAAAGATTTAATTAATGGTTTAATTTAATGGAAAATTAATATGATATTTTAATATTTATTTTATTTAATTAATTGGAAAATTAATTAAATAAAATAATTAAATTTGAAGATAAAAGTTATAATATGAAATTTGAAATGTGATAATATTTATTTAATAGTAATATATTTAGAGTTCATTTTTAAATAAATGACTAAATAATATTATTATTAAAGTTAATAAATATTTTAGCAATTAAGTTTCAAAAATGAAATTAAAAAGTGGAAAATATATTAAAATTATTAAAAGATTCTAGATTTCATGTGATTAAAATATAAATATATTAAGATAAAAACAAGTGGAATTATTAAAGTTAGTGCATGAGATTTAATAAATAAATAAATTAAATTGGAAAGAGTAAAGTAAATATTAAATTAATTAATGTGAATTATTTTAATATTTTCTCACATAGGATTTTGCGAATTCTCGAGAGTTGTCATGTAAACAACACAGGAGTTTGCACTCTAAGAATGCACAAGTTGTCTACACCTAGGAGTTAGCATATTATTTGAGCACATGGTGTCTACAACCTTATGACTCATCTAGAAGGTTGGAGAAGAGTCATGCTTAGTTGTCATGCTTATTTTCTAGTTCTTTCTAGACACATTCTAGATGCATCTTAGAGGCCTTTAAATAGAGGCTCTCTTAGTGTGTTTGAACAAGCTTCAAAGCTTACATGCATTTGAGAGGCTCATATGCTTCTACATGCTCATATGTTTCTATATGCTTCTATGCTTTTAGTCACTTGGAGGTTTCGGTTGGCTTGGATCTTGGAGGAATTGCACATGTTGGAGAAGGAAGGGATTCTTTATGGACTTTTGAGGCATGGCAAGTTAGCATCAGTGTCCAGGTGCACTCGTGATTTTCTCATAATCAATTTGCACTCTTTCTCTTCCTATCTTCTTTGTGTCTATTATATGTGTTTGAATACACTCCATGAATGAATCCTTAATCTTGAAATTGGAATCTAGATATGTATTTATTTGGTTGCAAAGAAAACAATAAAAAACCCTAGTTTCATATGAGAAGGAATTAGATCTAAATCGGGTTTGGGTTTGAGTTAGAATCAAACTAATAAATAGATTTGAAAAAGGGTTTCTAAAACTATAGTCAAACCTATTAGAGAAATTAATGGATAAATTTAGAGAATAATTACTATCCTTAATTCATCGAAATGAAAAGCCCTTTTTATTTAGAACTATGTATATGTTCTCATTTTATATATATATATATATATATATATATATATATATATATATATATATATATATATATATATATATGTTTATGATTGAAATACTATAATGCTTAAATTTTGCATATATATATATATATATATATATATATATATATATATATATATAATTTAATCATTGATCATTTATAATCGTGATTAAAAACACGATGAAAAAACCTTTATTAAAAAATGAAACACAGAGTTGCTAAGATCGTTTTATACGATTTGAAAGAAAATATATATTAATTTTGGTGAGGGCAGGTAGTCACACCCCACCCCCACCAGTGGTCACTGTACATGACAGTGGTACCGTCGACAGTCATTTAAGACTGCACAACGGCCACTACTGTGGCAGTGCCGCGGCAGCCTCCCATATGGGTGTGTTGTGTTCGCAGGCTGCGGACTGTACTATATAGTACTATGCATTTTATATTATGTTTGATACATGTGCAATTCAATTTTTTATAGATGAAGTTATTAAATATTATTTTATGTATATATATATATATATGTGTGTGTGTGTGTGTGTGTGTGTGTGTGTGTGTGTGTGTGTGTGTGTGTGTGTGTATAAATGTATACATATATATGTAGATAATATTGTAATTCGATTTTGTAAGTATAATGAAGTATTGAATATATATATATAAAGTTATGAATTGGTATAATTAAGATTAATAAAAATGTTGTAATTGAAATATTGAAGTTGTCTAAATTATTTTGGAATTCTCACGAATGGAAAATTGAGAAAATTATATATGAATTTTAAAAGAACAATTTTTCCTAGAGATATTAATGTTTACTTGATACTCATGAAATGATTGAATGAACGATGAGTCTGATTTAAATATTGATCATTATAATTAAATAGTGAAATTATTAATGAGTTATTATTTATTAATAATTGTTAAGGTTAGCAATTATTAATGAATGATAAGTATAGCTAGTATAACTATTAATTAATTCAATTCAAATTGGAGTTAGTTAATAATTGAAGTTTAGCAATAAGTCATAATTTTAAATTGGTTTAGACAATCTCAAGAGATATGAGATGAAGGGTTAAAGTAATTAATAGATAAAGATATTGAGAGGTAGTTATCCTTATATCATTGGGAATATTAATGCATCGAAAAATAGTTATGGAAGTTTCTCTAGATCGATTAATAATAATTTTGAGGAGTTTACTATTTATTAATGTTTTTTGGGTCTAACAAACTATTAATAAATAATGGTTTAAATAGTTATCAATAAATTCGATTACAGTTAATCTAGTAGAGATTATTTAATGATTGAAGTTTTGTAAAAGATATTAATTTTTGGATTTGAAGTATAATTGATTTTTAATCAATTGATATTTATTGAGTTGATATTATAACTATTATATTAATAATTAAGTTGTGCGATAGAGTCTTATTTGAAATGATTATTGATAATACGAATTTGTCAAGGGAATGTTAATATTCTTTGAAAGAAAGACGAATGTGGTCATTATAGATTTAATAAAAAGATTTCCAATATAGCTTGTTATTGAATATTAACAAGTTATTAATATGAATATTTGTGCATTGGATTATAGTTGACTTTTTACGTACAAACTATTGTTAGTTATTAGTCAACTGATATTCATTAGGTTGATAGTATGGTTGTGTAATTATTAATTAAATCAATTAACTAGAGTTAATTAGATTTAATTAATAATTATGTTATGTAATAGAGATTTAATTGATATAATTCTTTTAACAAAGTGTTGAAGTATTTACATCGAAGATGACAAGTCGTACTCTCATGACTTGAATAATTACTTTAGATATTTTAATAAAGATTTAATCGAGAGACATGTAAGATTTAGTAGTGTTTGATTGAGTTCTAATTAAATGATATAGGTCATGGATTGTGGACCTATGTTATTTGATTGATTTAATTGATCATTTTAATAGAGTTATAATCTTCTTATTTTAAGATTGATAACTGGCTCTCTTATAATAAAACGAATAATGATCCTCTGATTATGTTGAAAAGTTAAAGTAACATTAAAGAAGAGTTAATCAATTAGAATATGGATCTTAGTTAAATAAAGAGAACAATTTAATTAAAGGTCAATGATGATCAGTTTAAAGAGTAAAGTATTTACCCTTAAGTTATTCTTAGAATTTAATTTTTAATAATGGAAGGATAATGCTATCGGGGGAACGAACGGGTTGACGTGTAGGTCAAGTGAAGAACCTTACAAATTTATATTTGAAACAAAAATTGAGAACTCCACTCTTAATTCAATTATGTAATATAGCAAAACCAAAACATGTGTTTGCATTGTGTATTCTCTATGCTTCTTGTTTTGCATTTTTCGGTTGACTAGTGTTGGCCAGTCTTAGGTTGTTACCAGAGGCTCGGGGGTTATGAGATGTGATGGCATGTTGATCTTATTTGGTCTCAATCTTTATAAACCCAACCATGGTAATGTGATCGTATGCTCTATGAGATGTTTGTATTTACTGATTGTTATTGCTCATTAGTCTTCATGTGTGAAGTTGAGATTCTTATGTATTTGAGACACTAGACTTAACCATTTTTGAGTCATCAATCAGTTATCCTTGGATTACTTTCCAGTCACCATGATGAGACTAAAATGTTGATTTATGATGTCATGTTGTGATATGTTTTGACTCAACCATTTTGGAGTCTTCGATCAGTATTACTTTGAGATACCTTTTTGGTTGCTTGTTGAGAACCAATGGATATTGTGATTCATATTGGAGATTATATTTATGAGGTTTATTTTGAGGAATTTTATGTGTTCTTGGATGGGAGAACCATCTTATTATTAGGTTGCCTGTTAAGGAACCAAGTTTGAACTTTATGAGTGTTGTGGTATGGAACACAACTATGGATTTATGTGCTTAGGAGAGGTTGTCTAGGTACATGGCTGTGGGAGTGGCTTGCATAGGGGTCCGGGGCCCAAAGTGGTCAGTACCAGGGTAACCTAATGCAAGTTATGTAATAACTGATAATCTAGTAATTAAAATTTATGGGGGGAACACACTAAAAAGATAAGCTAGAGATTTTTGATCCACCCATGCCTTGAGTGCTTGTATAGACTAAGGATGGGAATGGGATGAGTGCCTTGTCTTCTTGAGAGGGCTTCTTAGTTTCCACATGTGCCACGTTGAGGGTCCAGGGTTCAGAGTAACCAGTCCAGGGTAACTCAATGCTCGAGGGTCTGGGGTCTAATGAGAGACTAGTCCAAGGTAACTTAAGAAGCCATGTGATGACACTCCCTAGTATGTAGCCTAAGTCTCCTCTATAGATTTTTGTACCTCTGGTGGTGTACTTATTGTTGTGCCTCTGGGATAAGATGTCAATTTTGTGATTGGAACCTTTGAGTTAGTATACTTTTACGATTCCTAGACTTAAAGAGTATTATGCTATGTGATTTTGATAGCCTATTTGGGACTTGAGATTATCTCCTCAGCATGGTGGGAGTGGACCATTTAGGTTCCACGTGGTCGAGTGGTAGTGTTTTTCCACTCTTATCATTTGAGATCCGTCTGAGACACCGTGGCCAGAGCATTCTTCATTGGTATTTATCTTCATTTTGTTCTTGGAGCATTATGATAGATGATATACCCTATGATGAATGTATTTACTGGTATGTTTCTTATATAGATGATTTGCGTATGTTAGATGATGTTATCTTATGCTTATATTTGCATGTTAGATTATTTTTTGTATATGATGTAGTATGTTAGGAGTGACATTCCTACTGTGCTAATACCGATGATCTCTTTGGTGATTTGGAATGTTACACATGGAGGGATGGCTAGGATCCACAATGGTCTAATGATGCTATTAATGGTTGGGAGGAACCGTGCACTTAGTTATTTATGTTTGTGATATATGGTTATCTTTTATGATGGATGTTTATATCTTTTGTGATGATGTATCAAGTATTGTTTATGGTTTCATTTATGTTATTGCATCATGGATTAGAGTTAGTATGATGATGTAGTTTATCTACACAGATGTTTATTCTTTCAAGCCTTTCATACCTTGTGACATGTACAGTGGATAATTGAGCTAAACTAAAATGTAAATTTCAAAAAGAAAACTTGTATATTGTTTAAGAACATTGGATGTATCATTGCTAAGGATGTAATGATAGATGAATAGTTAGTTTAGATGTAATTCAACGTTAAGGGATCTTAAAAGAATGTAACTTGTTATGGTATGTTATGTCTACTTTCTCTAGTATTGTTACTATTGCTTTCGCGAATGTTGTGAATGGTTTTACTTTCATGTTAAAAATAAATAAAAAATTGTTTGGAAAACTTAGTGAAATTTTAGATTAATTCTTTGGATCCCTTGGTGGGGCATTACACCTTTGGTACACTCCTATCATCACTTACCTTTGTGATAACACCATTTTGTTTGACCTCTCGTGTAACCAAAAATAAAATTTCATTAAAAAAACCTCCCATCACACCTTGGTGGCCGATATGCTATATAGGAAAGGTCTTGATGGTACTTTATTTAGATGTATCAAAAAGGATGAGTCTTAGAGAGTCACTCTACAAGAAGTCCATGCATGGATTTGTGGGTCACACTCTAGTGGGTTCACACTAGCAAAGAAGATTATTAAGATAGGCTATATTTGGCCAACCATAGAAAAGGATTCTATCAACTATGTCAAAATCTATAAAAATGTCAAATCCATGGTAACCTTGTTCATGCACCAACCCAAGAGCTCAACCCTTTGGCCACACCATGGCCTTTTTATCAATGGTGCTTTGATTTGATTGGAGCCATCCATCTACCCTCCTTTGGTGGGCATAAATGGATTATCATTGCCACTGAATACTTCACCAAGTGGGTCAAAGTGGTGCCACTTGCTGACTCTATAGGAAAAAAAATCTCTTCTTTTATTCTCAACCACATCATTTGTCAGTTTGGTATACCTCATGCAATTCTCACAGATTATGCCCTGTACTTTAAAAATCAAATAATTGATGAATTATATGAAAATTTTGACATTATACATCACTCATCATCAATTTATTATCCCCAAGGCAATGGCCAAGTAGAAGCCACCAAAAAATCATTATTAACATCCTCAAAAGAATTGTCAATGATATTGGTAGGGATTGGCATTTACAGTTGAACCCCACCCTTTGGGCACGACACCCTTCTCCTTGGTTTATGACTGTGAAGCTATTCTCTTTTTAGAGGTTGAGATCCCATCCTTGAGAGTTACTCTTTGAGACATCCTATTAGATGAGGATTACAGAGTGGCCCATCGAGAACAACTAAAGTTGTTAGAAGAACATTAGCGTATAGCACATGAACATCTCAAAGTGTATCAAAATAGATTATCAAGACATTACAACAAAAAGGTCAAACCCCATGCTTTTCAAATTGGTGATCTAGTGCTTAGAGAAAACCCTAAGGACCAAGTGGCAAGGGGAAAGAAAGGAAAATGGGAGGCCAATTAGATTGGTCCTTACCTTATCATAGAATCCTTTGGGACTAGTACTTACAAACTTTTAGATTGTGATGGTACAAAATTAGCAAAACCCATCAATACCATCCATCTCAAATATTTTTTTTATCTAAAAGCTTTAACAAACACATCCAAAATACCAAAAAAAAAAATTAAAAAATTTGTCAAAAATTACCAAAAAATTCAAAAATTGCCTAAAACTACCAAAAAAATTCAAAAATTGCCTAAAACTACAAAAAAAAATCAAAAATTACCTAAAATTATCAAAAAAAATCAAAAATCACCCAAAATTATCAAAAAATTCAAAAATCATCCAAAATTACTTAAAAAGTTAAAAAATTGCCTACAATTATCAAAAAATTCAAATATTGCCAAAAATTACCAAAGAAAAATTCAAAAATTGCCTTAAATTATCAAAAAAAATTAGAAATTGCCCAAAATTATCAAAAAAATTCAAAAATTATCTAAAAATATCAAAAAATTCAAAAATCATCTAAAAATATTTTTTTAAAAATCACAAATAGCCCAAAGCATTCAAAAGGGAGTAATAATTGCCAAAAATGACCGTGAAAGCTTGAAACATTAACACCCCAAAATTCCTGTCAATTCCTATCCCACTTTAGCTCAATTAGGTTATAAAATAAGACATCAGATATTTGAACCCAACATACCTTACTAATATTAAGAAGCAGGGTAGTAATGTCCAGAAGCTTTTCGCAAGACTTTGGAAAATCTAGCACAATGCGAATAATGCAAGAGGTGCCCCAATTTCCTTCCTCTTGTCAAGAAAAACAATTCCCCATGGCTCATTAGTCTTATTTAAGTTGCAATGGACATGATTAGTCTAGCCCCCTTCAAAAAATATATCAATGCTATCTTGAAAGCCCAGATATCCGTCAGACTCTTTCATCCTCACTCAACCAGAGGCACATAATAAGTAAGCATAAGCATGAGAGCTTGGCTCCCCCACTCTAGTGCCTTTTTAGACCCAAGCACCTCTTTAGGCCCTTCAAGCACCTTTTTCAAGGACCAAGCATCCTTTTCAGACCTATCCAGTGCCTTTTTAGGCCCCTTTGGCACCTTTTCAAGCCTAGAGCGTCTTTTTTAGCCCTTCAAGTGCCTTTTCCAAGGCCCAAGTGTCCTTTTTGAACCCCTAGAGCACCTTTTTAAGCCCAAAATTCCTTTCTTGGTCCCTCAAACACCTTTTTTAGGCCCCTCAAAATGACTTCTTAGGCCTCAAACACCTTTTTTGGCTCAAATGCCTTTTCTCAAGGCTCCTTTTCATCTTTTTCAAGATCCTAATGTCCTTTAAGCCCCCAACACACCTTTTTCAAGTTGAAGCCCCTTTTCAAGGCCCTATTTCACCTACTTGAGACCCCAATGTCTTTTTTTGGGCCCGCAATGCCTTTTCATAAGCCTCGAGAATGTTTGTTTCATCACACACCTAATGAAATGTCCCCACATTAGCTTTATTATTGACTGTAATGGTTCTTAATATAGACACAGACATTCTTGCCTACCAGTCACGATTATCCTCACTGTATGGATTGTATTGTTCCCACTTTTACAAAAGTTAAACTATTCCAATATTTATCACAAAATCACAAAAATATTCAAATATCTATCAAACATCCCAAAAACATTTAAATATTTGACAAAAACATAGAAACATACATATATATTTCAAAAATACCAAAAATACACATGACAATGCATTACAATCAATATCAGTTGTCCCTTTGATGGCCACAACACCAAGTAAAAATTTTTTATTCTCCTATGACAATAATGGAAGCATTACATTGAAATAGTTTCTAGTGGATTATTTATTCTAGCCTCTCGAGGGAGGTGGCACAACAAGGTGTCCAATCAATGGTGTCTCTTATGTCTTAGCTCCAAACAAAGAAGCTTCTAGTGTCAACCCCCTTCGTATCCATGCCACATCCAAGGGAATTGGAAACCTCCCCCCACATAATTGTGTGGTCAATAGATGTGTAAATTCCCTATCTACAAATTGCATCTCTCGCCGGTCCTCATTCAGGAATGGCTAATAATAATGCCCCATCCAATAAGTAGCTTCCTAGTGTACCCTTATTGTCTAGTGCATTTCCACAAACACATTCTCCACCAATTTGCTCATCCCTTGTGTAGTGATCGCTCATTGGGCCACATCTCACTTCTGTTTTGTCTGATCAATCATCATTCACCAATGCTCCACGTCCCCTTTTGCCTCACCCAAACACTATTGCAATTGCCTCACCTTCCCCTCACTTAATGCTAACCGCTCCTGCAACTTCAATGCCATGGAGTTTGCCTTCACAATTGCTTCCCTAAATGACTCAAACTGTGACTATAGGAACACCAGCTAGGTATGTGTAGGATCACGGTGAACCAAACTATGGCCTTAAGTGGCAATGAAAAACTAGCAAAATAGGGTTATGTCAACTTGACACATAATTTTAAAGTGGTTATGGAATTTATATCAAACAGTTGTAAGAAAATAATCTATAGGAAATTGAATGTAGTTTCTAAAAATTCTAGGCCTTATCTAGAGAGAAAAATAATTGATTGGTCAAAAGTTTGGATTTTAAAGCACTACTACAAAAATTTCAAGGCGAAAATAAAAAGTAGGTGTATGTCTGACCACCTTAATCAAAATCAAATGATAATATTTTTTTAATATAATTATAGATATAAAACGTAGAGTCATTCTCAGATGTGGCGGATATTTTTGGATATTTTTATTCCTAATAATTAATTAAATATGAATTTCCTACTAAATTTTTTTCAGAAAAAAAAACTCCCGTGTCTGACCACCTTAACTAATAGAAAATTTTACCAATTAAATTTTTTTAAAAAAAATTTCTTATACTTGGTGAAGCATAGAATGTGATGCAACTTTTGGATTTAAAAAATGTTATACCATTTGAAAGTTATAGTTATTTTTCAATCAGTATGTCAATTAGCACTTTACAATAATTTTCATTGAAAATTAACTAATAAATGCTTATCAAACCTAGAATTTGACAACAATTATATCGATGGAATCTCAAGAGTGACATAAAAAAACTTTTTTGTTTCATTCAATTTCAATGAAAATAACATTGTCAGATGGCTACCCGAAGTTTGAGTGTCAGTGAAACCCTTCTCAAACACATTTTTTGGGTTTACCGAATAGGCTTCATAAATACAAACCCATATCGATTACATCTGAAAATTTTCCACACCAATTTGGAGGGAAATTTGAGATGGGAGATTTTTTTTAATTTTACATTTGGATGGAGGGAAATTTGATAGGAAATAAATTTAAGAGGGAAACTTTAGACTATTTTAGAGAGAAATTTATTTCGAAAAAGTGTTGACATTGATATTATTATTATTATATATTATTAGAATTATAATAATTATTATATTATAGTAATATGTATGATTATTATTATTAAATATAATATAGTTATAAATATAATAATAATAATTATAACTAAATATAATATATAGTAATATTTTATGAGTAAATTATTATATATAATAATATATATGGTTATTATTAATATTAAATCTATAATCTAATAATATTATATTATTATATTAAAATATACAATATTATATAATTATTAAATATAATATTGTCATAAAATGCATCATTTCGACTCATTTCATTACAACATATGTCCCTAGCACCCCTAGTGACCCCTTTTGATGCATTCTCAATGCATCTCTAGGGGTCGTAAGGGTCCTAGGGATATACATTGTCACAGAATGTGTTGAAAGGGGTCATAGGTCATCATATGACCCCCTTCGACCCATATAAATGACTCTAATATGTCTCTAGGGGTCATAGGACACCTAGGGACATATGTTGTCATGGAATGTGTCAAAAGGGGTCATAGGCCATCCTATGACCCCCTTTGACCCATATAAATGACTCTAATATATCTCTAGAGGTCCTAGGAACCCTAGGGACATATATTGTCATGAAATGTGATGAAAGGGGTCATAGGATGACCTATGACCCCCTTTGACCCATATAAACGATTGTAATAGGGACATATGTAATCATGGAATGCATCAAAAGGGCTCATAGGTCATCTTGTGACCCCATTTGACCCATATAAATGATTGTAATATGTCCCTAAGTGTCATAGGAACCCTAGGGACATATATCATCATGGAATGCATCAAAAGGGGTCATAACTCATCCTATGACACCCTTCGATCCATATAAACAATTATAATATGTCCATAGGGGTCCTAGGACAACTAGGGACATATGTCATCATGGAATGTGTTGAAATGGGTGATAGGTCATCCTATGACCCCCTTTGACCCATATAAATGATTGTAATATGTCCCTAGTGGTCTTAGGACCCCTAGGGACATATGTCATCATGGAATGTGTCGAAATGACCTATGACCCCCTTTGACCCATATAAATGATTGTAATATTTCCCTAGGGACATATCTCATCATGGAATTCGTCGAAAGGGGTCATGGGTCATCCTATGACCACCTTTGGCCCATATTAATGATTGTAATATGTCCCTAGGGGTCTAAGGACCCCTAGAGACATATGTCCTCATGAAATGCACTGAAAGGGTTCATAGGTAGTCCTATGACCTCCTTCAACCCATATAAATGATTATAATATGTCCTTAGGGGTGCTAGGACCACTAGGGACATATGTCATCGTAGAATGTGTTGAAAGGGGTCATAGGTCATCCAATGACCCCCTTCAACCCATATAAATGAGTCTAATATGTCTTTAGGGGTCCTAAGACTCCTAGGGACATATGTCATCATGGAATACATCAAAAGAGGTCATAGGTCATCTTGTGACCACCTTTGACCCATATAAATGAGTCTAATATGTCCGTAGGAGTCCTAGGGGTCCTAAGACCCTTAGGAACATATGTCCTCATGGAATGCATTAAAAGGGGTCATAGGTCATCCTGTGACCCCCTTCAACTCATATAAATGACCCTAATATGTCTTTAGTGGTCCTAGGACCCCTAGGAACATATGTCATCATGGAATACATCGAAAGGGGTCATAGGTTGTTCTATGACCCCTTTTGATCCATATAAACAACTCTAATATGTCCCTAGGGGTCTTATGACCCCTAGTGACATATGTCATCATGGAATGTATCGAAAGGGGTCATAGGTCATCCTATGAGCACTTTCGACCAATATAAATGAATTTAATATGTCCCTAGGGGTCCTAGGACTGCTAGGGACATATGTTGTAATGAAATGTGTCGAAAAGGGTCATAGGTCATCCTTTGACCCCCTTCAACCCATATAAATGATTGTAATATGTCTCTAGGGGTCCTAGGACCCTTGAGGACATATGTCATCATTGAATGCATCAAAAGGGGTCATAGGTCATCCTATGACCCCCTTCGATCCATATAAATGATTATAATATGTCCTTAGGGGTCCTAGGACCACTAGGGACATATGTCATCGTGGAATGCATCGTAAAAGGTCATAGGTCATCCTATGACCTCTTTCGACCAATATAAATGATTGTATTATGTCCCTAGGGGTTCTAGGACTCCTAAGGACATATGTCATCATGGAGTTCGTCGAAAGGACCTATGACATCCTTCAACCCATATAAATGATTTTAATATGTCACTAGGGGTCCTAGGACTCCTAGGGATAAATCTCATCATGGAATGTGTCAAAAAGGGTCATAGGTCATCCTATAACCCCTTTCGACCCATATAAATGATTCTAATATGTACATAGGGGTCGTAGGACTCCAAGGCACATATGTCATCATGGAATGTGTTGATAGGGGTCATAGGTCATCCTATGACCCCCTTCGACTCATATAAATGATTGTAATATGTCCCTAGGGGTCTTAGAAATCCTAGGGACGTATTTCATCATGGAATGTGTCGAAAGGGGTCATAAGTCATCCTATGACCCCCTTCGACCAATATAAACAAGTCTAATAAGTTCTTAGGGGTCCTAGGACACCTAGGGACATATGTCATCATGGAATGCATTGAAAGGGGTCATAGGTCATCATATAACCCCCTTCAACCCATATAAATAATTTTAATATGTCCCTTGGATCATAGGTTTCAACATATTCCATGACAACATATGTCCCTAGGGGTCATAGGACCCTTGGGGACATATGTTGTCATGGAATATGTCAAAACCTATAACCCCCTTCAACCTATATAAAAAATTGTAATATCTCCCTAGGGGTAATAGGACCCCTAAGGAAATATGTCATCATGAAATGCATCAAATGGGGTCATAGGTCATCGTATGAACCCCTTCAACCCATATAAATGAGTCTAATATGTCCCTAGGGTTCTTAGGACCCCTAAGGACATATGTCATCATGGAATGTGTTAAAAGTGTCATAGGTCATCCTATGACCCCTTTCGACCCATATACAAAAACTTAATATGTCCTTAGGAGTCCTATGAAACCTAGGGACATATGTCATCATGGAATGCATTGGAAGGGTTCATAGTTCATCCTATGACACCCTTCGATCTATATAGATGCCTCTAATATGTCCTTCAGGTTCCTAGGACCCCTAGGGATATATGTCATCTTGGAATGTGTCAAAAGGTGTCACAGGTCATCCTATGACCCCTTTTGACCCAAATAAATGATTGTAATATGTCTTTAGGGGTCTTAGGACCCCTAGGGACATATGTCATCATGGAACATGTTGAAAGGGGTCATAGGATTCGACCCATATAAACGAGTCTAATATGTCCTTAGGGGTCCTATGACCCCTAGGGACATATGTCATCATGGAATGTGTTGAAAGGGGTCATAGGTCATCCTATGACCCCCTTCGACCCATATAGATGATTTTAATATGTCCCTAGGGGTCATAGGACCTCTAGGGACATATGTCATCATGCAATGTGTCAAAAGTGGTCGTAGGTCATCCTATGACTCCCTTCGACCCATATAAATGATTATAATATGTCCTTAGGGGTCTTAGGACCCCTAGGGACATATGTCATCATAGAATGCATCGAAAGAGGTCATAGGTCATCTTATGACCCCCTTCGACCCATATAAACATGTCTGATCTATGCCTAGGGGTCCTAAGACGCTAGGGACATATGTCATCATAGAATGTGTCGAAAGGGGTCATAGCTTGTCCTATGACCCCCTTCAATGCATATAAATGATTATAATATGTCTCGAGGGGTCCTAGCACCCCTGAAGACATATGTCATCATGGAATGCATTGAAAGGGGTCATATGTCATCCTATGACCCCATTCGACCCATATAAACGATTCTCATCTGTCCTTAGGGGTCCTAGGACCTCTAGGGACAAATGTCATCATGGAATGTGTCGAATGACCTATGACCCGCTTCAACCCATATAAATGATTGTAATATGTCCCTAAGGGTCCTAAGATCCCTAAGGACATATGTCAACATGGAATGCATTTTTAAGGGGTTATAGGTCATCTTATGACACCCTTCAACACATATAAACAAGTCTAATATGTCCATAGGGATCCTAGGACCCCTAGGGACATATGTCATCATAGAATGCGTTGAACATGGTCACGTGATCAACCCATATTAATGATTCTAATATGTCCCTAGGGGTCCTAAAACCCCTATTGACATATGTCATCAAAGAATGTGTCAAAAGGGGTCATAGGTCATCCTATGACCCCCTTCGACTCATATAAATGATTCTAATATGTCCCTAGGCATCGCAGGACCTCTAGGGATATATGTCATCATGAAATATGTCAAAAGTGGTCATATGTCATCTTGTGACCCCCGTCAACCTGTATAAATGATTCTAATATGTCCCTAGGGGTCCTAGGACCCCTATGGACATATGTCATCATGGAATGTGTTGAAAGGGGTCACATGTCATCCTATGAGCTCCTTCGATCCATATAAACAATTCTAATATGTTGATAAGGGTTGTAGGACCCCTAGGGACATATGTCATCATAAAATGTGTCGAAAAGAATCAATCATCCTATGACCCCCTTTGACCCATATAAATGATTCTAATGTCCCTAGGATTCTTAGGACCCCTAGGGACATATGTCATCATGAAATTATCAAAAGGGGTCATAGGTCATCCTTTGATCCCCTTCAACCTCTATAAATGATTCTAATATGTCCCTAAGGGTCCTAGGACCACTGTGGACATATGTCATTATGGAATGTGTCGAAAGGAGTCATGGGTAATCCTATGACCCCCTTAGACCCATATAAATGATTCTAATATGTGTTTAGGGGAACTAAGATCCCTACAGACATATGTCATCATGGAATCTGTCGAAAGGGGTCATAGGTCATCCTATGACCCCTTTCAACCCATATAAATGATTCTAATATGTGCCTAGGGGTCCTAGGGCCCCTAGGGACATATGTTGTCATGATTTTTTTTGAAAGGACCTATGACCCCCTTTGATATACATAAAAAATTATAATATGTCCCTAGGACCCCTAAGAACATCTGTTATCATGGAATGTCGAAAGGGGTCATAGTTCATGCTATGATAGCCTTTGACTTATATAAACAACTCTAAAATGTCACTAGGGGTCCTAAGACCCCTAGGGACATATGTCATCATGGAATGTGTCAAAAGGTGTCATAGGTCATCCTATGATGCCCTTCAACCCATTAAAATGTCTGTAATATGTCTTTGTGGGTCCTAGGACCCCTAGAGACATATACCATCATGAAATGTGTCAAAAGGGGTTGGTGGTCTTTCTGTGACCCCCTTCGACTCATATAAATGATTCTAATATGTCCTATGGACATATGTCATCATAAAATGTGTTAAAAGGGGTTATAGGTCATCCTATGACCCCTTTTGAACCATATAAATAATTTTAATATGTCTTTAGGGGTTGTAGGACTCCTAGGGACATATGTCATCATAGAATTTGTTGAAAGGGGTTATAGGTCATCCTATAACCCCCTTTGACCCATATAAATGATTCTAATATGTTCCTAGGGGTCCTAGGACCCCTAGGGACATATGTTGTCATGGAATGTGTCGAAAGGGGTTATAGGTCATTCTGTGACTCCCTTTGACCCATACAAATAATTCTAATATGTCCCTAGGGGTCCTAGGACCACTATGAACATATGTTGTCATGGAATGTGTCGAAAGGGGTCATAGGTCATTCTATGACCCCTTCAACTCATATAAACGATTCTAATATGTCCCTAGGGGTCATACAACACCTAAGGACATATGTCATTATGGAATGTGTCAAAAAAGGTCATATATCATCCTATGAACCCCTTCGACCCATATAAACAATTCTAATATATCCCTAGGGCTTCTAGGACCCTTATGGACATATGTCATCTTGGAATGTTTCGAAAGAGGTCATAGGTCATCCTATGACCCCTTTCGACCCATATAAACAATTCTAATATGTCCCAAAGGGTCCTAGGACACCTAGGGACATATGTCATCATGAAATGTGTTGAATGGGGTCATATGTCATCCTATGACCCCCTTCGATATACATAAATGATTCTAATATGTCTATAGGGGTCCTAGGACCCTTAGGGACATATGTTGTCATTGAATGTGTCCAAAGGGGTCATAGGTCATCCTATGACCCCCTTTAACCTATATAAACGATTGTAATACGTCCCTAGGGGTCTTAGGATGCCTAGGGACATATGTCATCATGAAATGTGTCAAAAGGGGTCATAGGTCATCCTGTGACCCCCTTCGACCCATATAAATGATTCTAATATGTCCCTAGGGGTCCTAGGACCCCTAGGGACATATATCTTCATGGAATGGGTCAAAAGGGGTCATAGGTCATCCCATGACCTCCTTCAACCCGTTTAAATGATTTGTAATATGTCCCTAAGATGCCTAGAGACATATATCATCATGAAATGTGTCAAAAGGGGTCATAGGTCATCCTATCCTATGAGCCCCTTTGACCCATATAAACGATTCTAATATGTTCGTAGGGGTCCTAAGACCTCTGGGAACATATGTCATCATGGAATGTGTCGAAAGGGGTCATAGGATGACTTATGATGCCCTTTGACCCATATAAATGATTATTATATTTGCCTAGGGGTCCTAGGACCCCTAGAGACATATGTCATCATAGAATGTATCGAAAGGGGTCATAGGTCATCTTGTGACCCCTTTCAACCCATATAAATGATTCTAATATGTCGCTAGGCGTGATAGGACCCCTAGAGACACATGTCATCATGGAATGTGTCGAAAGGGGTCATAGGTCATCTTGTGACCCCTTTCAACCCATATAAATGATTCTAGTAGAAATAATATAGTAAAAGTATAATAATATAGTAAAAACAATAATAATATAGTATAATAATCATTTATATATTAATATGTATATATTAATAATAATAACATAATATATTATTATATATTATATCTTTACATTACATTATCATATATATTATATAATATTATATTATTATATAATATATAGATTATATATTATATTGTATATAATAGTTACGTTATTATATTATATATTTATAGATTATATATTATATCTTTACATATTTCATAACTCAAATTAGCCATATAACTCACAAATTCATTTTTCCCTCTAATTTTTTTGCTTCCAATATCAGATATCAGATCTCAAATGGGATATCCAATAAGGCTTGGGCCTTACTTTCCAGGCTTGGTACTTGGATAGGTGAAAAAAAGTCAGAGCAAATTTTGAAGCACTTTTAGATGTCTTCAAACTCTATTTTTTTCACATCGCCACTTTTTGGCACACCATGATCCTACACATACCCAACTCATTCTGAGCACTCTCTAAACCCACCTGTGCCATCTTTAGCACTTCTTACAGCCACTAAGCCCGTGACCATTCAACCCACATTCCTGCATCACTTCCTTCTACTTGTGCATGTTCCACACACAGCTCTATCTCTAGCAATTGCACCTGCGTTCGCTCTACATCCACCACAACCTGCAGTCATCTTGCCTTCATTTTCACTCCATCTTCCCACACCTTCTCCATTAATCCCAAAAAAAAGTGACCTCCTATTATGCATTCTCCTCTCGAACTCTCTCTGCAGCTAACAGTTTTTGTAATCCTCCTACGTCTCCTGATGATTGATCTCTGTCTCGCACCTCTAGCTGTGGCTCCCCCAACTTTATACCACTTGTTCCCCCTTCTATTGACCCCCATCTCAGTGTCTCGAGGTTAATCCACTAACGCATCCCACTCGTTACTTTCCCTCCACTAACACAAGTCTCCCACATCCTTTAAAGTTTCTCCAATAGACTTATCAGACAATTTTATTTCCCCCACCTCGTGCTCCACTCCTAACATACTCTTTGTCTTCTCAAGCGGACTATTCTCCACATGCATCCTTGGCTCATCATATGCTACCACCTACAATTCTTGTTACACTACAGTCCTTGATAATATCATTAAAGATGACAAGGGCATTTCTGCTCCCTCCATCCCCACCTCTTTTGGTTACACTAGCCTTTGTCCCAGCTTACTTGTCTCACCCAGACTTGATATTAACACTTGAAGTTTTGAATAATCCACCCACTCCTCAAAGGTTCATTGAATGCATTTCACTCTTTACTCTTGCCTCATCCACCTTCCTTGGCTAGCATCACCTCCTACTACAATTGATCTAGTGAACTTGACATACTTTCACTTGCACGATTCCTACAACTTCTCAATACATCCAATAATCACATTCTACTCCCCACTTCATCTTGATTCATTCCCATATTATCTACCTACTTATAGCCGTCACTCACTTGAGACCTATTTTGTACTGGTCTTCCACATATCTACTCCTTGCATTTTGCTGCATTGATACCTGGTACACTTGACCCTTGGCTCTGACATTCAGCCACCCAAATTTTTTCTAACGCACACCAACCATCAGATTTTGTTGCAAAATCACCATTGACACATCTCATGCCTTCTCACTTGCCTAGTACAATAGTTGCTCCCTAGAAGAACTGAACAAACTTGACACTATTACACACAACTGGAAGCATGCCTAGTTTGCAAATAATGGTTTTCTATGCTATAATGTTCTTTTAGTACCTTGGTGATGTGTTTGACTAGAGGTACCAAGATGAAGTCATGATATTTTTATTAGTTTTTCACCTTGTAACTCCTGTGATCCTTTGGTTTTGCACATTATTGGTGTCCACTTATAAGTCTCTCCTCTCGAATGGAATACCATGTGTACCTCAACCAATTTCGTGCACTACCTTAGGTGAGGACTTTTATCTAACATGTGACTATTTTTGTGCCTGTCCTTATTATCCTACGACTATAGCTTTTGTTTCTTAGTGGTTGTCATGTTTTCTTTTACATTGTTCCTCTTTGCTGGTACTTCTCAGCATGACATGGTATTCATATCACTATAGTTGAGCTAGTGATGGTTGTACATAGTCACTTTTTATCACATGCTCTATGATGACAATAAGTTTGCATCTCTTTAAAAAAAAAGTGACAGTTAGTTGCATTCATCTAGTTTGCATTTTCATCTTGGGTTCCTTGAAAACAAACTGTTGGCACATAAATTAAGATGCAATTCACCAACATTAATCAACAACTTCATGACTGGTTATCAAAAACCGAACAACAACATCAACATCAACCTCAAAGTGAGCTTTTGAGAACTTAACTATCATGGACTTTGTCTCTTCATCCCATCTGCACCAGCATTACACTTCATGAATTCACCATTTCATTCCACTCATTGCATTATATATGTGGCCTTCGAATCTTAGACAATTCTAGTGACTATCAAATTTCACCACCCATCAGTTGCCTTGCATCACCTCTGAATCTCAAACAATCTCGTTTAACCACCTTCCATTTCATCTGATTCATTGTGTCATCTTTTCTCATCCTCAATCTCCTTCATTTTTCCATTTCATCCATTCACTTCATGGCTTTTGAATCTCAAAAGTTAACACTCCACCTCATAGCCTTTGAATCTCAAAAAATTTCATTTCCTTCCATTTTTCACCTTCATTTACATTTCACTTGTCATGTTACATTTCACCACATTTTCATTTATCATATCATATCATTTCATCCCATCTTTACATTTTCATTTCTATTCTCATTTCATCATGTTCCATTTCATGACACTTTGCCACACACTCGTTCATTTAAATTCTTTTTATTTTCATTTACACATTTTTTTCACATCACATCATATCAAATCTCATTTCATTACATATCACACTTCATTGCGTTACATTACATTAAATTTCATTCATTACACCATTATTGCCATCTAATTATTTCAATCATTATCCACATATCATGGTACATTAATCATTCACATATATACACATTCACATGCACTATTACCATAATCATCAAATCAAATAATCACATGCATACAAAAGTCCATGATATGACAAGTGCACAAGTCTGAACATCAACAAGCTTGAATATCTCATAAATCAAAAAGATCTAATCACCAACATCAAAAGGTCATCGACATCAACATCAAAAGATCATCAACATCAACACCAAAAGTTCATCATCATCAACATAAAAGGATCCTCATCATAAATTACATACATGATATGCCAATAAAATCAACACAAAAGCTCCAAAAATCAACCCTTTGTTGCACCACATACATCATCTTTCTATGTCTGATCCAAATGTCCCTGCTCACTAGGGGCACTCATCCCATATTGAAAAATCAAACACCAAACAATGACATTAGTTTTTCATCACAAGTTACTATCCTACATCAATCGAATCTCAACATCTAGCTATTCAGCTAATGGTTCTATCTTGAACCAGTTATTTGTCCTACTCTGTATCCTAGGATGGACATGTTACTTTTCCCTACTTTGTATCCTAACAGGGGCACTTTCTCAATCTATCAACATTACCTGATTGATCCTAAACATCATTCTATGACTCCACATTCCCTATCAATTGTTTTCATCAACATTTTCAGAAATAAAATTGGAACATCCCTATTTTGTGCATCCATTTTTTTCCAATTTCATTTCTAAGGGGGTAGTATACCAGGGCATCAAGATTTTTTTAGATATCAAAAACATCCTATCATGGCAAAATTTTAAACATCAAATCAAACCAAGGCATCAAATTTTTTTTGAAACATCAAAAATGCCCTACCCTAGCCAAAATTTCAAACATCAAATCTACCAAAGCCAGGGTACCTAGACAAAATGAACAACAATCAAAACATCGCAACATCAATCATCAAATCAATGATAATCAAACACCAAATCATCAATGATAAAACATCAAGCTATCAACAATCAAACACCACAACAATCGCGAAAAGTTAAAATATCATCAAATAGACATCCAATCATCAGAAGATTATCTAAAATCAAAAAATCAAGACAATCTTTGAACTAATATGCTTCACATATTAGCTCAAAGAGGGGCATTTGTAGACACCCAAAAATTAGCAAAGAATTAAATCATGTAATTATGATCAATCAATGCAAATTAAAGAGAAAATCAGAAGAAACACAATAGACTTTCAAATCAAAAATCACATCAGGTCATTAATTGCCGATCAAATCGACAAGACCTAAATCAAATTTTTAAAAGAGGAGAAAAACAATTCAAATTCATAAAATGAAACTCAAAAAGGAGGAAAAGGACAAAAGTGTTGAAAATAAATAAGACATTTATTAAATCAATAAAATCATTTATCCTCATAAGATTGAAAATCTCCCTTTTTCATTTTAAAAGAATTAGAAATATCCTCAATTATCCTCAAAATAAAGTCTATTGGACTCTTCGTCCTGGTCTCTTCTGAGATATTTTCACTTTCACTTTCACCCCTAGTCAAAGGTAAAAATCATGATTCTTCCAACCCCTTTCAAAATCCTATAAATAGGAGGGAAATCTAAGAGTCAAGGAACCCAAGTCTTAGGCATCTACACTATAGGCACATTTTGATTCATCATTTTAGAAAGTTTATAACATTTTAGTATTGGTTTTATGTTATTTAGCATCACTTATTGCATATTAGGTCATGGCATGATCATTTCAAGAATATTTCTAGGAGTTGTATTTCACATATAATCTACATTTTAGTCATAGATCTTGCATGTTTTCATTGCAGATCTACATTTTTAGCATACTCCCATTCTAAAACTATCACTAAGATGTTGGTTTGAGAGCTATTTTAGCAATTGTAGTCAAGGAAACATGAGATGCTCATAGAGATTACATTCTTATGATGATCTAGATTATCTCGTCATCAATCTATATGCATTCTACACTAAGGTTTCATGAATACATGTTCACACCATGTACAATAATTATTTAACATTTTTATTAATTAAAATAGTTTATAAACTATAATAAATTTATTAAATTAAAACTATATTTATATAGAAGCTAAAGGCAAGTACTAAGCCACTATGTGGCACTTGTTCTTCTTGTTTTATCAATATATTCTACATGTTTAAAGTAACCATAACAATCAAGTCAATAAAATTATTTACATAGCAAAAGGATTGATAAAAAAAATAATTATTTAATAGTTTGCATTGTATTATAATTGGTTCAATTCATTTGGTCTTATAGTACCCCTTTTCTCAAAGCTCCCACCATTTGACATTTTTATCACCAAGATTTTCACAATGTATTGATAAATATAATATATACACAATTATTACATTCACAAACTAATACATGAAGAATATATCTTCTATTATTTTACCTATAAACATCATGAAGTAATTTATTAGTTTAATGTCAATATTTCTTTGAGTTATATATTACATTTTCTTTAATATTTTACTCTACATAGTGCATGGTAGAAAAAATGTTCAACATATAAAGTTAATTTCTATTATATTAATTTATAATATGTATTATAATACTAAAATATTTTATAGTACTTAATTGAAAAGTAATAATTGTATTAAATCTCTATCTTTTTAGCTTTAATTTCCTATATATATTCATTATTATAATATTTAATATTTTTTTCTATTATAATATATTCTAACAAAAGTTTAACAATTGTTTCTATTACAATATATTCTAATGGCAAGTACATGCCACTACACTTATACATTAAAGTTTTTAATTTTTACATATTTAAATTAATCATTCTTTAAATTCTTTATCAAAACTATTAAATACTATTTTTTTATTAAGCTAATGTAATTCATATTTGTTTAATAATTTTTTAAATTAAATACCTTGGTTTATATTTTTATATTTTTATATTGTATTTTCTTATAATATAATTTTTGTCGTTCAAAAATTATAATTTTTCATGTTATACTTTTTTAATAATATACCAATAATTATATTTATTAATAATTTTTTTAACATACTATAATACATTTATTAAATTAAAATTAAATTTATATAAAAACTAAAGGCAAGTACTAAGTCACTATGTGGCACTTTGTTATATGTATCTACAAAAACTAGAACTGAAATTACATGAATTGCACCATTTCACTCCAAAGTAAGTGTTAGTAAAAACACTTTCCCTCATTTGGTTTCACTTTTGGTGCCTTATGGTATGTGTGATGTTTAAAAAAATAGAATCTACATTATAACATCTATAATATATAATCAACTATATGATAAGTTTAAATATATTATTATATTTGTATTGTTTGTTGACATTTCAAGCACTACAAGTTACATTTATGAGGATGAACTTTTTATTTAAGAAGACAGACTTGACATCTATCTAATACTTTAAAGTTCTTAGATATAACTTGTTTCTATCCTAGTTACTAAAGCATATGTCCCTTCAATGTAAGTAAATTAAGTAGTGGAACATCCCAAAACAACCCTAAGGGGACAATAATGTAAAAAATCTCTCAGATCCTCTTCACAATTATAGGAACTTAACAAAAATAACACATGCATACCACAACACAATAATTATGTGGGATAAACCATTTCAAGAGATAACCCCCATTACTCCAGATAATAGATTATTTATTAATTAATAACAAATTACTTGTTCTTCTTGTTTTACAAATATATTTTGCATGTTCAATGTAACCATAACAAGATAAACATATACTATAAGAAATCAAACATAAAATTTATTTTACAAAATCATTTTTTACTATATTGAAATCCTTATTAAAAAAACTAAAAGTTTAGAAATATATAATAATAATAAATTGTAACACACAATAATAATTAATCTTCACTTGGGCCTCTTATAAAATTAACATAAATTTCCTTCACGCTTTCTACACTTAAATATAAAATTTAATAAATTTATTCTAACAATTACTTAAACCACATCTATTGAAGATTAAATTTAGCCAGTATATTTTATATTTTATACTTTAAAAATATTTTTTATATTATATTGATTTTTTAATAATATACATTATAGTATTTTATACTTAAAAATATTTTTTATATTATGTTAATTATTTTATAATATATATTAGAATACATTATATGACATTATAAATACATTTAAACTATTATTTTTATATGATTATTATAATAATTATTATATATTACATTGCATATATTTATATTATATGTTTATAAGAAATATAAATATTTTATTTTTCTATAATATATTTATTAATAATGAAGGTATTTTAAGGGCAAGGGCCTACAACACAATGGTAAATTGTGAGCCTCTTATTTGGAAGGTCTTGGGTTCGAATCTACTTGAGGTTAATAAATAATAATTAATCACAACATATAGGCAATGGCTTATAATAGATAATAGTATAAGCAAACAACATCATCCCGCATTAGTATAATCAAAGAACTATTAATGCTAAGTCACTACCATACAATAGTATAAGCAAACAATTACATTACTAGATCATTCAAAAACACATGATCTAGACTATGATCATCCAAATCAGAGGGTGTCTCCTAGTTTATTTTTATATCATTAGAGTCTAGAGAAATAATTTTGAATCCAATGATTTCATGATATCCATATCGTATGTCTACTGCTTGTATAGGTTCCTTAGCTTTAGGATTCTAATGGTTAGACTTCTTCAACTAGTGAATGAATTTAGCAAAAGTAACTTCAAATGTACCCTTAGCTTTCATAGTGGTGCACCATAGGCTATGTATCTCTTATCAATTGTATATTTCCCTTCCCTTAGGGTTTGTAAAAAAATTCTCTCCTTCATCTTGATCATAATGGTAACCTCGAAGGAAACATCAAGATAAATGAGACTTTGAAGAGACTCGATAAGAATGTTATCCTTCCTTACAAGCACATTGTTATTGTGAGCCTTCCAAATAATCCACAATACAATTTAGAAAAAAGCATGGACCAAAAAGTGTTATAATATTTTTTGTTTCTAATGTGTCATGAGATTATATTTAAAACTTTGAAATCATCATTGAAAGTAAGGTTAAGACTAGGGGATTGGATAGATCAATTGTAGAGTTAGTTAAATAGAACAAGGACTTGGAGGAAAATTTTGATAGGGTGGAAATTTTTTTAGTTTGAGTCATGCATTTGGTAGTCAATACGTTCCAACTAATGCAAAATAACAAAGTCCTGGGGACTAATGATAAGGAGAAGGAGATGAACTACATCCTATATGGCTTTCTAGCTAATGACTAGCTCCATTTGTTGTTGGAAAATATGAAGAACCATAGATGGTTCTCCTGTTGATGTGGTTAAAATTTCTTTAGTTTTATGATGCTTACTTATACTTTGTTTCTTTAGGCCATTTTTAGTTGTTATCTTTGGATTGATAGTAAGGCCAATATTTATTTGATGGCCATAATTTTGTATATTGTTAAGACTCTCGATGCTTATTGTAGTATTTACTTTTCAATTATGGGTATAGATATCTTTTTGAAATTTTGAAAGGGGGTGGGGTAATCTTGTGGTAGTTAATACCAATTTATCTTTGGATAGTTTCTTTCTTCTATTTTGGGCTAGTCCCCATTTTGGCTACTTCATAATTTTAAAAATGTTGAAAGTAAGGCCAAACATTTTCCACACTTCAGAAGAAAATAGATATGAAATAAAACATGCATCACTAATTCATGGTGCCTATATATTGATAAAATATTAGTATCACCTCTCAACTTCTTGAAAGGTAACTTATGTAATAGGATTTTTCATAATAAAAATAGGAGAATTTGGGTTCTACATGCCTACTCTAGATATTGGTAAAGTATTTGTTTGAGTTGATCTTCTATCCATCAAGTCATTATTTAGAATCAACATGGGAGATAATATCAGGGTTGATGGTAAGAAGGTTGTATATGTGCTTTGATATGACAAGGTGGAGAGGAGTGTTGTTTGACTAAGAGAGGTGGTATGTGCAATGGTTTGGAGAGAAACAACCATTGATGGATCCCAAATTGTTAGGGAAAGCTTAAAAGAGGGAGTATGTTCTCCATTCAAACTCAGAGCTTCTACTTTATCCCAAGAAATTAGTTTCCCAAATAAACTTAGAGGTTTACTACCAAATTTAAGATTCCACTATGTTGGTCCTTGTTTCCATAAAGGAATCATCTACCTTCATATCAGCCACTATTATAGAGAAATTTATGTACAAATTTCTAGCTCTTCTAGATAATTTTAAAAACATTTGAACCCTATACCAATATATTGGCTTCTATTGTAAGAAGATCTATTTAGTAGAGGTTAGTGGACGAACCTTTCCTTTACAAGGATGATCTTGAGCTAAGTTATTTGTGATCAAGACTTTCCATGGCTCATCCCTTATAATTGCCTTTTCAATCCACTTAATAAATAAATCAATACCTTGAGTTTTGACATCTTTAAGGCCTAGAAAACTCCAAAATTTCTCTCTAGTAAACCATTCCCATGATAGTGCATGTATCTTCTTTTTTGTTTACCATCTTCATAAAGAAAGTCCCTGCTACACTTTTGAATAAAATTAAATTGTTGTTGGTTAAAAATCCAAGAAGAGGTGAAATAGATTGAGTAAGAATACAGGATTTTATGAGACACTTGGAACCTTTGTGCATCCAATTCAAAATTTCATTAGTATTGTGGTTAAACAACATATGTAATACCAAGATTTCTAACAATTTCATTGCCCCTCCATTTAAAGCCAAAATTTTCCCACAAACATTGGGGATTGAGGTCCCAACCCAAAATAATAGACTTGGGTAGGGATATTTTACTACCATAGGTGAAGAAATAGATAAATTTTTATTATAAGGTAGTCCATGTTGTGCTCTTCAAGATATAAAAGGATGAAAACATAATCAAAATATTGAATCTTAGAGACCTCTTCCATATTGGGGAGGGTAATGTCCTTCACTCTTTGAGATAAGGTATCATCCCTTAGGAGGTAATGGATGGAGTCTACAAAAATGGCAAAGAGGGAGGGACCTAGAGGGAATCCTTTCCTAATAGACCTAGATAGTTGAATAAAATGTAATCTTACTCTATTGACTTCCATAGTTGCCATGGCACCTTGGAGTAGAATAAAGACCATCCTACAAAATTTTGGTGGGAATCATAATGCCTCCAATATCATTGTGATGTGTTTCAAGTAAATTATACCATGTACTTTCTCTTAATCAATAAAAAAATAGCTTCATGTTGTTGAGAAACTTTGTCTCATTCCATGGATTCTCTATAGGTGACAAGGTTCAATTTCTAGGATATATATGGTCCCTTCACAAATCTTATTTTACTATTGTTAACCACCTTAGGAAGCACATTTTCAACTATTAAGACTAGGGATTTTTCTAGAATCATGTATGAAACATTTATGAGTATAATGGGCCTCCAATTATTAGAAGAAGTATGTCTCCTTTTAGAATATATTTGATGAGGAAATGTTGATGGATTAACCTAGAGTCCCTAATAGAATGGTCTCATTTTATATACTAAGAAAGTCTCTACCTATCCATTCTATGTTGGCTTTAAATAATTCGAATGAAAGTCCATCAAGTCTAAGGGCCTTATCATTGACCATATTCAAAATGGTGTTTATAATTTCATCCTCTAAAGGCTCCATATCTATCATTGTTGCATCTTTCTTGTCACCTTCTTAGGGGTGATTCTTTTAATCTTTTTCCTAAAATTATCCATAGGGATCCCATTATCCTCTCAACAAAATAAATCTCTATAAAACTTTACAAAAATTATCACAACTCTTGAGAAGTGATAGTTTTCTCCCATTCCTTGATACTAGAGATTTTATCTTTATCTCCCTTTTCTTTAGAGTATGGAAGAAAAATCTAGATCTTCTATCCCCCAAGTTTAGCTCGTTAATTTTGGATCTTGTGATTTTATTATCCTACATCTTTCTGAAGGAATCTATATAATTCATCACCCTACTAATTAAGTTAGGATTAGAGGGGTTATTTTGGATTGATATTTCAAACCCCTATATAGGTCCTCAGCTAATTTTCTTTTTGTCCTCCTAGCATACTTTTCCCTTTACTAACCTAAAACTTTAAACATCTTTTGCCATGATTCAAAAGTTTGAGTCCACCTATCTACTTTAGATTCATGGTGAGAAATTTGATCATTATACTAAACAATGATATTGACCAATGATAATATATTTCCAAAATCCATATTCGTATATGTTATTCTTCTAGATGAGATTGTGTGAGTTTTTTTTTACCATCTACATTTTAGACCATACTCAATGATCCATCATCTTTTGGCATTCTTGGGCCCTCTCATCTTGATGATGGATCATGAAGTATGATCCAAAATGTTGATGACAAAAAAAACTCACACAATCTATACAATATGTACATACTAAAGTGACCACCAACATAGAGTTTGGCCTTTTTCATGTCAATTGGTAAAAGAAAGATAAAGGAAGTTGGAGAGGCAAACAAGGAAATATAGATAAAAGATCAAGGCTCGAGTAGTCTCACTGACTAGATGAAAGACCCCAACAAGTTGACTAAGTTGAGTAAGGATAGGGAGGCCATCAAGAAGGCCTAATCTTGATGATCTTTGTGTTGGTTTCTTATGTTATTGAATTTCTCCCTTCTTCATCTTTAATAATGTTCATAAGACTTTTGATGATCTTTGTGTATTTAGACTTTTGTTACAACAATGTGTTTTATTGTTTAAATTTAAGGCACTTTATTGATTTCTTTAATTATACTCATATTTTCATGGTTTTTAGTTTAGATGGTATTTTTAATAACATAGTTTGTTTCTATAATTTTTTTTGCATGTTTGGAATTTGGACACCAATACTATTCCCAATTTTCCTATTTATGTATTCCTCATAACTTTTCCACAATTGTTTACATGCCCTATCCATACGTTCATTTTTATGAACTATTCTATACATCTTGCACTTAATTGTAATCCTCATAGGCACACAAGTATGGAATTCCCCACCGATTTTCAAGACATGTGAGTTTCCTACCCATAGTTGCTAGCTAAGAAAATTGTGAAATTTTTTTTAAAAATACCAAAAGATCCATTTTCAAGCATCTAACCATGCTAGGATATTAGATGATTCTAGTGGAAAACCTCATAGGAATGAGACTATTGACTCAATAAAGTGTACGGTGATATGTCACTTTCTTTTTTTATACGAATGATTTAATCAAATACTACATTTTATTAGATGAATTATTTAATCCAAATTAGTTATACTTCCTACCTTATAAATATAAAATATATATTGAAGATTAAATTTGTGTTAACCAATATATCTACATAAACAAAATTGTTAAATACTTTATGTAAAAAACCATTAAAAATTATAAAATAGGTTTCTAAAACTCTTAAGACATAATTTAGATCTAATTCGAGTTTTCAAGAGGCCTACAAGTGTGGTCTTACAAAGATAACTACAATAAATTCATGATCTCAAATACCGTCCCTTACTTAGCTTTCAATCTTATTAAGAAGTCTCATTTTCCTCATCCTCCTATACAAGAAGGTTCCAAGTTATTTTAAATAGTCTCTCCATTGTTACATAGTTTTAGGAAATTTCTTCCTATGGCGAAATTTTCTCTTTGAAAAAACTTGGTAAAACTATTTAAATATTAATCCATTTAATTAATTAGTTTGAAGTAAGTTTTACCTACTAATAAACCCAATTTACACACCTATTTATGGAAATAATCAATTACTTGAATAACTCAAGTCTATTGTTATAGTTATTTTAAGTATATACATATGTATTGTTAGAATATTTAGAATAACTGGGGGGTGGGGGGATGAATTAGTTACCCAAGGTCCATAAGTACCAATTCAACAAAGAAACACTTAAATTTTTTTAGATATTATTGTTCCATTGCTTGGTCTCTACTATAAACTATTTGCAACATTAGCTAGCTATCCATTGTTCTAAAATAACAGACTTACAAAATGTAAAATTTAATTAGCAAAGCACCATAATAATATCCACATAAGTTTGTCACTAGAATTTAACATGGAAACCTAATTTGGGAAAAAGCATCAGCATCATATCACCAATTTTCACTTTTCTAAAGTGACCCCTATTAGGAGCTAACCCTATTAAAGGTTACAATACACACTACTAAATGTGGCCTTGTTAAAGGATTTAATCACCCTATTAGGAGTGGCCTTGTTAGATGAATTTAGAAAATTCCATTAGAATATCACCTAGTTAAAGGATTTAAATAGACTAATAAGTCCTTATGACTATTAGGTCAACCCTGATTAAACGATTTCAAATATTATTCACAATGGTTAGAAAGTAACAATGGGTTTGATCTGCTAAGTACAACTCACTTTGCATGTTAAGATCTCTATTTATGTACTAATACTGACTTACTATCTGGCATCCATTGTCATGTCAATATTAGATTCTCTTGGCAGCCCTTCAAGAAATCACCCTTCATTTCTTCTCAACTCAATTAAGCCTTCTTCTTATATTTTCTAGTCAACAAAATTAGTAACAACTCCAACTCTTTGGAACTTCTTCTCATGCACACAACTCCTCTACATTCTACACTCTCCCCACACAAAAAATTCACCTCTATACCTCTTTAGTAGATAGTTATGATCTTTTGCCACTAGAACAACACTTTAGATCTCTGGGTTCACGATTTGATCCATCAGATACAATGTATCTAATCACTATTTAGTTGATCTCTTCTTTTGTAGAAACTTCTCTTTGAATTAATCTCACAAGTTGATTACTTAATCCTCTAATGGAATTAAATGATCCAACTAATTGATCCTTATCTTCAAAACATTTTCCCTATCTCAAGAAATTAACCTAGTCAACTAGAAATTATGATTCCTCACAAATGATTATAATGTTTTTCTTGGCCAACACTAAGTTTTGACACTTAGTCATCATTGATTTACTCGGTCACTATAAAAATTCTTGCTTGACATCAACACCATCACTCTATTGATACTAATGCTTGGTCAACATTGAATTTACTCAGCCCTTACTATGGTTTGGTTGACACTAGCATCACTCAACATGTTCAAAAAAATTCCTTAGTCTTTTACATTGTTACTTAATCAAGCTTTTAGATTTGATCTATCTTGGCTCACATTTTCAAGACTTGAACACTACTATCTTCTCCTCTTGGAACATGATTTAAGCAATCACTTTATCTTGTCAAAATCTAACTAATCAAATGTCCATTTGTAGTTTCCTCTTTATAACTCAACCTTTCCTCTAGATATACATTTTTTATGAACAACTTCTTAGATCTTGTTTATCAATTAAATAGATATGACATCTAGATCAAATAAAAAATTGTCTCACCAATAGATTCAATATCAATGACTATACAAAAATTGTTTCAATTATATTTTCCAACAATCTCCCTCTTTGGAATTGATAGCAATAACTAACAAAAGTATTCACAAAAATACTTTAGGTTACAATACAATCCAAAAATTTTACAAACTTTGAGTAACACTGTCAATGTATTAGATCTTTTATTAATATCCTTGGTTTCATTGTGATGCATATCTCTGATTCGACAACATCTCTAAAAAATTTATGAACTTCCTCTAAGTAATCACTCCCTCTTACTTAGCATGTCTCTACTAGCAAGCATCCACTTTCTCCCTCTGGGATATTCTCTCCCACTAGATTCATATTTTAGTTAGCTTTCATGAATAATCTCTCCCTCTTTGAAGATAATCTCTCTAACTTCAATATTTTGTGCAATACTGAATCTCTCCCTCTTTGACAAAATCTCCAAATATAGTATTTCTTGCTCAAACATCTTGATTATGTAGATAATTGCATGTCAGGTTTCAATTCTTCATCTTTCATCTTCATAGGATTGAACTATTATACCATCCTTCTTCTTCATTACTACTTTAGGAAGCTCCTAAAGTAGAACTATCTACATCAATGCATAAGATAGTCTAATCAACACAAATGATGAAATGCTTCATTGTAGCTTAAGTAGCTTTGTCTAAGGGAATCGCCCCTAGTTTTTCTCTAATATATTCATGAGAAACCTTAATTAAATATCTATTAAATATGTTAGTAATTTACTCTCTTTTTTTTACATAATCAAACTTCACTTCTTTGTCTTGAACTAGCTCTCTCAAGTAATGATACTTGATAGCAACATGCTTTGGCTTTGTGTGTATAACAAGTTTCTTTGATATGTTAATAGCATGTGAATTATCACAATAGATAACCATTGGATCAGTAATTTATTCTTTCATACCTTTCAACAATTGCTTAATCCAAATGATATTTAAACAATTTACTATTGCTACCACATACTGATCTTCAGCTCTTGATTGGGAAATGTAGTTCTGCTTCTTGCTTGTCCATGAAATTAGTGCATTTCCTAGAAAGAATGCACCACCACTTGTGGTTTTCCTATCATCAATATTTCTTGCCCAAATAGAGTTAATGAATACCTTTAGTTCAAACTTATCATTTTTCTTGTGATACATTCCATAGTCTTTTGTTCCTTTTAGACATCTCTATATTACCTTTACTACTAGCATGTGATTATCCTTAGGACTTTATGACAATCTAGCAAATGTCCCAACAACTAATGTAATATCTAGGCTGCAATGATTAAGATATTGCAGTTTACCAATCATTAATTTGTATTACATGGCTAGTTCATATCAACAAAACTATCATTCTTGGATAGTTTATCTCTAGTAACCATAGGTGTGCACATTGGTTTAGAATCTTCCATCCCAAAATTATTCTATATCTCCTTGATATATTTGGAATAAGTAATGAGGATACCTTACTTCATTTGATATAATTATAATCCAACAAATAATTTGATCTCACCAAACATTGACATTTCAAATGCCTTCTTCATTTCATCAACAATTTTTTGCATAATGCTTCCTTTCCTCCAAATATGATATCATCAACAAAAAGTTCAAATAAAAATACCTCATTTTTCTTCCTAGTTCGCAAATATAGATTATTTTTTTTATTTTTCTAAGTTTCAAAATCAATCTTCACAAAATAATTATGCAATATTTCAAACCATTGTCTAGGGGCTTGTTTCAAACTATATAAAGCTTTGTGCAACTTGCACAACACATTCTTCATTTTAGGGTCCACAAATCCTTCAAGTTAGTCTATTGATACTTCTTCCTCAAGTATCCCATTTAGAAATTTAAATTTGGCATCCATTTGATATACCTTGAATCTTTTATAAGAAGAATATGCAAGGAGTGTTGTGACTCCTTCAAAGCTTGCTATAGGGAAAAATGTTTCACCATAGTCAAAAAATTCCTCTTGTGCATATCCTTTGCATGCCAATCTAGCCTTATTCCTTGTGACTTCACCTTTCTCATTTAGCTTGTTCCCAAATACCCACTTTGTTTTGATACTTTTTTTTTTCTTTAGGTTTGGATACTAGAGACCATGTCTTATTCTTTTCAATATGTTCAATTTCTTCATTCATAGCTTGTATCTAATATTTAATCTCCATAGAATCTTTCATATATTTGGGCTCAAACTCACAAAGTAATCATGTATCACTTTTAAGTCTTTTTCTTTCCATAACACTAGACTCATTATCTCCAATGATTTGTTCATGTGCATGATGTATTCTAATGCATTTTGCTAACACAAGCTCTATTCTTCTTTATTCTTGAAAAGGTTTATCTTGAAAAATAATTTCTAGTTCATTCTCTCTCACTTGTTTAGACTTTGCTTGCTCCAAATTTCCCTCCTATTGTTTGGCTTCCTCTTCCTATGGCTCAACATCATTTATCTATTTCTCAACACCCATAGTTTGCTATTCAACAACTAGCTATTGTAACTCGACATTCCTAGTCTATTGAGGATCTGCAACTTTGATTTCTTGTTCAAGTGGAGTGTTTGGAGCACTATCATTCACATATATGAATGAGTTGTAATCATAAGGTTCTAACTTACATTCAACTTCATTTATCTATGTATATTAATCAACTTTCACATTTGCACTTTCCAAAACTTTGTTAGTATTATAATTCAAACACTTATAAGCTTTTCTCTTAGTGGAATATCCTAGGAATATATCTTCATCACTTTTAGCATCGAGTTTTCCATTCCTATTATCTTTAAGTATGTAACATTTTCTTTCAAAAAAATTGAAATATTTCACATAAAGTGCATATCCATACCACAATTCAAAAGGTGTAGCATTTTTACCTTTGATAACCTACACTATATTTAAAGTATAAACAATTATGCTTATCGCTTCTCTCCAATATTTCTAGGACACATTATTCTCCATCATCAATGTTCTAGCACAATCCATAATTGATCTATTCCTTCTTTTAGTTAGTCTTTTATGAGGAGGGGTCCTAGGAGAATACATCTTCTTTTGATTCCTCTATCATTATAGAATATGTTGAACTCATTGGAAATGAATTCACCACCTTTGTCAGATCTCAAACTCTTCCCTATCTCCTTTTCAACACTTGCCAAATACCACTTTAAAAGCTAAAAAGCATTAGTTTTTTTCTTTAAAAATATCATAATCATCATTCTAGAATGGTCATCAACAAATAGAATGAAGTATTTGTCTCTATGATAGCTTTGAAATGCAATAGGTCCACATAAGTTAGTATGAACGAATTCCAAAATCTCATTAGATGAATATATTTTACTCTTGAAACCAAACTTTGTCATTTTTCCCAATTGACATTGTTTACACATAGCATTGTTAGGTTTCTTTAGTTTTGGAAAGCCTCATACTCTTTTCATTTTAATAATGCTAATCAAATTGTCAAAATTTACATGACATGACCTCTTGTACCATAACTAAATATCTTCATATTGTGCAAACAAACATGTCTCATTAGATAAATATAGATAGAATAAGTTACCTCTTGTTTGATCTCCACTTCCAATCAGTTTACCATCAATATGAAATATTTGACCTTTCTGCATGATGGAATTCAACTATATAACCTAATTCTTTTAGCTATAAAATAGTCAACATATTATACATAAGTCCTTCAACCTAGTAAACATTTTCACATTTGATCTTGTCAGTTAGTTGAATTGTTCCTTTACCTTTCACAAGACATGGAACATCATTACCAAAATTTACATAGCCACCCTTATATGGTCCAATGTCCTCAAATTTACTTCTATCACCAAATGTGTGATTAGAGAAACTACTATCAATTATCCATCTATCACTTTTGTTCACATAAGAGATTACAATAATTTTCTCATCTTCATCAAGATCTTCTTTCATAGCAACATAAGCTACCTCTTCATCATTACTTTCAGATTTAGTATAAGTTTCTTCTTCTACAATATAAAAAGAATTCTTGCATTTATCCTTGTAGTCCTTGTTCTTCATGAAGTCTTAGTCATCTCTTCTTACTTTATACTTTCTCTCCTTTCTTTCATCCTTGTCCTCTTTGTGAAGACACCTTGCAGCATTATGACTAGCCTTGTTGCATGAGAAACATATTATGGGAAGTTTACCTTATTTTCCTTTGCTTCTTCCAAATCTCCTAGTTGTTAGTGCCTCAAGTTCATCAAGTTCATTGTCAAAAGTGTCACTATCATTTTTCACATATTTTCTCTTTCCTTTCTTCCTAAGAAGTGATTGTTATTTAAAAGCATATTCAATAGTTGTAGGAGTTAATGTTGCTAATTTTACAGTAGAGACCATGCTATGGAATGATGAGATTTGAAGTTATTTAAGTTTTTTTTTTCCAATTGGTACATCTGGACCTTCAATAATGGATTTAGCCCTCCCCCTACCATTTATTCTAAATATTATAACAATTGGTATTAGAGCATTGGTACTTACAGAGAGAATTTTGAAGCTACTTGAGGCTAAAGATCATTATGTACAAAACGGAGGTGCCAAAGTTGAATAAAGAGGACTTTCCTACATGGAAAAGATTAATGAGACTACATATAACTACTATTGGTGATGTTGCATTAGAAATTGTGGATAATGCATATGTGGCTATTACAACAGTCCCTCTAGCTACTCACAATTGAAAGAAAAACAAGAGCATGATAAGGTAATTTGGAGATATCTTCAGTGTTAAGCTATGTTGAGTTTGATGATATAAAAGAATGTAATAGTGAAAAGGAATTATGGGACAAATTGAAAGACATATATGGAAGAGATGATAATGTCATAAGAGCCAAATAAAAAATATTGAGAGGAAAATTTTATGAAATGAGATTGTCAGAAGGTGAAAACATAGTTTAGTAATGTGCAAGAATGAAAGAGGTTGTCAATGGTATTAGAGGAGAAAATGGAAAGATCAAGGATGAAATAGTAATAAGAAAGGTATGGAGAAATCTACTTTTTATTTATGCACTTAGGGTTTCTATAATAGATGAACAGAGATATATTCCAGGTAATAACTTAACTCTAGAAGGTGTGATAGGTAGGCCTATTTATTTTTAGATGTCTAATTTTGATAATTAAACTCCTACTACTATTGAATCTTCTTATAAATCATAATTGGTTCTTAGGAAGAAGGGAGAAGGTAAACATGTGAAAAGTGATAGTGATTCCTCTAATGATGAACTTGATCAACTTGAGGTACTGATGGCTAGAGAACTTGGAAGAGGAAAAGGAAAATACAAAGGTAAACTTCCCATAATCTATTTTTCATGCAAAAGAGTTGGTCATATTGCTGCAAGATATCTTGAAAGAGAAGAAAAGGATGAAAGGAACAAAATAAAGTAAAAAGAAATTTGGGATGACCGAGACAACAAGAAAAGACAGGACTACAAAGACAAAGCTGAGAAATCTTGTTATATTGCTGAAGAAGAAATTGATAATGCATCTGAGAGTAATGATGAAGGAATAGTCTATGTTTCTATAAAATAATATTTTGATGAAGATGAAAAATCTACATTAATTTTTTATGTGAATAAAGGTAATAGATGGATAATTGATAGTGGTTGTTAAAAATCACATGGTTGGTTATAGAGGTAAATTTGAGAACATTCAAGCATACAAGGGTAGTTGTGTTAAATTTGATAATCATGTTCCAAGTCTTGTGAAGGGAAAATGATAAATACAACTAGTTGATAAGATCAAATGTAACAATTCTTATTGGGTTGAAGGACTTAACTATAATCTACTAATTGTTTCATAGTTAAATAAATCATGCTACAGAGTTGAATTCCATCACAAAAAGGCCAAAATATTTGATGCTGATGGTAAACTAATTGGAAATGGTGATTAAACAAGAGGTAACTTGTTCTATCTATATTTATCTAATGAGACATTTTTGTTTACACAACATGAAGATATTTGGTTATGTCACAAAAGGTTATGTCACACAAATTTTGACAATCTAGTTAGCATTAGAAAAATGAAAAGAGTAAGAAGTTTGTCAAAAATAAAGAAATCTGATAATGCTATGTGTAAACAATGTCAATTAGGAAAAATGAGAAAGTCTAGTTTCAAGAGTAAGACATACTCATCTAATGATGTTTTAGAATTGATTCATATTAATTAATGTGGACCTATTGGTGTTCAAATCTATTGTAGAGATAAGTATTTCATTTTATTTGTTGATGATTATTCTAGAATTATGATTGTGATGTTTCTCAAATTTTAAAAATATGATGCTTTTTAGATATTTAAGTGGTATTTTCCTAGAGTTGAAAAGGAGGTCCACAAAAGAGTCTAAACTGATCAAGATCTAATAGAGGTGGTGAATTCATTTCCAATGAGCTCAACATATTCTGCAATGACAAAGGAATCAAAAGATAGGTGTCTCCACCTAGGACCCCTCCTCAAAATGGAATATTTGAAAGAAGAAATAGATTAGTCATGGACTATGCTCACACATTGATTATGGAGAAAAATGTCTCATAGAAATACTAGAGAGAAGATAAAATTACAACTATTTATACCATGAATAGAGTGCAAATCAAGAAAGGTACAAACACTATGCCTTTTGAATTGTGGTATGGTTATATACCTAATGAGAAGTATTTCAAAGTTTTCAGTAGCAAATGCTACATATTTAAAGGTAATAGAAATGGAAAAATTGATGCTAAAAGTGATGAATGTATATTCCTAAAATATTCCACTAAGAGCAAATCTTAAAATTGTTTGAACTCAAATATTAACAAAGTTGTGGAAAGTACAAATGTAAAAGTTGATGAATATAAAGAAAGCAATGAAGATGAATACAAGAAAAAAATAGAATACTATAGTTCATTTGTATATGTGAATGATAGTGCTCCAGGCATTCTGCTTGATCATGAAAGTAAAGCTACAAATCTAAAACAAACTAGAAATGTCAAGTTGCAAAAGGCAGTTGCCAAGCAGAGTCCTAAGGATAATCAAATGATAACATCAATCTCTACTTGAAGACTAACAAGAACAATGAGATATTGTTATCTAAAATATTTGTTGATGATATCATATTTGGAGGAAAATAAGCATTATGGAAATTATTTACTGATGAAATGAGGAAGGAATTTGAAATGTCAATGTTTGGTGAGATTAAATTCTTTGTTGTCTTAAAAGTGTATCAAATAAAGAAAGGTATCTTCATTAATCAGTCAAAATATATCAAGGAGATACTAAAAACTTTAGGAATGGAAGACTCAAAATTAGTCAATACACCTATGGTTACTAGACACAAATTATCTAGGAATGATGAGTCTACTAGTGTGAACTAGATAGTATACAGATCAATGATTGGAAAACTAAAATATGTTGTTTATAGTAGGCTAGATATTGCATTAGTAGTTGGAATATTTGTAATATTTTAAGTAATTCCTAAGGAAAATCACATGATGGCAAAGAAAAGGATACTCACATATCTAAAAGGAACAAAAGATTAAGGATTGTATTAAAATAAGAATGATAGGTTTGAACTAAAAGTATTTACTAATTATGATTGGGTAGGAAATGTGGATGATAATAAAAAAAACAATTGGTGGTACATTCTTTCTTGGAAAGATACTAATTTCATGGACAAGCAAGAAACAAAACTACATTTCCCAATCAACAACTGAAGATGAGTATGTGGTAGAAATAGTAATTTTCCAAATATAATATGGATGAAGAAATTGTTGAAAGGTATGAAGGAAGAGATTAAACATTTAGTGGTGTTGGTACCCAATATAGACCCAGTATTTAAAAATTTCAATTCATGGTTTCAAACCCCTTTGAACTAAAGTTCAAAGAAGTTCAAGATGGTTCAAAAAAATTTAGTTTACATATGAAAGTTTTAAATCTAAAGTTCAAGTTTGAAGCTCTAGCTTGTTAGGTTTTGAGATGTAGATTCATGAGAATAGTGCCTATGTTCAAAAAAAAAATCAGATCTAGAGTTCAAATGTAGATTTGGATACACTCAATTTGTGAATGTTAGATGTGGAAGAAGATTAATTAGAAGTCCATACACATATTGAATATGAAATTGTGGTTATGGAATCAGTTTATTATCTCATGATTGTAATGATTGTACCCAAGCCCATGAAATACACACACCAACTACCACATATCCATATGGATAGAGGTTGGTTGCAAATCATTTAGTTAAATGATGATAAACTACCCATTCAAGAGAATGAGAGGGAACCCAAGCTATTCTACACAAGAGCATAGAAAATACATGGAACATCCTGATAGAATGCCTGAGCTTAGCTAGTTCTCCAAAAGTGAGTGCATAAGCTTGAATAGGTCACACACAATTTTGTGTGTTGGATCCTTTCTTGGCAATGACACCCATGTATATCATGTCAAGTCATTGCTCGAGTTGTGGTCTTCAAGGATCACACTCCCTAAACCTCCAAACTTCTCTCAAATTTTCTCAATTGATCTCAGTAGCATGGAATAGAAGGGATTCATGAATCACAAACTCCATGAGTGGTGATTTTCAAAAGAATGTAGGATACTCAAGTTGGATGGGATCTCCATCTTATCTAGAGGCATAGATCAATTTTTTGATCTCAGTACCAAATGAAATTTGCAAATGATCTTGCAAATGATCTTGCCATTTCATAGGTGAATCTAAGTCTTTTCTATTCACCAGCCCGATGACTTGAAGTATGATGCAGTTGATAGCATAACAACAAAGGAAGGGAATTGCTACCATTGTTCCAAAGTACTAGTGGTGTAGATTGTGCAACATCATGTATGTGTAGTGTTGGCCTACTAGTAGATGACAATTTATGTCCAAAATATGTATATATCATGAAGCCCAAGCATTCCCATATAGATAAATATATATAAGATGTCGAATAAGAATAGAACATGGGAATTCATTGTGGTATCTAGAGAACTAACATTGAATATTCTCAAAGAGAGAATAAGAAGCATCTTCGGCACTCAATTTTAAATAAAGAAACAAGACATTCAAAGTGATGCATCTTATAGATAATCAAATTGACAAGGAGCCAAGTGAGAATTATCCTTTTTGCAAAGTGTTGTCCAAATAAAGATCTTGTTGATGTGTCAATAAACAATAGGTGGTCACAAAATTCTAGAATACTATTGTTAAACCAAAAAAATCATTGAATATATGAGTCATCTTTCAAATTTGTATTGGTTCCAATTCGGTTATGTGGCTCCCAACTTTAAAGATTATTTCCCTAAATTGAAAAAAAGGCTAATCATTTCATAATATCCCTATTTTGATCATATAATGCTTGAGATTTATTATAAGTGGGGCCATTATTAATGTATTAGAAGGAGAAAAAGAAAGGGAATCACTTCTAGAAATTAGTTATGATAGTAGCCAAAAATTTATGGGAATGGTCAGATGTTAAATAGGCAACAGATCAGTAGGACAAGGGTTCCAATTTTTTAAGGTTTTCCAATCCTTCCAAGGGAAAGAGAGTAGACTTTGGGGCTGTAGAAGAGCAGAGTTTTATATTTAGTTTTTTTTCTAAACTTTGTGTTAGTAAAAAGGGGAAATTTTGATTGACATGTAATGTAAGGGATGGAAATTTTGTTTTCTTCTAGATGGTGATTCTAATGCAAACATGTAATGAGTTCTATGTTATCTTTTACATTTTAGAGAAGGGAGACTTGGAAGATAATTGCACACCAAAACTTTGAGTTTGTGTAGTTTTCTTTTCACTGATTGTTATCTTTGTGTAACTTTCAGTTTTCTCTTAACACATTTAGTGTTTTCTATTTTCTAAGTACGTTTTGATATCAAGATATCTTTGAAGCTTTGATTCTTCACTTTGTTAGGGGGATGGAAGATTCATTTCCCATTTTCATTCTTTTGTAATGCAGTGTTCGAGTGAATGAACTTTGTGTCATTTATTGTTTATTTCCTTTCAATTAGATTAGTTTTTCTACATCTCTTTCATGTTTATGGATAGATGTGTAAACCTTTTGTGCTTTCTAGTTAAAAGCATCTTCATTTGTACTTCTGTGAATTCATTGCAAATCATACAAGAGGAGTTATACCCAGATAAATTTAGAGGGTGCTTATGCTTTTCAATTGTGAAGTGACAAAACTATTAGTGGACATTCAATCTTCCTATCTAGGCTTTGGGGTTAATTTGTATTTATTTCTTTCAAGGAAAATTTGTTCACTAAATTTATTTTTCATGACTCTGATAGGAGTCCAAAAATGAAGATTTAGTGCCTAATATTTGTTTCCTTAGTTTTATGATTATCTTCACTTTTAAGAGATTAGTGACTCTATCACTATAATCATGTTGACTATAAAAGTCATGAGAAGATCAAGGCCAGGCCCTTCCCTCCTAAAAATTTATCAAATGGATCATAAAGTGTTACAAAAATTTGTGGATAGCTATAAAGAAAGCATTTCCTAGGCTATCATGAATAACATAAGCATAGAAGATGATGCCACATCTTGGCTACTATGGAAAAGCCTTTGTGTGAGATTTCACAAGTTGAAAGACCTGTAAGAGCTTGACGAGGAAGTGTTTTGATTGAAGAAATATTTGGAGGTAGATGATGACGAAGCCCTAGTTATATATTTACATTTCATCTCATGCAATTATTTAGTTCTGGGTGAGAAAGGAATCCAAATAGCCATAGCTCACCCACAAGAAAACTAGACATGGGAGAATAAGACCACTCGAGCTAAGAGTGAGAATCCTAGCAGTAGTGACGACAAAGAGAAGGAAAGCAATCTTGAAACCAACTTCTAGCCTTTGGATAAATCATTCAGAATGTTAAAGGTTACCCTCCTTGATGGAGAAGAGGAAAATGATCATGATTAAGAGATTTCCTCTACGTATGTTTTAGTTATTGATCATGATTCAGCTAAAATCAAAGAGTTGAAATATTTTCCACCATGCATAGGAAATGAGAAAGGAGAAGATTCTCTTTCTATTTTTGAGAAGATAGATTCACCAGATGGATTTAGAAATGATAAGTTTTAGCATGGGATATCCTTTCAAAATGATGAGAATGCTAAAATAGGGGTAGATCTTGTCAACTCTAAGCTGGGTAGCTTGCAAGAAGGTAATCATCTTGAACTTCTAGTAGAGGCAATCCTATTTCAACTAAATACATTAGTAGTAAGAAAGAGTGAAGAAAAGTCTAAAAATCTAGAAAGTAAAGTCGTCTAGAGTGGACTCAATCCACTATTCTTGCCAATGGGGTTTTGTGAGAATAGTACTGTGAGACAAAATCCTCTATTTCAGCCTCAAGATTTACCATTAAATGATAAAAAGTTGTTCACTTCTTCCATATTAGAGAATGCTAAAATTTGGATGGGAGGAAAGGTTGGAGTCAGTTCCCATCTAGTTGGCCATTTAGTTAAGACCTTGGGTGATACTCTCATTTACAAGGAAGAAGAAGACATTATATGAAGATTTTTATCATGTCTTGGGCAAGAAGATACCTCTTTTGATAGTCAAGAAAAGCATCCTTCTCCTGCCAAAATTCTACTTGAAGAAAGAGGTGTTGAATTTAACATCATACCATAGATTACCCAGCTGAAACACGGAGAGGAACACTCCTTGCTCAAGAAGAAGAAATCATAAGCAAGTTCTTACTATCTCTTTAGCCAAAAGACCTCTCTCAAGTTATCCCATTTGATGATGATCTAATTGTTCGTAGAGATGAGGTAAAGATACCTTTGGATGAAAACTTTCCTATTGAATTTCTTGTTGAGAAAAAGAGATATGGAGCAGACCTCCAACCTAAAGGTGACTCTGCTAGTGTGTTGAGGGAAGCCCTTCTCAATGAAGAAGATAAAATTATAGAAAATTTCTATCATCACTCAAACCAAACCATCTCTCTCAGTGTGACCCAGGTATTCATTCAAATCAAATTGGGAATGAAAAATTCATTAATAATTTTTCTTTTCATTCAACTATGTGTTGATTTGCTGATTTGGATTATGGAAGTAATGACACTTTGGGAAAGAGAAAGGACAATGTACATTGCATGCTTGATGGTGGTTTGATTCTTGAAAGGGATGAAGAGAACATGTACTCTAGAATCAACCCTATGTTGGATGAGGCATCTCTTTTCTTGCAAGTTGATTGTGATATCAAATGCCATTTAAAAATGGTGAGTCTCTTTGATAACATTTCTAGATATTGTACATCTTTTTTGAGAAAGTTTCTTCTTTTCAAATATTTCAACCTGAAGTGAAACCTAGCCAGATGGATGTTGAGGATAAATCCTTGGGCGAAAAAGAGGTGCTATGATGATTTATGTCTATTTGAGAAGAAGTGTTGGGTCAATATATTCATGTGTGCTTTTAGCTTGAGGTTTGGCATTGAAGAAGTTGCTAGCTAGTAATGGTGTAGAGCTGCTCCATTGAGGCATGGTTTTTTGATGCAAAAGGGCTTCTACTTCTCCCAGCTGCTAAATGGATTCGTGTGACTCTTCTTCTTTATTTGTTTCTTGTGGTAGGTTCCCTTCCTACTTTTTTATATGTTTTGTAAATATCCTTTGGTGTGTGTAGTGTTGGTTTGAATAATGTGCAAGCTTCATGCTTGCTAGTAGTTTAGGTGTTTTGGTTTTTTGGCTTTGCCTTGCTCTGCTCCTCCCTCTCTATAAGAACCTACCAGTTTTCTCTTCTTGGTGACTCTATTCACCCAATGGATAAGGACTTGTCTTTTTCTAGAGATTTTTGGAGTTCTCTACTTTTGTATCAAAATCAATCCCATAGTTAGAGCCACTATTGGTACCCAATATAGACTCAGTGTTTAAAATTTTAAAATTTATGGTTTCAAACCCCTTAGAACTAAAGTCCAAAGAATTTTGAGATGGTTTGAAGTGGTTCAATTTTTGTAAGAAATATTCAAATCCAAAGTTCAAGTTTAGACCTCTAGCTTGTGAGGATTTTTGATGCAGATTCATGAGAACATCGGCTCTAGTTCAAAACCAAAATTAGATCCAAAGTTTAAATGCAGATTTAGGTAAACTCAATTTGTGAACATTAGATGTGGAAGAAGATTAATTAGAAGTCCATACACATATTGAATATGGAATCATGGTTATGGAATCAATTTATGATCTCATGATTGTGATGATTGTACCTGAGCCCATGAAATACACACACCAACTACCCCATATCAACATGGATAGAGGTTGGTTGCAAATCATTTAGTTACATAATGATGAACTGCCCACTCAAGATAATGAGAGGGAACCCAAGCTATTCTATATAGGAACATAGAAAATGCATGGAACATTATGAGAAAATGCCCAAGCTTGGCTAGTTCTCCAAAACTAATAGCATAAACTTGAATGGGTCATGCACAATTTGGTATGTTCGATCCTTGCTTGGTGGTGAAACCCATGTACATCATGTCAAGTCATTGCTTAATTTGTGGTCTTCAAAGATCACACTCCCTAAACCTCCTAACTTCTCTCAAAGCCTCTTAATCGATCTCGATAGCATGGAATGGAAGGGATTCATGAATCTTGAACTCCATGAGTGGTAATTTTCAAAAGAATGTAGGATACTCAAGTTGAATGGGATCCCCATCTTATCTAGACATGCAAATCAATTTTGCAATCTCAACACCAAAGGAAATTTTTAGATGATCTTGCCATTTCATAGGTGATTCTAAGTCTTCTTTGTACACTAGCCCGATGACTTGAAGTATGATGCAGTTGATATCATAACAATAAAGGAAGAGAATTGATGCCATCATTCCAATGTACCAGTAGTGTAGACTGTGAAAAATCACATATGTGTAGCATTGGCCTACTTGTAGGTGGCAATTTATGTCCCAAAAATGTATATATTGTGAAGCCCGAGTACTCCCATACATACATATATATATATAAAAGATGTCGAATAAGAACACAACATGGAAATTTGTTTTGGTATTTGGAGAAATGACATTGAATATTCTCAAAGAGAGAATAAGAAGCATCTTCAAAATTTGATTTTAAATAAAGAAACAAAACATTCAAAGTGGCACATCTTATAGATAATCAAATCGACAACGAGCCAAGTGACAATTATCCTTTTCGCAAAGTGTTGCCCAAATAAAGATGTTGCCGAGGTATTAATAAATGATAGGTGGTCCCAAAATCCTAGAATACTATTGGGAAACCAAAAAAGTTCATTGAAGATATGAGTCATCTTTCAAATTGTATCATTTCCAATTCAATTATGTGGCTCCCAACTTTAAAGATTATTTCCCTAAATTGAAAAAAAATGTTAATCATTTCATAATATCCCTATTCCGATCATATAATGCTTGAGATTTATTATAAGTGGTGCCATTATCGATGTATTGGAAGGAGAAAAAGAAAGGGAATCACTTCTAGAAATTAGTTATGTTAATAACTAAAAAGTTATATGAATGGTCAGATGTTAAATAGGCAACAGATCAGTATGACAAGGGTTCCAATTTTTCAATTTTTTCTAGACCTTTTGAGGGAAAGAGAGAAAACTTTGGGGCTATAGAAGAGCAGAGTTTTAGTTTTAGTTTTTTTCTTTCTTTGAACTTTGTGTTAGTAAAAAGGGGAAATTTTGATTCTGAAATATAATGTAAGGGAGGGAAATTTTGTTTTCTTCTAGATGGTGATTCTAATAAAAATATGTAATGAGGTTTGTGTTATCTTTTACATTTTAGAGAAGAGAGACTTGGGATATAATTTCACACCAAAACTTTGAGTTTGGTTAGTTTTCTTTCCACTGATTGTTATCTTTGTGTAACTTTTAGTTTTCTCTAAGCGCAATTAGTGTTGTTGTTTTCTAAGTATGTTTTGATATCAAGATATCTTTGAAGCTTTGATTCTTCACTTTCTCAAGGTGGTGGAAGATTCATTTCTTGTTTTCATTCTTTTGTAATGCATTTTTTGGGTGAATGAACTTTTCTCATTTATTTTTTATTTCCTTTCAATTATATTAGTTTTTTCGCATCTATTTTGTGTTTACAAATAGATGTTTGTAAACCTTTTGTGCTTCCTAGTTAAAAGCATCCATATTTATACTTCTATGAATTCATTCCAAATCGTACATGGGGAGCTATACCAAGATAAATTTAGAGGGTGCTTATGCTTTTCAATAGTGAAGTGACCTAACTATTAATGCACATTCAGTCTTCCTATCTAGGCTTTGGGGTTAATTTGTATTTATTTCTTTGGAGGAAAATTCATTCACTAACAATTGGTTATCTATTTGATAGAAAAAGTTTTATTAACATATTATATTCACAAAAGTTTGCACCCTTGTCTGAAGTTTGTCTTAAAGACAACCTTGTGAAACAAGGAAATAATCTCCAAGTTATGGGAATTGAAAAATTAGATTGAGTTTCTAGAGAAGGTTAGCTTCCTTACTATTAGGGTACACCTAACTACTTCTTGAGAGGAAAAGAGAGGAGGAAATGCATGGAAATCAAATTACCTATTCTAATCTAAAGAGGTGATACACCAAAATAGTATGTTTAGTCCTATGTCTACCTAGAAAAGTATAGTTCATCAATATAATCTCAAAGTAAATAGATTCAATCCCTGCTTAACTCAACAACCTTATATAGATCATAAACCAAAATAATGTTATAAGAAAGAAGCTTCACTCTATATCATTCAAAGGGAAAATAAATACAATGATACAAGTTGAAGAATAGAGGAAATACATTAACAAAAGGCAAGAGAAAATTGCACAACATATTAATTTAAGGAAGAGATACAACAGAGAATTATATTCATTCAGAGGAAAAAGGAAAGTACAAAAGTAGAGGATGCAAATAGAATTGATACAAAATCAAAGAAAAAACTAGCCCTTGAAAGGGTTAGAAAACTTTCTTTTATAGCTCCAACATAACTGAGAAAACTTCTACCAAAAGCCAAAACTCAACTACTACCTTCAAGTAGTAAAGAACAATCAATACATATCTGGGGAAGATTTGACTGGGTGCACTTCCATATGCAAGAATTCTGATCTTTATGTATAACTCAAGCCTTGAAGAGACAAAAAGAGTGGCCACAACTTCTATGATTGGGTAGATGGATGACTATGGTAGTGGTGGTAAGAGGAAATTTGCAATCATCAGGCATGGACAAAACTCAAAATAGTAGTTTCAAGCAATCAAGGATCTATTCACCATTAAAGAGCTACTTGATTTCATGTTCAGAACCATGCTAGGTTAGCCTTGTCATCATTCAATGGAATTCAATAGTCAAACCTACCACATGACCCTATAACCTTTAAACATTCTGCCTACTTGCCCAATTTATCTAATTATTTTATTGACCTAATCTTTCTCTTGTTTTTGGCTTCATAACTCATTTCCCTCACTAACTGTCTAGCCATGTGAAACCACAACCACTTCATATCATGCCTTTATCATTGCTCCATAGCTTGAAAACACTTTATCCCTCTAACTATTGTGATCCTGCAAACATTATAGAATTGACCACTTTTCACCTTCACAATGGTTAGGACCTAACACTTCCTTAACTGTACAATGATGCAAGGCAATTCATTTTACCTTTGTCCCACCTTCACAACTATAAAACATCAAGCATGTTTAAGCTGTGTGAGGTTGTGAAGTGGTTTGGACTGACCACCATCACTATTTTGCAGCTTCATGACTTATCATTTTAACCATGGCCTTAACTTTGTGAATGAGAGAACAAATTGTTTCATAGTGTTGTAGGTTTAACTCTGAGTTACCTTTGACTCCATGTGATGTTACAATCTCCAAATTTAACCACCGTTGCCATCTCTTGTACTTTCATGACCTTAACCTCAACTTAACATGAAATGTGTGTGACACTATGACTAACCTTCAACCTAACTTCCATTTCACCATTGTGAGTTAAAACTTGACATAGAAATTAATCTTGGGATGGTATGAACAAAGACTTTCACCACTTTGTAACCTACACTAGGTTTTTATCTTAACCTCCTACAATAGTGCAATTATAATGTATTTTGAAACCTTGCCACCTTGACTTTGAGTTAACCTTGACCATGCATGATGATGCAAGAACATTGAAATGAACTACTATAATAAGCTTTTCCACTATCACAACTTAAAACTTTGAAGCTCATTTCAACAGAGTGTATTGACCAAAACTAGTTTTCATCTATCAAAGAGATACTCATTTGAAAATTGATTTTCTTATTGGCCAATTGAACCTTGAGACAATGTAATTAAGAGGCTTATATACACCTAGTCCAACTACATCCACATGGTGAACACTCTCTTTCCTACTTTGACTAAACTTCATGCATTTTTGGAAAGAGGGAATATGCTAGACATTGATTAACTGAGATTTGATGGTCATGATTTACCATGGGCCCTTGAGACATTTTAAAGCTAGAACTATTTTGTGATGTTGTGACTAATTGCTACCACTCCTTTATAACATGAATTGAATGTTAGCACTAATAGGTTTAAGTCATGCTAAAGGTAAACTAGACTATGTCATGCCCTCACAACTCATCTAATGGTTAAGCGGAGCGACGAGACAATGAAAATAGTCACATGATCACAACTTGATATATTCATAAGAACATAAGATTCAATATGAATAATTTAAAGAATTAGGGATATAAAAGAAATGAATAAGGACTTTAGGTATCCTTAACATGCTTGCATTGCAATAAATGAATAATTCAAAGAACCTAGGCTTGGCCATCACCCTGGGTGCTTCATGGGATTGGAAACATTGGAACAAATTGGGGGGGGGGGGGGGGGGATGGATAACATTTCTGGTGACTTAGAGGGGATGATTTCCTACTAATCATGGACTAGTGGCCTTAAGAAATATATTGGAATATTGAGTCATAAAAAATGAGCCTTTCTTTGCAGCAAAACCTAAAAAAATTGCAACCTCTGCAACTACAAAAGCTTCAAAACTTTCTATCTGAAAAAGAAATAGCTTGTACCTATGCACTTATTGAAAATAGAAAAACTATTCTATTATATGCAAAAACCTAAACCTTCTCTAGAAGTAAGGCTTAAGGTAAACTCCATTGACTAGAATTGGAAAAATATCACCATCAAGCCTAGATAACTAAAAAGCATTGGCCTCTTTATAGCTAGTGATAACATATGGCTTATCCATATAGAATCAAACTTGGAGTGTCTACCTCATTTATCTCTATCTACACCCCACATGAGAACAAGGTCCCCCTCCTTAAAAACCCTATCTTGAGCCTTTTTGTCAAAACTCTTTTTGACCTATTGTTGATGTATCTCAATTTTTTTGCATAGCCTATTGTCTATTTTCTTCTAGTTCTATCAATTCTATCATCCTTATTGTTATGGCATTATCTTCAATTAGGTCCAATTGATGAGCTAATTCAAGAGAGGGGAACTCTAATGAAATAGGAAGCCTTGCTTCCCTTCCATAAACTAGCATGAAAGGTGAGTTCTCAATTGCTTTCTTAGGTGTAATCCTATAAGCCCAAAGGGTTCTTATTAACTTTGAATGCCAAAACCTATGATTGTCCTCAATTATCCTCTTGATAATCTTGATTAGGTTCTTGTTGGAGGACTCATCCAAGCCATTTCCTTGGGGATAATTATTTGAGAAAGTTCTTAAATAGATGCCATGGTCAACTGCCTAGAAGTAAATGTGAGTCCCAACAAAGGACTTGGCATTATCTAATATTATTGTTGAAGGGACACCAAACTGGGTAACAATTCCCTCAAGGAATTCCACTGCTGAAGTCTTTGTGGAATCCTTCAAATCTATTGCTTTTTTCCACCACGTAAAGTATTTTTTTGTAGCTAAGATCCACTTGTAACCAGAGCTAGAAGGTGGATTGATTGGACCAATAAAATCTAGCCCCCACTGGACAAATGGTTGATCAACCTGAATAGGATGAAGGGGAAGAGCTGCTAAGCTTTCTTTACTTGAGAAGAAAGCACACTTCTCACATTTCCTCACATGTTTATGGTATTCATTAAACAAAGTTGGCCAATAATAACTAGTTCTCATTATCTTCATGCATATTATTCTAGTTGAGAAGTGGCCACCATTAGGACTAGTGCAACCTCCTTAGCCATTTCCTAGGATAAAATCATCTACTCACATAATCCTTTGTCTCTCATAAGCTCTGTGATCTTGATGTCAATGTTATATTTCATGACCTTGGTGATCCATCCAAATCTTTTCTCATTGATATCTTTATTCAAGAGGAATTCGTTCAAACTTGCATGTGGAACTAGGAGTTGGACCTTATTATGTGATAGCAGATGTCTAGATTTCTTCAAAGCTCTTATGATAGCAAGAAATTTCTTTTCCAAATACATGTATTTATCTTCATAATCCTTTAGCCCTTCACTAGGAAAGGCTATAGGTTGTTCTTCATTTGCATCATTCAACTGTGTCAAGATCACTGATATGATTGACTCACCGCCAAGGGTATAGAGAATGAAATCCTTATCAAATTTGGGGTTGATAAGGGTAGCACCTGATTCTATTGTTGCTTTGATCTCTTCAAAAATAGCTTTCCCTTCTTTTGTCTAGGTGAAAACCAATTTCTTCTATAGCATGGTTGCAGGAGGCTTGACCATCGCAACAAGATTAGGAATGAACCTTCTTATGAAGTTGATTCTACCAAGGAGGCTTTGCAGCCCTTTCTTATGACTAGGAAGTGGGAGAGCAAGGATTGCCTTTTTTCTTTTTGGATCAATGGTTAACCCATCCTTAGGCACAATATGTCCCAACAACTTTCCCTAACTAGTGGAAAACACACACTTTCTTGGATTCAAGGACACACCATATTTCTTGCATTTGATGAACACTAGCCTACGATGACCAAAGAGGTCTTCCATGTTCTTTGAGTAGACTATTATGTCATGAAGGTAGACCAGCAAAAATTTCTCAAGCATGCTCTTGAAAGCCATCTCCGTTTCTTTTTGAAAGTAGCACTTGCATTGGCTAGTCCAAAAGGCATTTATCTATAGGCATAAGTGCCCCATTTAGTAGTGAAGGATTTCTTGTATTTATCATACTCTTGGACTAACACTTGGTTGTAACCTAAAAACCCATCTAGGAAGGAAAATATTTTAGAGCCACTAACCTTGGATAAGATTTGCTCCATGTAAGGGACATGATGGTAATCTTTGAGAGGGGCCCTATTTAGGGCTCTAAAATCTACATGTAATTTAATTTATCCATTTTTCTTCCTTATAGGAACAAGGTTGGATACCCAAGAGGAATGCATAATAGGAAAATTAATGTTTGCCTCTATTAGCTTGGATACTTCCTTTCTAATCATAGGTTCAATCCTAGGATTGATTGGTATTTTCTTTTTCCTAATAGGTTTTGCATCACTATTTAAATCTATGGTATGCTAAAAAAAACTTGGGTCAAAACACTTTAAGTCATCATATGTCCATCTCAATATATCATTTAATTCTTGTCATAAATGAACAAAATCTTCTTTTTCAACTTTAGAGCTTACCTTTCCCAAACTAAGAACCTTTCCATCCATAATGCTAACTAGTATGTGATCCTCCTTATTTGTAGCTAGGTTCAAGCCCCTGCTCCTTTCTTGATCATCAGGATTGAAAATACTCTCTAAGGTGATTAGCCCTTTAGGAAAAATTTTGGAGTTCAATTCATGATTTGATCACCATATTGGTTTTGTAGCTTGGATTGATTCCTATTAGAAAATTCTACCTCATTTTGCAAAAAGTTGACAATTTGCACATTAGAATCAAACACCCACCAATTGGCATGGTTATTTGGAACTATAGGTCTTACAACTAGTCTAATGTGTTGCTCTCCTTTATCCTCAACATGCTCTAGTACATCATAATGAGCATCTATTGCTTTAATTCTATTAGCATGTTTATTATCTCTTCTAGGGACACCTTGGATATTGAATACTTGGAAGACCTCAAGAAGGTCCCAAACTCTGTGCTTGTATGATTTGAGAAGGACTAGAGGTTTTTCCCTTATGGAGGCTTTCATCCCATAACTTATCCCAAAAATCATATAGGACCAATCTTCTACAATATGACCACCTATTTGTGTAGTCAAGTCTCTAGAAAGATAGACGGAAAAATGTGGAGCAACCTCAACTACTGATATATCTTGAGTAATAATACAACCTAAGCATGCATGTAATGCCACTTCCACATTTTTCAGGATTCCTACTATTTTGACAGAGCTACCATATAATTAGAGGACATCCCTAACCATTGGGTTATACTTAATGCTAAGGATCTCAGCTACACATTTGTGCATCATAGAACTACTAGCTCTAGAATCTATCATGCAATTATGAACTATGTTTCCCCTATAATCAAAGAGACATAAAAAGGAGGAGGCCTATTTTTCTTGTGTCTCCTTCTTTTTTTGGCTGCACCAAAATCTTTGCATTATCCACATCAACTAACTAATTTAACACCTTTATACTATCTAACTTTTTTTGTATTATCTCCATCTTTGATCATGTAGAAACAACACCCCATAGAGGAATGTTAACCATAGTCCTCTTCATATAAACTACCATGTTGAAAGGAGTGCCAACTACTTTCACTGGAGCTTTGGGAGGAGCTATAGCAACTGATGACTAAAATTGAGTACCCTGAAGTTCAATATACTTCTTATTGTTTATGTTTTGCTTCTACTAAGGAGCAATAAATGATTGTACATTTGTAATTAGAACCTAAGGAGTAACACTTAAAGTTGAAGCTTGATTTGGTGGAGGAGGTGTAACATCCTCAAAAGCTCTTTTTTTTCTTCTAGTATTATGAGCTATAACATTGCAGTTATCATGGCTAGCATGACAATGTTCCTCTGGCTGATGGTTCATAAAAGAACAATTAGCCTACTTCCATAGACGAGAAATATTAGTAGGTTGACTAGCACTATGCTATTCTCATGTTGCTTGATCCCATGTGACTAATGCTTGGGATGGTTCTTCCCTATAGCACATACAATATTCATATGAATAATTGCAAGAAGGAAAAAAATATTTCTCTTGAGAAAGGTTGTTCTAAGGAACTAATTCCCCTATTGTATTTGTGCTTGTGCTTGCTACAAAGACATTACCCATAGCCCTACTTTTATTGTGTGGAATGCAAATTTGAGACCCTAATTTGATGGTCTATCATATGTGGGCGTTTGAAAATAAGGTTGGAAAGGCCTACTATTTTGAGCTTGTTTCATTTCTAAGGTCACCACCTTGTTTCTCATCTATTACACCATTGAGAAGTTGTCCTCTAGCTTCTTTTTCTAATCTTGTAACTTCTTCTCTATATTTGAACCCTAATCTTGCAACATCCGATTACTCAACATTAGGGCCTACATCATGTCTTTCAACTCTCCTAACTTGTTGAAGGATGCAGAGGCTATTAGGGTTATGGAAAGAGGTTGGCTTGTGGCTATCAGAGGAATAGGGTCTACTATAGGTTTATGAGTAGTCATGTTAGGAAAGAAAGGCATTGGAGGCCTTGGACCGAACTTCCCTCCTTAAATCAAGATATTTTCTACTTTTATGGCAATTCTATATGTATCTAGTAAAGTATCTCCTCCCATGGCCTGTAAAGTAGTAGCAATATCACTATTTAAAGCTCTCAGGTAATGTAAGAAAGCATTATCAGGGGAAGGTTTTACTGCAATAGGTATTCAATCCCATGTCTTTTGGAATCTTTAGTTAAAATTTGTCATATATTCATGGGGTACTCTCTTAATGGTAGTTAGTTGCTCTAAAATGATAGGTGATCACTTTTTTCTTCAAAATGTTTGCATAATCTTTCTCCTCACTCATCCCAATTAGTGACATAATTATGTAGTAATTCCTTATATTACTATAAGTCTTTTCCCTTTAATGATGAGGCTAAAATTCTAATTACAACAACATCACCTTCTATAATAACATGTATATTGCAGATGTTTGAAATCTCTTGAATGTGCTCTATTGGGAAAATAAAAGTTTCACTAATGATGTCTAGTATAATTTGAGAGTAGATATTGGGATATCATGTCTTTGGACTAAAATAAGAGGATTTCCACCATTAAAGGTAGAAAACACTTGATTCGTAGGGAGGGCCATGTGCGATAATGATCTATTGAATATGGAAAGATTGTACCCTAGGTTGTGATCTATCAATTGGAGGAATAGAAAGAGATCTAGTAGGTGCATGTGCTACTTTTGAACTCCTAACTAGTGATAGAGAGAGTTTATTTCCTTTCCTTCTAGGATTTGAAAATAAAAGTTTAGTATACTAAAATGTACCTCTAGAAGATGCCTTTGTTTGAGCCTTAGGCATGAATCACAAACAATTATGGATTAGAAACTAAGATGTAGGGATGGAGTCACCAAGTGCGTGAATGAGAGCCTCTTGAAGGCTTGAAATGCTAAGAGCAACAATGTCTTCTCAACATAAGCTGAATTCCTTTTCTTAACACTAGTTAACCAGTAGACTTAAGAAATGTTTCAATATCTAACCCACTAGGCATGCCAAAAATTATTGTCACAAAATTTTGCACCCTTGCCTAAAATTTGACCTAAAGGAAACCTTTTGAAACATGGAAACAATCTCCAAGTTGTGGGACTTGAACAATGAGATTGAGTTTATGGAGAAGGCCAACTTCCTTACTATCAAGGTGCACCTAAGTACTTCTTGAGAGGAAAAGGAAGGAGCAAATGCATGAAAATAAAACTACCTAATCTAATCTAAAGGGGTGATACACCAATATACTATGTTTAGTCTTATCTCTACATATAAAAGCATAATTCATTAATATAATCTCAATGTACATAGATTCAATCCCTTCTTAACTCAATATCCATATATAGATTAGAAACCAAAAGAATGCTATAAGGAAGGAGATTTACTTTATATCATTCAAAGGGAAAGTAGATACAATCATAAAAGAAAAATAATAGATGCAATATATTAACAAAAGGTAGGAGAACATTGCACAACATATTAATGAAAGAAAGAGATACAATAGAGAATTATATTCATTCAGTGGAAAAATGAAACTATAGTAGTAGAGCATCCAAATAAAACTAATATAGAATCAAAGAAAAGAACAACCCTTGAAAGCGTTACAAAACTTGCTTTTATAGCTCTAGCATAACTGAGAAAACTTCTATCAAAAGTAAAAAATCAACTACTACCTTAGAGTTGCAAAGAAAAATCACTATAGATTTGAGGAAGATTTGATTGGATGCACAAACATATGCAATAAATATGATCTTTATGTGCAACTTTAGCATTGAAGAGACAAATAACAAAAGTTACAACTACTCTAATTGGGTAGATGGATAGCCATGGAAGTGGTAGGAGGAAATATGCATTCATCAGGTATGGAGAATACTCAAAATAGTAGCTGGAAGCAATCATGGACTAGTTCACCATTAAAAAGTTTCTTGATTTCATGTATGGGACCATGCCAGGTCAGCCATGTCATCATTCAACAAAAATCAACAATTAAACTTGCCACACAACCCTATGACCTTTAAACATTCTACCAGCCTGCCAAGCTTATCTAACTATTTTTTTGACATGTGCCTACTCTTGTTCATGGCTTTAGAACTCATTTCCCTTGCTAACTATTTGGCCATGTGAAACTGTGACTTCTTCATCTCATGCCTTTATCACTACTACACTACTTGAAAATAGTTTATCCCTCTAATTATTGCAACCCTACAAACATCATATAATTGACCACTTGGTACCTTTGCAATGGTTAGGAACTAAAACGTGCTTAACCATGTGATGATTCAAGGGCATTCATTTTACCTTTGTCCCCCCTTCACAACTGCAAAACATTAAGCATGTTTAAGCCATCTAAGGTTGTTAAGCATTTTAGACTAACCACCATCACTATTTCGTGGCTTCATGACTTATCATTTTCACTATGACCTTAACCTTATGAATGAGTGAACAAAATGTTTCACAGTGTCATAGCTTTAACTCTAGGTTACCTTTGACTCCATGCAATGCTCCAATCTCTAAACTTAAGGTCACTACTTCCATTTCCCATGCCTTCATGACCTTAACCTTAGGTTAACACAAATTGTTTGTGACACTATGACTAACCTTCAAATTGACTTCCATCGCACCATTATGCTTAAAACTTAACTCAAAAATTAACCTTATGATGGTGTGAACAAAATTTTTTGCTACTTCACAGCCAAAACTAGGGTTTTCTCTGAACCTCCTGTGACAATGTGATTATACTATATTTTGCAACCTCACCACCTTGACCATGCACAAAGATGGGAGAACACTGAAATGGACTGCTACAGTAAGCTTTCATACCATCCCAATTTAAAACTCTAAAGCTAATTTCAATAGAGTGTATCAATCAAAACCAATCTATATCTATCAAGGAGATACTCTTTCAAAAATTGATTACCTTAACTGCCAACTAATGCTTGCAATGATGTGATGAAGAGGTTCATATGCACCTTTTCCCATTACATCCACTTGGAAAACTCTTTCTTTTCCACTTTGACTAGATTTCATGAATCTTTGCAAAGTGGGAATATGTTAGACTTTGATTAACTAAGATTTAATGAGTGTTATTGACCATGGGCCCTTGAGACATTCTTATGCCAAAAATAGTCTCCAATGTTGTGACTAACTACTCTCACTCCTTCATAATATGAATTTGAATGCTAGCAGTAATAGCTATAAAGCCACACTAAAGATGAACTAGATTATGTTGGGCCTTCACAACTCATTCAATGGTTAAGTGTTAAATTGGAGCAATAGGCCAATGAAAGGCATTTGCATAATCATGACTTGAAATATTCATAAGAGCATAACATGCAACATGAAGAATTTAAAGACTTAGGGATATAAAAGAAATCAATAAGGTTTTTATGTATCCCTAACATGCTTGCATGACAATAAATGAATAATTCAAAGAACCTAGGCATGGCCATCACCCTGGGTGCTTCATGATATTGGTAACATTAGAACAAATAGAGAGGGGGGTGGGGGTGGGGGTGGGATGGCTAACACATATCAAAGAATCATGTGATTCACACAAAGATGAAGCATATTTCTATCAAATATCATTACTTGAGGGAGTTAGTTCAAGACAAACAAGTGAAATTAGAGTGTGTGAACACTGAAGAGAAAATAGCTGACATATACACTAAAGGTTTAGCTAAGGATTCTCATGAATATTTTAGAGGTAAACTAGGGGTGATTCCGCTTCCCTTAGATAAATCTACTTAAGCTAAAATGAAACATTGCATCAAATGTGGTGATTAGGCTATCATATAAATTAATGCAGACAATTCTTGATAGATGAAGAACTCATAACTAATATGATGGTATTTGCATGATAAAGATGCATAAGTTGAAATTTCTTTGGTGTTTTTGTCAAAGAGGGAGAGATTATCTATTCACCATGAGAAACTTATCATGACAGAGGGAGATAGTGAAAGTTGTTTAAATCAAAGAGGGAGAGATTACTATGAAGTTGATCATAAAATTTACTTGAGGTGTTGCTAGATCTAATAGATAAGAATCAAAAAAAGGATAGTAATAAAGATAAAGGGTGTTTCTTGAGTCTGTATAATTTTTTTGGATTGTATGGTAACTAGAACTATTTTGGAGTTGTCTAGAGGTGTTTCCATCAATGCTAAAGAGGGAGACTATTGTAAACTATAATTGGAATAATTCTTATATTGTCATTGATGTCAAACCTATTTGTGAGACAACTTTCTATGTAATATAAGTTTCATATCTATATTATTGGTGAAGAGGATTTGAGAAGTTGTTCATAACAAAAGCATCTAGAAAAATGGTAGAGTTATGAAGAGGAAACTATAAATGGACACTTGATTAGTTAGACTTTGGCAAGATAAATTGATTGTTTAAATCACATTACAAGTTGAGAAGATAGTAATACTTAAGCCTTGAAAGTGTAATCAAAGATAGATCAAATGCATAGGCTTGACCAAGTAATAGAGCAAAAGATTATAACTTGAAGTATATGCTAAGTGATGCGAGTGTCAAATAAGTGCTAGTACAAGACAAGAAAAGTTAGCATTGACTAAGCATCCGTATCAATTGAGTGTTTGTACATATTCCTATGTGTGGATGCTTGTAAAGGGTAAAATCATAGATCTGTGTCACCTTTTAGGATACCAAAACCTATTTTTGTCAAATCTCACTTCTCTATCAAAACTCAATTTTAAAAAAAAAAAAAAACTAAAAATACCTTTTTATAGATCTCAAATTCAATATCATCATTATATAAATTTTAGAGTATTTTGATTAGTTGTAATATGTTATAATTTCAAAATATTATAAATCAATATTTTAACATTTTCGAAGATGCTCCTTCAGAAGAGGAAAAAATATAGTAAATCATATCAAAAAACTTTAAAAATCAAATTTATCTCTAGAGTAGAGAGTCCTCCTTAGGAATATGTAATTTTTTTTCAAAAAGATGTAGATTTGATAGGGAAGTTTTGATAGCACAAAAAAATTATTGGATTCTAATAAGGTTGAGCTTGAGTACTTATAACAAAGAAAATATACATAAAATAAAATAATTTTTTATTTTTCTCCCTAGCTATACATGTCATTGATATCATATGTTCAAATATGAACAAAAAAAAGATGATTTTCATATACTTTTTTGATGAGAACTACACCCTATATTTTTTATAATTGAAAAGGGGAATTTAATTTTTGAAAAAATGAAAAAATTCTTTTTCAAAAAACTTATGAAAATTATAAGCATAAAATTCATCCAATTCTACACATTTCATTAATTTACATCAACTTCAAATTCTAAACACAAATACCATTGTTTATGTCATTAAAGTTGAACAACTACATTCTCATATCATTTTTCTTTATAAAAGGTGACCTCTAGAGGATTGTACTTTTACCCTAGAACTGGAAAAGTGTTTGATGTTATTGACTGACAAATCTAAGAAGAAGAGTTGAGAAGAAGAGTGATTGCTTAAAGGGTTGCCAAGAAAATCTGAGATAGAGATGAGAATGAAGGCCAAATAGTCAATTGGTACATGAGAGGTGGACATAGATCTATACATGCAAAGTAAGTTGTACTTGAAAAATCAAAACCCTACTATTACTTTATAATCATTGTGAATAATATTTGAAATCCTATAATCAAGGTTGACCAAATAGTCATATGTAAATCCTTTAATAGAGAGACATTCTAATAGAATGTTATAAAGTTCACTAATAAGGCCACTCCTAATAGGGCGATTAAATCCTTTAAGAAGGTCACATTTAATAGTGTGTTTGGCAACCTTTAACAACATTGGCTCATAACAGACATCACTTCAAAAGAGTGAAAATTTGGTGATATGTTGCTGGTGGTTTTTTTCAAATTGGGTTTCCACATTAAATCCTAGTGTCAAACTTGTGTGGATTTTATTAAGGTGTTTTATTGATTAATGTTTACATTCTACAAGTTTGTTATTTTAGGAAAATGAACTATTAGTTGATGTTGCTAAAGTTTACAATAGAGACTAAGCTATAGAATGATAAGATTTGAAGTTATTTGAGTGTTTTTTTTTTCAATTGGTACATCTAGACCTTGGATAACTGATTCACCCCCTTCTCAGTTATTCTAAACATTCTAACACTTAGAGGACTAGGCCTTGTTAGTAGCATCAACCTTGTTAGTAGTTATTACATTTACAAAAATGTATGCAAGATGAGCCTACTACCCAAATATTAAATATACAATAATATTTAGTATGTGGTATAGATACAAAAACCTCTTGCCAATATTGATAACTTCAATATCCAATTTGACCTTTGTAAATCACTAGAGTATCTCCGCATACACCTCCTCTTACTACTATCAACATCAAATTTAAATCACATAAAAATAGTATAACTAACACAAAAGCATTACAAAACATTGCATCTAAAGTTCTTTTCTTTATACCATTTTATTTTGTTTTGTCATCCTTCATGCTTTTGCTCATGTCTCAAAATATTAAATTATATTTTTCTCACTTAGGGTTAACATCTAGGATGTCATCCCTAATTAGTCAAGTAATTATTTTTCTAAATAAAATAATTACTTAACATAAAATACCTCTTCTCTTAACTCTATCTTATTTTTCCTAACTAAATCCTTTTAATACATCTACCCATACTGAAAATTAAGACTCACACACTTGGTTATGAAATGCTTACACTTTGTACTAGATCACTAGATAATGACACACATCACAAAACTTCATGTGTGAACCATGCAAACTTACTGATAGATAAACTCTATAAGTGATTATTTTTAAAGTCTTCAACACAAAATTATACTTCTATAGTATGTTGACTTCGGGTGAACCCAAAACAATGGGTTCCACTTTAGTGGGACAAACAAAAATGAACAAAATTGCAAAATGAGAAATTGAATTTATCATATGTTCATGTGAATACACTTATTGTGTTTGCACGAACTTGTTTTTTAATCATGCTTCCACGAACATGTATTTCGTATGTTCGCATGAACATATGTGATAAATATGTTCACGCAAACATGATTTGCATGTTTGCACAAACATACGTTCACGCGAACATGGTAAACATGTTCGTGCGAATGCCATGTTCGCACGAACATGCAAAAACACAAAAAATTTAACCTTTTTTTCTTTTTTCTTTTTTTGCTATTTTGACTACCATAATTATAGGAGAATGATCTCCTACTATAAAATAAAAAATGACAAAATGTGCTGCTTGGAGCAAGCTTTCCAACAACTATAATTTTAATACATAATTTAATCATTAAGACTTTCAAATATGAGTTTAACTCATTATAGGTTCATTACTGATTGAACATCAACTGACTTTGACACCTCGAGAAAATTAGTAAATTAGGTCAAAAAAATTTTGAAAAATATGGAGGAATTGGGTTATTGAGATACCTTTCTATTCAAAAAAAAAAAAATGGTTTATGATAAATTGACTTCAAATTATTTGGGTCAAATGGAACATATGTCTGAATTACGGTTCATGTCACTTCAAAACTTCATAAACTATACAATATTCAACCAAAATATATCAAACCAAATGGATCCTCTGGATATTTATGCTACAAATCTAACGTCGAAAGAATTACTTGATTATCATTTCTAGAAAAAATGTTATGTGTGTCAAATGGACTGTCACTTTTTAAAATATTAAATTTTATTATGTACCACTTTTCGGAGGAGATAAAAAAAATTGACATAAAAAAAAAAAAAATTAGATTAAAAAAAATGGTTATAAAGTAGGAACAAAGTACTCAAAATCACTAGTTTATGTCATCTTGAAATTATTTATAGTTTTGGAGATATAGTCACTTGAACGTGACGTTTGTTGCAAAAATATTGATTTCAGTGTCAAAATTGGTCAAAAAGTGGAACCCATTATTGTGGGATCACCCCTAAGTCATAAAAGTAATATGTTGCCATAAATTACAACACCAAACTATCTACCAAGTCACACTACCAACAAATACTAGGTGTCATTCAAACCATTGTGTTTATTTTAAGAGGTTGGATGACGAAAACTATATTATTTTATGTCTATATGTTGATGATATGCTTGTATTTGGTTGTAACATGGATCACATCAAGGTTGAACAATAGTTGGCATTTTCATTTTCTATGAAGAATATGGGGGAGAAAAAAAATTCTTGGTATGAAAATCTATAGAGATGGGAAGAATAAAACATTAACATTATCTTAGGTTGATTATATTGAGAGGGTGTAGTGACATTTTTCTATGAAAAATAAAAAAATTGTTAGTACACCTTTGCCTGGTCATTTAAAATCGACTATGAAGATTTATCCAATGACATAAGATGAGGATGCTAAAATGTCCAAGGTACCTTATGTTTCAACTATAGGAAATTTAATGTATGCTATGGTATACACTATGCTATGTATTACACATATAGCAAGAGTTCTTAGTAGGTATATAAGTCATCCTAGGACTGAGAATCGAAATGTAGTCAAATGGATTCTAAGATATTCGTGAGGTAAATTTAGTAAATGTTTATATTTGGGGGAGATCTACTATTGATTTGCAAGGGCTGATGACTTAGATTTGGTAGGGGATCTAGATACCAGGCAAAGTACTAGAGGATATTTATTTATTGTTGGTGGGACAATAGTAATTTGGATTTCTTGGTTACAAAAGGTGAGTGCATTATGAACTATAGAGGAAGAGTATGTTTCTACTATAGAGACAACCAAGGAGATGATAAGGATTCAATTATTCATGGAATAGTTGGGGCAACCTTGGATAATTATTTATTTATAGATACCCAAAGTATTATTCATCTTATGATGGATTCACCTTTACATTTAAAGATAAAACACATATAATTGTGGTATCATTTAATTTGATCAGTTTTGGATGATGGACAGTTAAAACTAGAAAAGGTGCATACAGAAGATAATCCAACATATATGTTTATAAATGCAATGACAAGGGAGAAGCTAAACTCCTTTTCATCTTTGGCCAGACATTTTGGACCGAACATAATAAAAGAACAATAGATTCCATGGTGGTTTTACACTCTAGTGAGAGCTATAGGTTTTTCTATTAGTCTCTAAGTGGGATATTATTGTGATATGAAGCCTAATCAGACTCCAAGATTATTTTTTCCCAATTCATTTAGCACATTTTCCCCCCAAAAGTTGCTATGGTAGTTTAGGGGCAAACCCCCTATGCTCCAGGGGTCAAGGGGAAACACCCCTTGTGGGGTCATGGGGATGTTCTCTAAGTAGATTCAATGGGTAGTACCCCTAGAGGGGTCCTGAGGTCTACGACTCCAAGTGCACTCCCTATTGTGATATAGGACAGGGATGAGGAGCAAAGACCCCAAATCCACAAATGAATTTACTATTGTAAAAGGCCTTGGGAGTTATATTTTTCTATTTTTTAGCTTATTATAGCCCTAATTTTGTAAGATGCAATTTTTTTGTATAAAATGGCTTAGTGTTAGGGATTTCATAATGTACGATGATATTGTAGCTTCTTACAACAATATTGAGCTAGAAGGGACTACAAATTGTGATCAAGTTGTAATCATTAGATAATAAGAATATTGAACTTTTCCTTTGGTGTACATAGCCTAGGGATTGGGTAAACCACCTTAAATCTTTGTGTCTTATTTTTTCTTTTGTGCAATTTATTATTTTTTGATATTGGTTATATTTGTATGTAATTTTTTTTGCTATCTCATTAATCCTAACAATTTGGATTATATAGAATTTGAGAAATGATTATTTATTTTGTGGTAGGGCTAGAACTATTACATAGTCTTTAAAGAGGCTCGTATATTATGATATCTCATTAGAAGTCACTATTTCCATGAGAATTACTAGAAAATATTTTGAAGACTTATTATAGGATGAAATGGTAAGAACTTTTCGCTAAGAGATATCCAATGGCTTCAATTGAAAAGAACCATAGGAACAATTTCACTTTTTCAAGTGGCCTTATCAATTGATATTATGTAGTGTATAGAAGATTTTCCCATTCCATTTGCATCTAGAGTGGGCAATCGATATTCCAAATCCATTCAATATGAAGAGGTCAACCAATTGTAAGGAGAAGTGCATTCGCTAGCCTTGGTAGAGGAGTAAGGAGATATTAAGAACCATGTGGATGGACCCAATGATATTATTTTTCAAGATAGTAGTATATACCATTTATATAGTCTATTGATGATACCTTTAAAACTTTACCATTGTGTGCATACTTAATGATTTGGATCTTTTTCTAATAGGTAGTAAAATATTTTTTATATATAATGCATTGATTTTTTACAAGCTAAAAAAGATAGGCCAGAGTGTATTTAGAATTTTGATGGTGTAATCGAACCTATTGGACCAATATCTAAGTTGAATACTTTATATCAAATAAAAAAGAAAATGTTCATTCAAATAATCAATTATATTTGAAAAAGTAACCAATTTCCAATTCAATATATTTTTCCTACAATAAACATATTAAGAAGTTATTATTTTAATCTTATATCATATTTTTTGGTAGGCATATTTGCTCATTGTGACTTTTAAAAATTGAACTTAATTTAGATTTAAATTCTTAATTTTTTTATATACACTCATCCAATTTTCTCAACTCTTAGAATAGTAATGTGACTCATATTATATTTTGAAATTCTACAACTTTTTGATAAAAAAATATCATTGAAAATTATCTTTGTGAAAATATTATTACTATGAGATCTTAATTTAAAAATAGACAAAACTTCCATATTTTTAACATCCATGTAATATAAACAAGTGCCATGTAGTAGCTTGTAAATTTAATTAATTATTTTAGAATAATACATTAATCTTAATAATTGTTAAGAGAATCAATTTGTTTGGTAGTAATGATAATATTTATTATAATTTGATCAATATTTTTCATACTATTCTAGATGAAACTTTAACACAAAAAATCTAATATTATAATAAAAGATTATGAAATTTTTTTTTGAATATAATGTGGAATTATATTCAACATTCTATACTTCGGTTCTTTTTGTAAAGTGCATGTAAGTATATTAGATAGCAGTATAGGATAATAGAGAAGAAATATAAAAGAACAAGATTTTTTTGGTTTGATTTATTTTATATATTTATGATTTATTTTGATTTTCATGTTTGTACAATTAGAAATAGGTTACAAGATGTTTTAAAATTTTTAATGTTTAGTTAGATCAACTAATACAACTCTAATATAAGGTCTAAATATATAGAAAAGAAATTGATAAACTTTTGTGTTATTAAATGAAATTATAAGTTAACAATTTTTTGTACTATATGTAGTAAATTTTGATACTTGGAAAGATTGTGATCATTTGAAAAGTAAATTTGTATTTTAAAAAAGAAAAATAAATATTGAATTTCATGATACTTTTCGAAAGGAAGCAAATAAAGATAAAATAAGTTCTTATTAAAGTAGTACTAATCAAAAGTATGCATGTTGTTGTAATAAGACTTGTTTAGTCAATTTTGAAGAGGTTTAAAATTTTATCCATTTTTAAAGAATTTTCCTAATGCATTCTCATCGCTTGCCTTAACGATTTATACACGAATATAAGTGACATACAGTTGAGCTACTACAATAATATTTTTAATTAATGCAAGAATCATGAATATATATTTGAAGTTAATTCTTTTATAATTGTAAATATTTTTAAAATATAATTTAATCATATCATTATTTTTATATAATAGTCATATACATTGAATGAACCAATCAAATTATAGTTAATGGTAATATATATTTGTTGAGATTATACAATAATTATTTAAAAAATAATAGTTTGTAGTGTCAATTTATTTTGTTTCTTGTAAGTTATAGTTTTATGATTTCAATTTATAATAAAAATGTAATAGGTTCTAGGTTAATTCAAAATACAAAAAAATAAATTTATTTATTTTATAAATTAAAAATTTCACATGGGTACATTAGAATAAAAGTGATTACAATAGTATATTATGTACCCCAAATAAAAAAACAATTTTCAAACTTGAAAATTTTGAAAAATAAAATCTTTATCATTAATACCATAAAATGTAAGTAATAAAAAATATCTAAGACAACATTCTAGAATACAGTAATAAAAACCTAAAGTCTTTATCATTAACATCTAAGAGAACATTCTAGAATACAATAATAAAAACCATCTAAGACAACATTCTAGAATACATATACAATTTCAGTGTATCCTAGGTTGGAAGTTCTATTTTCAAACATCTACTATTCTACCATCGATAACTATTCTAGAAGTCATTCTGACCCGACTTACGAAGAGAAGCCATTTTCCCACATGTCACATAGATTGGCAATTCACATGTTCGTTAGGGTTAATTTGATAACTCATTAAAAAATGGGCGCAGGTGTTAAATTCGAATTTCAGTCCGTAAAATAAACAGCGTGCAAGTCTTTCCTTGTTATAGAGGTCAAATTCACTTGAAAATCAAAATAGAGAGCAATGGCAGTGAAAACGAGTGGGAACACAATGAGCAGAATAACGTACGATGGCAATTTAATATTTGCTCCTGCTTGACGATTGGCTTGACTCTCTTTAATCTCTGCGTGACTTCGCAGGATTGACTCTCTGCGTGTGGGACACTTCCACAATTGTTTTCCTTTATAAACTCTCTATATGGTAAGATAACGCCCAACACATTCACACCATTGTTCATAAATTGTAGAGAGAGAATTATATACATAAATTCCAAAAACAGCAATTAAATACGTTTGTAAAGATGGAGGGTGGATTGCCTCAGGAATTTGATCTTCCGGGGTTCAGATTTCATCCCACAGAAGAGGAGTTAGTGGGATTCTATCTCAGGAAAAAAGTTCAAGGCCAGTCATTCAGTTTTGATGTGATTGGAACCTTGGATTTGTATCGTTATGATCCATGGCAACTCCCAGGTATTCATAAATTTAAATTCTCTGAAGTGACATATTGAGCGATCTAAATCATACAGTTTAGATTTTAGACGTTTCGGTTTTGAAGATTTATTTGAATATCTAAATCTAATCCAATTCCAAAATGGAGATTTGGGTGATGCAGTAAATCATAAATAATGTATGGTTTTGAGTTGTCCTGAAAAGGTCACTGGATGAATCTGTTCTTTTTTGTGCTTTATAAGGTTATCGAATCATTTAGGGTTTGTATAGTATTAGTGGCTCTACTTTTTTCTTTCTAATTTCAAACTTCAAATGGGTTTATCAGCTGCATGATTCGTTCTGTTTTCGAATTGTTGTTGTAGATCTTGCTCTTGTTGGAGGAAGAGAATGGTTTTTCTTTCTTCCAGTTGATAAAAAAACCGCGACAGCCAGAAGAAGCAGGCTTACAACCTCTGGTTATTGGAAGGCCACAGGATCGGAAAAACAAGTTCGAGATCAAATGTTTGAATGTATTGCGCTTAAAACGACATTGGTCTTCTACAAAGGAAAAGCCCCAAGTGGAGAGAAAACAGAGTGGATCATGAATGAGTACAGAATGCCAGATTTTCGCAATGCAAGAAAGGTGAAGCTTTTAGAACAAATTCAATAGCTTTTTTCAATCTTCACACTTACATCATCACACTGTTTTATATTGAAATAAATGGGAATGGTTCAAATTTAAATCTATTATAAGGATTCGCTTGGTTGGTAACATTAGGAATTGGAAATTAGAATTAAAAACGAGAATAGAAATGAAAATGGAGAATAAGAATTGAGAAGAATAAATCATCAAAGAAAGCAGCTGAGTTAAACCTAATAGACAACGGGAACTACTGAAAAAAATAAAAATAAACCTTAAACAAATCGAAACTGTCTTAAAAAACAAAAGAGCTAGAATCATACTGCAATTGAAACTTGAAGCAATCATAATTGTCTCGATAGAAAGAGATTAACTGGAAGTCCAAGAATAAACTCCACTTCTTATTATTATTGTAGAATAGGTGTTACATGGATGTTGCTCAGCTGATTTTCTATCTATTTTGCAGAAGGATATAGTGTTGTGCCGCATACACAGAAAAGCCTCTTCTGAGAAAACATTGAATCGGAGAGCTATAGCAGGAGCAGCAGACTTCATGAACATTTCAGTTTCTTCAAATTTTCAAAATGATTTTAATTTGATGAATCATGAAAGTGTAGCCGTGGGTGGAGGATTATCTTATTCAAATGAAGAGGTAATGGAGTACAGAAGTCCATTCAAGGATAATAAACTGAAACTCCCTCAATTGGAGGTGCCAAAGTTGTGTGTGGAAAAGGTGTTTAGCCCATGGATAGAAACATGGACACCTTCCACTCTGCTATGCACTCCCAAGGAAGAATGGAGTAATATCTCAGGTTATGGTTCCATTACAATTTCTCCATTTTCTATTCCCTAAAACTCTGCCACTTTGGATTATCTCGTTTATATACTTCAGCACCCGATGTTAATAAGTCTTTCAGATTTATATCAACCAAATCAAATTTCAATAAAAGGGATTGTTTATCCACCCCTATGCTTATGTCAGATAAGCTCTTTATAATACTCCACATATCTATGTTAGTATATAATTTGATATTTTTCTTCTTCGTCATTTATAAAATCTCCTCAATTCCATTTAAATATAGATTTCTCTAAACTTCCTTATGAGATTACATGAGAACGTATGCTAGTGCAGCAAAGTGAATACATAGGAGTAAAGATATTTTAGGTTATTTTATTGTTATCGTTTGTAAATAAGAATAATTCTTTCTTTTCTTTTTTCTTTAATATTCAAAACAATTATCTGTCTATTATTACTTTACAAAGAATAAATGTTTATGAACGAAGTGTGAAGATTGAATAATAGTAGTTCGTGAATAATTTCCCATTCAACGATTGTTTTTCCAGACAAGATTTCTATAGATATTAGATTTACAGTAAATTCGGATTCCCAATTCTATAAGCAAAATACAAAATCTGCCTTCAGTTATGATCTCTAAATTTAAGCTCCGAATGAGCTAAACAAGATAGTCAAAGCGTTACCAGACCTATTAACCAGACCACAACCTAACTCACAAGAAAAAAAAAAAACCCGCCCAGGGCAGACAGAACTGAACTATAATGACCCGACATAATCAAACTCTGATTGTATAATCGATAGCATCATGTTGCATAGATTAAATCTACCCAAAAGATGCAAAGCGATTCCAACCCGCTGTTTAAGATCCAGATCCACCAGTCGCCTGTAGATCCTATAAAATTGTAGGGGGGGCACCTAAGGCTTCGTCAACTGCCCTTTAGAATAGTAGGGGAGACAAAGAGGTAGATAGAGCCAAGGTAGGAGAAGCAGAGTGAGAGGAAGAGGAGTAGCGGGCAGAGGGCAAGGCACCAATTATAGGCTGAGGCAGGTGCAGATGCCTAGAGAAACTATAGGGCGTGGTCGAGATTATGACCTTAGTGATCGATCTCATTGAATTGGAATTGGGATCCCCCAGCTGTATAGAGTAGAGATGGGGATACCATCGCCTATTCGAGTAAGGGCCCCAACCCTAGATACAACTATAGTAATTGAGCCCTAAACTGCTCCTTCTTTCATATTATTCGATAGGCGATAGCCATATAAATGTCTAGAGTAGAGATAGGCTGCTCTCGTATCTCTATACAACCTCCTATATCTGGGCTGGGACCCTATATCCTATATCCATCAACGGCCCCCGCCGACCATCTATAGTATAGTTCTTTCTCTGCAGCGGGAGGCCGAGCCATATATGGAGAGGGGTTTATATGCAAGGGTGCCCCATATATATAGAGTAGATGGGGTCGAGCTACACACGGATGCATCCACCCATCCATATGTAGCTGATGATGCCATACCATGCATGCTATACTTGGTAGTGATGCAGTCCATACTCTACTCTAGAGAGGTAGAGGTTGGCCTTAGGGAGAGGGCGGGAGCTAGGCTCTCCTCGATAACTCGCCCCCCCACCCCATAGTAGAGTGAGATAGACTCTCCTCGATAACTCGAACTATACGCCCTAATACTAAATGCATAGACTGAGACGAACGAGTATATAGATAGGCTGCTACCGCTATGCCGGGAGAACCCCTCCCCCTCTACATTCTTTATGCTGAGCTGAGGACCAACTACTCTGAGGAGCTTTATGCTGATGCAGGACCAACTATAGATAGTAGATAGCCGCTCTCGATCGACAGGCCCCAGAGAGACATTATTGGGATATCATTCCCTTTAGAATAGTAGGGGATCCATTAATATTAAGTAATACCTGATGAGTTGAAGTAATGTGTAACAACCCATTTTAAATTAAGGATTGAATTAATCATCTTTTTATGCCACCTGACTTAGGTCAAAAATCAATTTGTTTCTATAAATTGCTGAGCATAAACAAAGTAATAAAGAACATCAGTTATAACTTTAACGGGCAGCATATTAGATACGTCAGATGGTAATAATGGACCAATTCCTTCATTTTCTATTAAGGTAGGCTTGCCAATGACGGGAAAAGAGGAGAACCGTTCATGGAAGGCATTATTTTCCTCTCTTCCAATTGCCGACTACATTCTTACGCTTCTTGGTAGTAGATGGAAAGGGGGAAAATGGGGTCTGTATGGGAACGGTACCAAGAATATTCAATGGGATTGATACAAGTAACTCTCCTGATAACATCTCAAAAACATGTCAAGGGATTGCATGGAAGAAGAGAAATTGTAAGCAGAGGTTAGAGTACACGAACACTGTCCAGGTTTTTCAATTATTTTATTTTTATGTGTATATCTTAAAGTTGTTGGGATTCATTTTTGTGCATGCTATGAAGTCTTCAGGAATTCATTGATATGTATGTTCCGGTAGAAATGAATAATAAATTACAATATTTTTTGAGCAGCGTTTGGGTTTTTGATGAATGAGACTGGGTTTTGTTTTATCCAATGACTGTATCTCCACACTGAATCGTTTTTCATTCCTTCTCCTCCATGTCATTATTATTCTCTTCATGACCATCTTGTTATGCTTCAAACAATTGTTTCCTGAATCTTGCCTTTCCAAGGATTTAGATGATTCCTGACAACCCTTTTAGCCTTTATTCACTTAAGAAATTGTCGATTAGCTTTGAGTTTACCAAGACCTCCTTGCATGTATTTTGAGTTTGGCTTCAATCCGAGCTCCTTTCTGTTACGGTGACGAAGTGCACCGTACGGTGCAGCCACCGTAGGGTGGAGGTAAGTCACCGTGGTGACAGTAATATAAATTTTTTAAATATACGGTGATTATTAAAGAGGTGTACGGTGGATGCGAACACATACTGTACGGTGGTGGTGACGAACAGTAAGGTGAATTCGTGTACGGTGAAGCAGTTTGTGCTCACCACGGCATCCATGTGACAGACGGTCTGATGTGACAGACGGTTGACAGACCGTTTTATTTGTAACGAATTTGCAGGGTGTTTTAATGGCTGCAAGAATTCGTTTGAATATATCTTGATAAAATCAGATTGATTGTAAAGGCACTCTGAGCCTATGAAAATCTAGAGTGTTGTATGTAAATTTCGTTTACTGTAATATAAAAGCTTGCTCGGGGTTTTGGGTGGTGAGTTTTTCTCGGAAGGGTTTCCCACGTTAAATCTGTGTTTTTTCTGTGTCTTATGTTTGATATGTTTCTTTGATAGTTTATTATTCTACACATCTCTATAATTTTTTTAATGCTTATTTCCTTGTCATTAGGCATTCGGAAAGCATTTCTGCACCATTGCTTTCCTAACACTTTCGCTATTGACTCCTCCCAACACTTTGAATGTCACTTCTCCATATATGTTTCATAAAATTTACCTCTGCATTCATCAAAACAACCATCTTCAGTGAAGGTTTGTTTTTATTGCTTTTAATTTTGTTCATTTGAACTATTTAAGTAACCAAGGTTCGATAGGTTCATCAATATACTTTCAAAGTCTTCTTCATCGCTCCATAAGTTGCCAAGTGATTCTTTTCCAATATTAGGAACAATTGATGAAATGATCTCTTTGATCCTCTGTTGGTAGATTGTATAGTTTCTAGTGTAGATTTCTCATGGTGGCACAACTCTTTTATTGGGCAATGGACATATTTGAATTGAAGGCTAAGGAGGAAATTTATTTCTAGTATTCATTGTATTGCATTTGACCATGCTCCAAAGAAACATGACTCCTTAGCTTGTGACCATACATGGTCTATTACTTCTCTTCCCTAAAAAAACATGATGAATATTCATACATAAGGTCACCATGTGTACCCTTATTTTCATTGCAACCATTTGAATTCTTGGTACTTCTAGTTATTTATAAGTTGTATTAGTTCTCATAGTTGTAAGTATTATTACATTGATTAATTTTGGTGAATAAGATAAATAGATATAATTCTAATGCATCATTTTTATTTGGGGTAAGTATGCTAAATATGATTAATTAGACAAGTTGCTAATAATGATCAATTAGGTTTATGAGAAGTTCAACTTCATTGCGAGATCCACACTCAAGAATGGCTTGATATTTTATTAATTTTAGAGTACGCTTCAGTATGATTACTTCATGATATAATGTATTCACTATTTTGGCAATATGTTTGTTTTAACATATTACTATCATTAAGTCATTTTAGGTCATTTCAAATAACAAGTTTTAAATGCATACTAGTTATTATTTTAATTACTAGTAATTCATTTATTTTGGAGAATGTACATTCATGGTGATAGGGTGGATTAAAGTGAAGTTTCAAAGATCACATGTTGTAGATGCTAGAATATACTACACAAAGTTATCTTACCATCTTTGAAATCCTGTAAAGTAACCATAGTAGACCATAATATAAACAATCCTCCAAACTAAAAATATCTATTGCGAAGAAGATGTGGAAGAAGCTTAGTGAGATCTATCAAAAAAAATCACTTGCGAGCAACATTTTTTTGAGCAATAAACTATAGTCCTTGAAAATAGAAGAAGGTGGATGAAATTCTTAGCATCTAGAAATCTGTAATATGTTGGTGAATCAATTGATCTCAGTGGGGGTGCCAATAGATAAAGAAGAAAGTTGCCAAATATTGCTATGTTAATTGTGAGATTTGTGGGATAGCCTTGTGATGGCTATAGGGAGCACTGTAGTCATCTTGAAGATGGAGGATGTTGTTGGCTCTCTAATTTCCAAGGAGACAAGAAGGAAGGTATCTCTAATTACCAAAGAGGCTTTGAGTGTTAAGGAAGACCAAAAGAATGAGGCATGAATGAAAAGTAGCATGGTCATTCTATGTCCAAGAATAAGGGGAGATCAAAATCTCTTGGTAAGTCCAAGGTTATCTATTGGAACTATTGAAAAACTAATCACTTCTAAAAGGAAAACAAAGAGGAGGAGGAGGAGGAGGAGGAGGAGGAGAAGAAGAAGAAGAAGAAGAAGCAAGATTTTGATTCCGAGTCTAAGAAGGAAGATGTAGATGCTTTTATCATAGCCTTGGTGACTCGTGTAGGTGATAATGCATGGTTGATAGACTCGGGTGTATCTTCTCACATGACTCCTAATAAAAAGTTGTTTAGTAAGTATGAAAATTTTGATTGTGGTAAGGTGTATGCATGTGAAATTTTATGATGGTAGAATTAGAAGATTTGATGGTGTCTTTCATATCTCGAGACTAGCAATAGAAATAAAAAAATTTATCTATTAGCAAACTAATAGATGTGGGTGTGCATGTACAATTTTCTAAAGTAGACCATGTGATAATGGTAAGAGGTGCAATGGTGATAGCAAGAGGAAGAAGATTGGGCATATTGCACCATCTTGGTGCATGTACAGTTGGGTGCAATAAGACTTTTGATAAGATTGTGACAAGGAATAATATGTTGGAAAATGAGAGGATTTCTCCTTCAATAGATGGTTGTAGTTTTTGGATATCCAAGGGTGCTCTATCTACCAAATCAAAGTTGCTTATAGAGAAGACCATGTTATGGCACTAGAGACTCAACCACATAGGTGAGAAGAGTCTACAAACCTTTGAAAATAAAAGTCTTTTTGTTGGGTTGAATGATTGCAATCTTGAGTGTGATTTTTGTGAGCATTGTATCTATGGTAAAAAATCAGTACTTAGTTTTGCTCAAGCTCTCATAAGTCCTCATGTGTTTTGGATCTAATCCATTCGAATCTATTTTGTCTGGTTGATCTTCCTTATATTAGTAGATCAATTTATTATGTTTCTTTCATTAATGATTTCATTAGAAGAACGTGGATTTATTTTCTTCATATTAAAGTTGAAGATTTCACTTGTTTCAAAGAATTTAAAGCAATTGTTGTGTTGTAGACTAGAAAGAAGATAAAATGTTTGAGAACTAATAATGATGGTGAATTTTACTCAAATAATTGTGATGCATTCTATAAAGATTGTAGTATTAAAAGATAAAAGACAACTCCATATTCTCCATAATAGAATGGAGTTGCATAAAGAATGAACAGGACCCTGATGGAGAAGGCTAGGAGTATGTTGAGTGGAGCTAGGTTGGAACGTAAGTTATAGGCCAAAGTTATAGCCACTACTTGCTACCTGATAAATAGGTCTCCTTCATTATCTGTTTTTAATAAGATACCAATGGAAGAATGGTAAGGCCATAAGCCTTCACTTAGACAGCTGAGAGTGTTTGGTTGTGAGGCATATTCTCATGTGCAAAATGAGAAGCAGAGAAAATTGGATAACAAAGTTGTCAAAAGTATTTTAATCAGATTTTTTTATGGTGTAAAAGGATACAAGCTTTGAGATCTTGTTGAACAAATGGTATTTTCTTCCAGAAGTGTTATTTTTAGAGAAACTAAGCCTTGTTCTATTATAATGCAACTAGAACAAAGAAAAGAAAAAAATGTGATTTGAACAACTTCCTACTACACCTGAGAAAGTAATTAAGGATCTTAGAGAGAAAATAAGTTGAGGAGAGTTGTACAAGTTCAAAATCATCAGAGGACAAGGGAGAACCTAAACACAAACTTGAACCTAAACCTAAATTAAATCTTTTATGAAGGTCAAGTAGAAAGAGGAAAGCAACAAAAAGGTATGGATATTTTCCTGATGATTAGTGGTGTATATTTTCTTTGAATGGTAACATTGATGAACCAAGATCTATAGAAAAGACTCTTTGTATGAATGATTTAGAGTCCCAAAAAATAGCCATGGATGAGGAGATGGAAGATCATAAGAGGAATGATACACGAGACCTTGTACAATTGCCTAAAGGATAGAAGCATGTTGGTTGTAAATGGCTATTCAAAGGAAAGTGGGTTCAAATGAAAGTGTTGGGAAGTATAAAGCATGTTTAGTTACAAAAGGTCATTCTGAGGTTGTAGGAGCTGATTATGGTGAAATTTTTTCTCTTGTAGAAAAAATGACATCCATTCAATTTTTAATTTCTATTGTAGTTTCTTATGATCTAGAAGCTGAGAAGATTGATGTGAAAACAACTTTCGTTCATGGAAATTTTGAGGAATAAATTTATCTAAGACAACCATAGCACTATGTGGTGAAAGGTAAACATCATTTGTTCTGTAAGTTGAAGAAATCCTTATATGATTTAAAATAAAGTCCTAAGATGTGGTACCATAAGCTCAATACATATGTGTTGAGTTTGGGATTTGTGCAATCTAAATTTGATCACTGTATATATCTCAAGTTTGATGGTGATCATTTTCTAGTTATTGCCTTATATGTTGATGACATGTTGCTTATTGGCAAAGGAAAAAGTTTGATTGCAAAGTTAAAATCTCAACTCTCAACAAAGTTTGAAATGAAAGATCTTGGTGCAATAAGGAACATTCTAGGAATGAAGATAATAAATGATGGGAAAAATAGAAAGCTTTGGCTAGGAAAGAGTAACTATGTAGGTACTATTTTGAGAAAATTTAATATGTAGGACTCTAGACCATTAGTTCTCCTATCTCAATGGGAACAAATCTTTCTAGCTTACAATGTTGTACATCCCCATTGGAGATGGAAGAGATGAGTTGAGTACTAGATAGAAGAGTTTTGTTGGAAGTTTGATCTATGCCATGCTTTGGGTATGTGTAGGATCATGTTGTGCCAAGAAGTGGCCATTTGAAAAATATGTAGTTTTGAAATGCCTCAATGCATTTGAAAACATATTCCAATATTTTTCCCACCAATCTTTATACTAAAAAAAAAAACTAATACCTTTATAAGGCCTATTATATATTTTGATACCAACCCTATATGATCAACTTTAAAACCATCCCAAAAATGTGTTTTTGGCTTGTTCTTGTGTGTTTTTTACTTCAAACATGTAGCTAATGACCTTGTTTTCACTAAAATTTGATGAAATGAAAAGGGTTTCTTAATAATGTTTTTAGCTTTCCATAAATGTAATTTTTGTGAAATTATAAGTTTAGTAAGTATTTATTAGTTATTTTCTAATAGAGTTACCTATAAAGTGATGATTGACACACTACTTGAAAAATAACTATAACTTTCAAATGGTACAAAATTTTTGAAATCCAAAAGATGCATCACATTCTATCTTTTCTCTATTATAAGAAAAAATAAAATATAAAAAAAAATTAAATTTTGAACAGTTTTGAATTAGTTAAGGTGGTCAGACACAAGATTTTTTTAATTCCAAAAATATGTGTCACATCTAGGCATGAGTCTACCTATTATATCTAGAATATTATTAAAAAACATTATCATTTGATTTTGATTAAGTTGGTCATACATACATCTACTTCTTATTTTTTTCCTAAAATTTTTGTACTATTGTATTAAATTCAAAATTATGACTAATCCAACTTTTATTTTTTCTCAGATAAGACCTAATAGTTCAGAAATTAAATTCAATTTCCTAGAGATTCTTTACTCTCAACTTTTTGATATAAAGTTTATAACAAGTAGAGAATTGCACGTCAAGTTGACATAACCCTGATTTGCTTATTTTTTATTGTCACTTAAGAGCATAGTTTGGTTGACCATGATCCTGCACATACCCATATATAAAAGACAAGACATTTCCCAAGAAGTGAGAATACTTTCTTGTCACATGTCTAATCTAGGAAGAGCACATTGGGATGTGGTAAAAAGATTTTTCAAATACTTGTGTAGTACCTTAGAGTACTCTATATATTTTCATGGATAAGAAATGGCCATTCCTTGGATATTGAAGGGTATGTGGATTGAGAATAGGCTATTGATTTTGGTAGAATCTTGAAGATCCACCAATTCATATATGTTTACATTATTTAGTGGTGCAATCAGTTGGATGAGTAAGCGATAGGTTGTGGTCATTTTTTCCACTATAGAGGTGGAGTATATGGCATCTACTCATGCCTAGAAGGAAGCCATCTAAATAAAGATATTATTTTCAAATATAGATTTTAAACAGGGTTTAGTAACAATTTATAGTTATAATCAGAGTGCAATCTGCCTAGCAAAAAGCCCTACTTTTCATGTCAGGACCAAACACATTGATGTACGATACCATTTTGTGAGAGACATGGTTGAGGATAGCAAGGTGAAGCTAGAGAAGGTAAAAACTTTGGAAAATATTGAAGATCTATTAACCAAGTCTACAAGCACATAAAATTTCAGATGGTTCTCAGAGTCTGTGAGCCTCTAGGCCCCTAACAATTAAGTCCATTGCAGTTTAGATCCCTTGACTCTTCCAAGGTGTTCAACATGTAGGAGAATGTTGAGAAACATGTGTCATAACCTTGAAATCTTTTTCTAGAAAATTCCAAAAAAATATTTTTGGTAGTTTTCCATATGTTTATGTATTGGAAAAAGATGTATGAGTTGTTAAAAAGGTGCCTTGTCTATAGTAGAATATAAGAGGGCTATTTTTAGAGCACAGTTAACCTTTTTCAAAAAAATTTATGGGGGTCTAAATTGGGCACAAAATTATGGATGGGATTACTAGTTTAACCTTGTAGTATTTCACATCTTGGAATTACAAATGCCAAGAATGGGAAACATGTGGCACAACAGTTTTGCCCATCGTTTTGTAAAACCGTAATTAGTTTCTAGGTTGTAATTCTGCTTTAAAAGGAAGGCTTGGGGAGGAGTTTTGATTATTGAATTTTATTTGCAAGGTTGGGTGCTAGAAGGTATCTCACCCAGTTCGAGTTGTGGTGATGCACTCCTGTAAGAACTTGTATTGCAAGTGAATTGTAATCTTCTTGATTTGTTAATACATTATGCTAGTTTTGGAGAGAGGGGGTATTCTCCTAGAAGGGTTTCCCCATGGCAATCATTAAGTTATGTGTTTATTGTGATGTTTCATTTATGCACTTTTATTTGTCCATTAAAATCTCTATAATAGTTTGTTAAAATTTTCATAATCATCCTCTCAAGATTAACATAGGAAGCAATTCTACATACCTTTGCTTCTTTACACTTGAGAATCATAGATGTAAGACAAATAAAAAAAATATTATTTATTTATATCGCATCACAAGAAACTAATTTATATAGAGAAATAATTTCATTAAGTTGATACTAAAGATAGTTTTGTTTATCAAATGTAATAGCATCCAACCCATTTCCCATGACCCCATTATTCAATTCTTCAATCTCCTTTTGAATTCTTTTCTTTTCAAAGAAGATATTTTAGAAATGGTCTTTCTTCAATTTGTGAATTTTAGTCTTTAAAAAGGATTTTTTTTTGACAAATTACTACATTTCTGTCCTATTTTTATCCATGAGCTACAAACTTCAATTATGTTTTATGAGTGACCATATCATTAAATAAGGAAAGTAAAATTAGAAAATGATCAAAATGGGTTGAGTACAATAATAGCATGCATATTAAAGTCTAAATTGATCATGTTTTCTAATATGTAAAACAATGTAGCATCTCATCAATTTGTGAAAATTCTTTTCTCATATTCATCCATGTAAATGGATCATTTTGTGTCTAGCAAATTAGGAGATTGTTATAAGAAATAAAATATTTAAACTAGAAATAATGGACTTATTAGGAGTTATACAGCCACTCTTTTCATGTCATTTATAATAGCATTAAAACCACCAAATAATTTCCTATACTGAGAGGATTTATGATGGCCTATCACACTCTATTTTATCCATTCCAAGCAGAGTTATTATCAGTAATTATTAATTTTTAATAGTTATCCTTCTAGTAAAATCCTTCTAAAGCTTGTAAAGAAGGGGTAAACCATCTAAAAATGTAGAAGGTGGGAGAAAAATAGAAATTCCATGAAGAAAATAAAGAAATTACATATTTTTTAATTAACTGTATTTCTTGTAGTATCCAATCAATATTTATTATAATCACTTGAAATTTTATCAAGCTTCTCTTGCTAGAAGGATTTAAGCTACAACATTTCATAAAACTACTCTCATTGTCCTCAAAGGGAAGCAAATCCTCCCCTCTTTTTTTTATTTTGTTGTTGTTGATAACTTTTTACATTAGAAAACTCAAATTAGGAGTTTATTTTAGTAACCAAAAATCTAATATTCCCTTAAAAAACTCAAGTTGTAAGCTTAGTAACCAAAGATATAGGGAGGGATAAACTTCAACTTTTTTTCTTTTCTTTTGGCCTTTTTTCTTATTTGAATTATATTCTTTTTCTTGCTTGAACTTTTTGTCATAGTAGTACATATAGAAATTATTTTCTATTTCTTCCTTTTTGTCATAGTAGTAAAACTAGCTTGCATATTGTCATCAATTTAATTTGATTTCATTTCTTTCGGTCTTAATGTGGGGTCTTAATGTGGGATACAAGTGAAAGAGAAGTGAGTACTAAGGACATTACCTATTAATATTAATCTTTAGGTTTCTTAACTCTAAATATCAAATTTGGTTTTCATATTCGATTAGGTTTTCTTTTGTATAGTTTGTTTGTAGTTCCGACAGTTTTGTATAACAGTTTGTAACTATTATTGCCGTCTCTTTTATAAGTTTATTGTATTGTTCTGATTGAGAAGTACATCAAATAATAAATGGTTTCCACTTTCTACATATTTTCATGTTGTTTCTCGATCTGGGCCAGTAGTGGTATCAAAGCATTGGAATTAATCTATGCACAAAGCTTCTGAAGATTGGAGTGTTTTTGAAGAAGCAAAATAAAAGAAAGCGGATTCAGGTGCAATTGATTTAATTTTGATAAAGTTTTTACAACTTGATTACATTGCTAAATTTTGGCAAGAAAATTTCAACAATCATTTACAATCTGTGCAAATTGTGTTTCTTTTTGTATTCACAATGCAATCTATTGTTTCATTAATTGGGGAAACATTATCTAGAAAAGATAACTGGATGGAATGGCATAGAAAGGTGGAAAATACACTCATATTTAATAATTTATGGTTCAAAATATGTGATGGAAATACTCAACCTGTAGAGCCCACTGATGCTAAAGAAAAAGAAAAATAGATATATAAAAATTCAAAAGCTTTAGCTTTGATAAGGGCTTCTGTTAATGGAGAAGTGTATCGACATATACAGGGATGCACACTTGCCTGGGATGCCCTTGATAAATTGAAAATTTTATTTGATTCTCATTCAGAGTTAGAATTTATTCAATTGCAATTAAAACTATTCAATCTTGAATTGAAAAATGGTGATGTTATGAGTCTAGCTTCAGAAATTAGAGCTATAAAACAAGATGTTAATGCTGCAGGTGGGAAAGTTGATATTTATCTCACAGCTTTTATCAAAGCACTTCTTCCAACATATTTTACATATCTAGAGTCTCTTCAAGCAAGCAATCAATTAAACACCATTAATTTTGATCTATTGGTTGAAAAGTTAGCAGAGCGTGAGAAAGCATTTGGAAGGAAAATAGATAATCCAAATGAAAATGTTTGTCTTGTTTATCAAGAAAATCCTATAAATAAAATACCTTCAAGAGGTGATCATAATGATAGAGGAAAAGGTAGAAGTCAATGGAAGAAAATTGATAATCAGAATGATAGACAATTTTTATATTGTAAAAGATGTGGTAAAAAAGGTAGTCACAAAGCACATGAATACAAACTCTCTTGGCAAAAGATAGAAAGTTTTAAAGGAAACTCTTTTAAGAAAAAAGATAAAACCAAAGTTTATAATAATGATAAATCTTTAAATGATAAAATTTTAGGTACAGCTCAATTTGCTTGTGATAGTGATGGTGATCAATATTTCCTTACTATTTCAGAATGTGCATCTACTTCCTCATGGTATGATACTTGGATTTTAGATACTGGAGCCACACAATGCATGACATTTAGACGTGATTACTTTGAGAAATTTAATAAAAGTGATTGTGGTCCAATTTACTTAGCTGATAAATCAAGTTTCAAACATGTTGGAAAAGGAACTATTCGATTTAAGTTGCCTAATCTTTCAAATTTTGTGCTTCATGATGTTTTATATATTCCTCAGTTACAATGCAATTTACTATCTCTCGTATTGATTCACCAACAAGGTTACTCTATTCTATTAAAAGATGCTCAAGTTGTTGTAAGAAAGAAATATAATAATCAAATTGTGTTGACTGGAAGTGAGGATGGAAGATTATTAAAATTAAATAGCACTCCTGCTCTTTCTAAAATTTTTGCTTATCTTACAGAGGAAGGTAATCTATCTACTACTATGTTGTGGCATGCAAGATTAGGTCATATATGTTATGATAAAATTCATATCATGAAAAAGAATGGTGTTGATGGCTTAACTATTTTGCCTAAATGTGTTGAAAAGTGTGAAGCATGAATTCTTGCCAAGCAACATAGAAATTCTTTCACTCGATCCAATTGGAGGGCATAGAGAAAATTACAGCTTATCCATTCAGATTTATGTAGGCATTTACCAATAACTTATGTGGGAGGATCTAAGTATTTTATGTTGTTCATTGATGATTATAGTCATATGACTTGGATTTATTTCTTGCAGCAAAAATCAGAAGCTTTTGAAACTTTTAAAAGATTTCATGTTATGATTGAAAATCAGGCTCAATGTAAAATTGGTACTCTCCGAATAGACAATGGTGGAGAATTTACTTCTCTCATTTTCAAATATTATCTATGTCAACATGGGATTCAACATCATTGCACTGTACCAGGTACTCCTCAACAAAATGGAGTTGTTGAACGAATGAATAGAACCATCATGAATATGGTTAGAGCAATGTTATACTTTAAAGGAATCAAGTTGTATTTTTGGGCTGAAGTAGCAAGAATTGCAGTTAATCTTCGTAATAGGTCTCCATCATCAGCACTTCACCAGGAAATTCCATATGAGGTTTGATTTGGATATCCTCCTTCTATTCAACATCTTAGAATTTTCGGGTCCACTTGCTATGCTTTAATTCCTAAAGACAAAAGAAATAAGTTGCAACATCATAGTATTAAATGCATCTTTCTTGGATATTTTGAGTCCTCTAAAGCCTATAGGTTGTATGATGAAGCTAATAAAAAACTCATCATTACATGTGATGTAGCATTTTGTGAAACTTCTAAAAATGTTGAAGATATTGAATGTCAACATCTAGAAGAACTATCAAAATCTTCTCCTTGGAAAGAAACTTTCTGTGAGATTATACATTTTGGGGGGGACCCAACTTATTTAGCCTCACCTTTAATGGATTCGCATGTTGCATCTATACCTCAAAATCAAGTTGATCCATCTATGAATGAACAAGAAGAAAATTCATCAACCAATGAGCTTGAAATCTCTAAACCTTTGGAAACTACTTCAGCTTCTTTTGTGCAACCAAAATCTTCTCATAAGTGAGAAAAACAACTCCAACAAACTCTAAAAGACTTAAGACCTAATGAAATAGGAAAAACAGGTATAAGAAGTTCTTACAAAGTGAGGCTAGTAGCTCAATCCAATGTTGTAGATAATATAGAGTCTATTGATGAACTCAATCTTGCAAGTGACTTTGAACCAACTTCCTATATTGAAGCTAAAGACAGTGAAGTTTGGAGGCAGGCTATGTAGGATGAATATGATGCCTTAATAAAGAATGGCACATGGGAGTTGATTGATCCACCACTTGGTTGTAAACCTATTGGTTGCAAGTGGATTTTTAGAAATAAATATAAAGCAGATGGCACCCTTGAAAAACATAAAGCTCGACTTGTTGCAAATGGATATTCTCAAAAAGAGGGAATAGATTTTGTTGAAACATTTGCACCTATAGAAAAATGGACCACCATCTGTGCTTTGTTAAGTCTTGCAGCTCAAAGTGGGTGGAAAATTCACCGAATGGACGTCAAAACTGCATTCTTAAATGGTGATCTCAAAGAAATCATCTATATGACTCAACCTAAATGGTATGTCAGCAATGGGAAAGAACATAAGGTATGCAAGCTCAAAAAATATTTATATGGTTTGAAACAAGCTCCTCGAGCTTGGTACGGAAAACTTACTAAGCATCTGTTGAAGTTGGATTTCCAGCATTTTGAGTTTGATGATACAACACTTTTTGTTAAAAAGCCTAATAACATTGTTATCTATCTTGTTGTTTATGTGGATGACTTATTTATCACCGGTAGTGATGAAAATACTATTAAAGATGTGAAACAACAATTGAAGCAGGGTTTTGATATGACTGATTTAGGTCATCTTCATTACTATTTAGGTATTGAGATGATTCAAAAACCTTATTCTATTTTTATTACCCAGCAAAAATACATTGGTGATCTTTTACAAAATTTTGGCATGGCTAATTGCAAACCACTTAGTACTCCCATGGAGCAAAATATCAAACTCACATTAGATGACTCCTCAGCATTGGTTGATGCAACTTTGTATAGGAAACTTTTTGGTAGTTTGATCTATGCCACAACCACTTGTCCAGATATTGCTTTTGCTGTTTGAGTTCTTTCAAGGTTTATGCAACAACCCCACCAAACTCATTGGTTAGCTGCTAAAAGAATTCTTCGATATTTGAAAGGCACACAACATTATGGGCTGAAATACTCTAGAACAACAGAGTTTTCTTTGATTGGATATTCAGATTCAGATTATGCAGGTGACTCAATAGATGGTAAATCTACTACTGGTTTTTTAATGCACCTTAGGTCTAGTGCAATTTCCTAGAAATCTAAAAAACAATCAGTCCTAGCTGTCTCTTCTTTTGAAGCTGAATATATTGCAGCATCTGAAGCAACTAGGAAAATTTTATGGCTTAGAAGGATTCTTGAAGACTTGCAAACACCACAAATTTCCTCAACACCACTCCTCATTGATAATCAATCTGCTATTAAAATGGCTAAAAATCCAATCTTTCATGATCGCACTAAGCATATCAAAACGAAGTATCATTTGATTCGGCTTCATGTAAAAGATGGTAATATATATCTGAAATATTGTCCCACTGCAGATCACCCAAGAGATATTTTTACTAAGGCATTGGGCAGAGAAAAGTTTGAAAAGTTTAGAGGAATGCTTGGTTTAATCCCTTCATATTAAGGGGGGGATGTTAATATTAATCTTCAGGTTTCTTAACTCTAAATATTAGATTAGGTTTTCTTTTGTATAGTTTATTTTTAGTTCCAACAGTTTTGTATAATAGTTTGTAACTGTTATTGCCGTCTCTTTTATAAATTTCTTGTATTGTTCTGATTGAGAAGTACATCAAATAATAAATGGGTTTCCACTTTCTACATATTTTCATCTTGTTTCTCAGTCTGGACCAACAATTACCCATATCACATTTTCCACATCCAGGTCCTTGGGGGATAAAATTGGAGCATCACTGGTCACAAGGATTATCCCTATATTGGTTGGATTATGAAAGTTTGTATCATTTATATTTGTGTCCTCCTTTTTTTGAGCCACGTCCACAATAGGGGATGATATGTTTAGTTTAGAATATGGCTATCTATTGTAGATTTAATGTGTTCAAAGAGGCACATTTAATGTTTCCATAGATGAGCTAGCATCTTGGAAATTGAAATAAATAGTTTTGCAAGTAAGTATAACTGATTTGCAACACCACATCGAGCCGCTTAAGGAAGTAATGCTTCCTGATCAGACAGAAGGATACTCTTTAGATTGGGAAAAGTTACATTATCTTTGACAAGCTCTTGTCCATCTTTCATAGAGGGAGAATGCACATCAGATATAGTAGCCAAAGAAACATTCTGAATTTTCATTGTCCAGATGTGGTTAAATAGAGTTCTGTTTCAGAGCTTCATGCATCTCGTCCAGAAATAGGGATTCAAGGTTTAGAAAAGATTTCTTTATATTTGAATCAACAACCTTATTTGTGCAATCAAGGGGAGAAGTAATAGATTTTTCAATTTTCGACATCAATGGAAGATCCATGTTAACTGAGGTTGTGACAAGCAATTCAGAATCGTTAAGAATATTGTGTCTGCATATACCATCGATAGATTAGATTCCAAATTACAAATTGACTTTGAAAGAACACAAATCTTAGCAGTGAAAAACATCTTCCAACAGCCAATGGGAAAATAAAGATTTGTCAAAGGAATTTCCAATACTGTGTAACATCCATGAATCACAGAATTCAATAGTAATTTTATTAACATAAACCAGACGGGAATGTCATTAACAATATTAGAGGAAGGATAAAACTAGCACTTACGTCTTTGATGTTGCAAGGGGTTATGTTGATAGTGAAAAGTAAGATATTAGGTGAATCATAAAGGATCCTTATATAATAAAAAATATCATATCTCTAGATTAAATGGTAAGTTTTTGCTTGCAAAATTTATCTAGATTTGTGGACTTAACCAACAAGAGAGTTTGTAGAGTTGTGATTTTAATGTAAGATAATGAAAAATAGAAACTCAACTGAAAAAATAGTAGATCATTTTATGTGACAGCATATCACACCCTTCATATTATTTTTCTAAACTTATAATCAATTATTCAATTATCTCTTTTATCACTCTCATGTAATTAATTGAAATTAATTTATACTACATTATATAGATTTTACTAAATTAAAGTATACATATTTTATAATATGTAAACGTGAGTTAATAGGGGTCACACTCATATATATTAAAATATAAAAGTGAATACATTTATAGCCCTTGAATGAGTAGAAAGTAAGAAATCTATCTCTAGAAACTATCAAAATAGGACAAACAATTATCTCTTAGACTACCATTTTTTTATTAACACCCTTGCAGCCATCTATGAACATAGAAAAAGGATTCTAAAGAAAAAAATAGCTTTCCAACATAGCCACCCTATCAATAAACTACTAAAATCACCTGTAAAATAATATCATATGTTATCTATTCATACATGCTATAACTTTATATGTACATAATAAATCCATCTTTTGACTTTCCAACATCCTCCTCCTTGACAAGTCACTCTCTTCTTTAGTCAATGTATTCATCTAAGTTCCATCCCCTACCTCAATTACTTTCACATAGCCTTCCAAGGAATCGATGTCCACCTACACTTGATGCCTTTGCTCTACCATATCCATGTGCCAACTCCCCACACCACAAACACCTCCAATGGATCATCATCCTCATCATTTATATTTTTGCCCCATGTTTTTTTCTAGTGTTAGAACTCACCCTTAGATTTGGGTTATATAATTCCTCTAAAACCTCCAAAGATCATGAAGAAAAAAGTATTCTACTTGTGAGAGATTTCATATTCTTCTTCATTGTCTCATCATAGGGGAACATGGAGATGAACATGGATGTGATATTCTAATTCAAACAATACCTGATCATTTCCACTAAGGTATTTATCCCCCATCGCTAGTCCTAAACCATGCAACACCCACTTGTACTCTTTTTTCAAACACCTCCATGAATCTTCATTCAAACATGTCATTTGATAATGACATGTGTCATTTTCTCGAATTTCAACTAGATAAAAGAATTCACCATAACTACTACAAGGCATGTAATGGTGTTACCTTTCTACTAGATGCTAAATGACCTTAGCGTTATCACGGAAGTGTGTGAAATTGTACCTATCTTGAGTGTAACACTGTCTCATAAATTTTCTATTCCATATTCTAATTCTAGCATAGGTTTAAGATGAAAGTGACACTATGGAAACATAATGTATTTCATTCATTTATTGATGTCCCCTTTGCACTTTCCATCATCAAATCAAATATAATTTTAACTTTAACATGCAACATCATCTCCCTCATGGTAAAGATGCCAAAAAAATTCACCAATGAACTCATCTTTTCCTTGATTTGACATAACCACCGACCCAATTTATTATTTTGGACTTGGCTCATATAGATTTAATTCATAATGAGTTGAGAATCACCTTCTTGGTATAATCTTTGGTAAGCTAATTTTCAAACCAAATTGAACCCTAATATTGTCACTTGACATACAACCCATTACTCAAAGCTTGATCTACTCTATTTCTTACCATCCTTATAATCTTTTCTTCCTTGAGTTTATGATCACACATCCTACACCATCTTGTCCTAGATTCCTCACTGATGTGACATCAATGTTAATTTGTTAATTATTTAATTTGTGTTCAGCCCTCATATAGATTTGAACTTTGATAATATATTTACTATTAAAAAAATCTTCAAATTAAACATATACTTTTTTATTCCCAATTTTTTTTATAAAGGAAGCATTAAGGTAGGAACAGAAGTATGATGTTCATTTATTTGAAACTTTTTATCCCTGCAATCAACCATCAACATCTTTCAAACTTAGGGTGGAATTGCCATGTAGACTCTACATATTTCTTTTAAAATAACAATAAAATAAAATATTCAAAAGTCTCACATACTAGATGCAAAGTGGAGAATAGTTATTTTAAAATATAATAAAATAAAATATTCAAAAGTCTCACATACTAGATGCAAAGTGGAGAATAGTTATATGAGGAGCTTGATATGTGTCGATATTATAATAATATTTATAGTTTACAAATTTTTAAATAAGTATAATATTTCAATATAAAAAATTGAAGTTCAAAAATTATATATGTAAAAAGTTAACCATTTTAAAATTTACAAAATTAAAAAAATATATAAAATGTATACTATAATATTTTAAAGTTTACAAAATTAAAATAATAAATAAATTAATCAAAAATAATAAAATAAATTAAAATCTCTATTGTTAAAATATTTTAACTATTTTAATATTTTAAATCTACTAACATAAAATAAAATATAAATTAAAAAACATTATACTCATACTAAAAACATTACATAAATTTTTATTAAAAAAACCTAAACCTAAAAACAAAAAATTGAAATATTAAAAAGCCGTACCTGGTGGTTGTCAACGGAAGAACAGACAACTCGTTGCATATGAATGGTCTTCGTAGACGAGTGATCATCGAGTTGCAGTCTGCAAAGACCAGAGATGACGGACGACACTGGAATCAAATCCCGGCGATGGCTTTGAATCACATCTGGATTCCACTCTGACTGGTCAGCCTGCGGATCGATCTTCTAAACTCTACGAAGAAAAGCTTGTGTGGCTAAGTAATTGCGGCTTCCCCTGAACCTGTAAGATGCATAATAATCATCCTGCTCTTCTCTCGCATTATGGAGAAGGCTTACAAAATCTGCATTCGAATCGGACCAGTTTATCAGGGACACGTAGCTCCAGTTAACCGTATCGGCACACATTGTGTTGAAAACAACACAGCCAAACCCTCGGATAAAAATGATTACTTCGCCATTGTATCAAAACTGCTTAATCTCTTGCGGAACCTGTAAAAAGTTGAAAACCGCGCCATAAATTACTCCTAAGTCGAGGAAAATCGGAAAAGGCACGGAAATCTCGTAATTTTAGTGTAACTCGAGAAACTTAAGGAAGCGTCAGTATTGGAAGGCGAAAATTTGCAATCAATGTTCGCTTTCTCAACTGCGATTGACTAAGACTTAGTAGAAAACATCAACAAACATGCAAAAACAACATGAACGTCATAAAAATTTGGCTTCTTCTAGCAAATTTACCAGATTACAAGCCGCTTTGAAGACAAATTTTAAGACAAATTTTGAAAATGCACAGTTTTTTTATCCAGATTACAAGCCGCTTTGAAGATGATTTTAGGAAAATTCAACACAAATTTAGACTTTACCTTGCTGAGAATTCGCCAAAACCTCGCTGAAGCAAAGGCTATGATCTTTCTGATTTGCTTTCGGCCTGAGATCTAAACATTTTAGCATTTGTTTAACTCATATTATCTACACAAGCTTTATCCAGCGATTTGAGTGTAGATTCGAAAGAATGCCAACGACTCGTACTGCTCTCCACAAGCTTGCTATTCGCTTTTTCTGACACCGCTGTCATTTTTTATGACAAGGAAACTACCGGCACCATTTTTTTTATCGATCCCGTTTTGGCCTTTTCAGGCATCCGAAACTTTGAAAATTCCGACGAAAGTCTCCTAGGGAGAAAGCCTATCGGCTTAAAAAGGTTTCAACGCATGAACACCAAAAAGATTCGTTCCAAGCTAGTAATACGTCATCTCAAGAACTTTCAATTTTAAATCCTCATTGTTAAAAATTACAACAGAAAAATATTAAATAAATAAAATAATTCTAATTCTAATTTAAAAATAACTAAAACAAAATAATTTAAAAATATTTGTGGTTTTAGAAATTCAATCTATTGAACTAATATATTTTCTCAAGGAAACTCTATGCAAGAGGCTGTTGACCCCGTGGTACAAACAAAAGACACTAAATAATGTTAGAAATAACAAAACCTAATGCCAAACAGTCAGATACAAAGAATCTCAGATAAAGTCTACCTCTATCAAAAGCAAAGGACCGAAAACCATAGTCCTCATTACTAAAGATTAGCATGGGACAAGCCCGCATACTAAAAATATTCTTAACCACCAAAGTCTTGAATCTCTATTATATTAGAATAAAGGAACTTCTATAATTTTGAAAGAGAAAATATCAGTTAATATACTTATACATGGATGTCCTTACCTATTATCGAAAATTTATTTGGTTGAATATACAAACCTGGAAGATTTATTAACATGAGGTGCTCAATTATAGAGCTCACTCCTTAACAATTAGTATATCTAACAGAAAATCTAATGGAAATGTTTCAGAGAGCAGAAAATAGACAAATAGGCTTGGCAGCATAATCTCAGATGTTATTCCATTCTTCCTTGGGAGTGCGTAGCAGAATGGAAGGTGTCCATGTTTCTATCCGTGGGATAAACAGCTTATCCACACATAACATAGGCACTTGCAATTCAGGGGGCTTCAGTTTATTGTCTCTGAATGGAATCATGCACTCTATTACCTCTTCATTCGAATAAGGCAATCCTCCACTAATGGCTACAATTTCATGGTTCATCAAGTTAAAATCATTTTGAAAATTTGAAGCAACTGAATTTTTGTTGAAGTCTGCTCCTTCTCCTTCTATACCTCGTTGATCCAATGTTTTCTGAGAAGTGGCCTTTCTGTGTATGCGGCACAACACTATATCCTTCTGCAAAAAAAAAAATTAAAAATTGCTTGTCTAACGCTATACGGATTATTAATGTTACAAACTTTCTATTAGAATATAATAATACGAATCTGTCAACAAATTGAATTTGATATTAAATTGCAACTTATAAATAACAAAAGATAAAACCACCTTTCTTGCAGAGAGAAAATCTGGCATTCTATACTCATTCATGATCCAATCTGTTTTCTCTCCATTTGGGGCTTTTCCTATGTAGAAAACCAATGTCTTTTAAGCCCAATACATTGAAACTTATGATCTCTAACTGGTTTATCCGTTCCAGTAGCCTTCCAATAACCAGAGCTTGTAAGCCTGCTTCTTCTCGATTGAGCGCATTTTTTATCAACTGGAACAAAAAAGAACCATTCTCCTTCTCCAACAACCGCAAGATCTACAAAACCGATTGAATAAAGAAGAACCCACCAGGAATCTAATGATAAACGTTTTTGAACTTAAAATAAAAAACAGACCTAATAATAGTAAACAAACCTAAACCAATTCTAAACCCTTAAAAAACACAAAATGAACAAATTTATATATTGAGTACTTAGATAAACTCAAAACAATCCACGATTTAGACCATCCACATCTTCATTTTCAAGCATCTAAATCATATAGTCCACCCATGTTTTCAGTTTAGAACATCTAAATTTATATTCTCATAAAGGAAAAAAAATTGATTACCTGGCAGTTGCCATGGATCATAACGATACGAGTCCAAGGTTTCAATTACATCAAAACTGAAAGGTTGGCCTTGAACCATTTTTCTAAGATAAAATCCCACTAACTCCTCTTCTGTCGGATGAAATATGAACCCTGGAAGATCAAATTCTACATGCAATCTGCTCTCCATCTTTACAAATCTATTTACTTTTAATTCTCAACAATGGAAATAATTCTTTGCCTGTACTTTTATGAACAAGAAAATCAAGGAACATGGGATTGTAATGGGCGTTATCTTAGCATGTAGAGAGTCTATAATGGAGAAGAATTGTGGAAGTGTCTCACACGCAGAGATCATTCTGTTTTCCAGTCACTGTTTTGGCAGAGTTTTCCAGTCATTGAATTGGGTCAAGCAAATTGGTGGAAAATCGGGCATCGTCTATTTGGAAAAGTAAGATATCATTGTACATTTAATCTGGTCATTGTGTTCGCACGCGTTATCAAAGCTGCCGCCATGTCCACTTCAATAGAAATTTACCTCCATTACATGGAAAGAATCGTTAGCTCTTTGTTTTCTTTACCTCGGTTGCAAATTTTGTAAATAATAGTAAATTATTTTGTCAAAGATTTAACAAGTGATTTGTCAACTTATATGTACAATATATATACACACACATACATATATATATATGTATATATATGTACATACATACATATATATATATATATATATATATATATATATATATATATATATATATATATATATATATATATGTACATATATGTACACACACATATACATATGTATATGTATGTAGATATATGTACGTACATATATATGTACATATGTATATGTATTTACATATATATGCGTGTATATATATATATATATATATATATATATATATATATATATATATATATATATATATATATAGATATATATATATATATATATATATATGTATGTATGTATGTACATATATATATATACATATATGTATATATGTATGTACATATGTATGTGTATAGAGATATATATGTATGTGTATGTATATGTATATGTCGAGAGTAATTATTCTATAGGCGCCTATTTTTAGTTAATCCCAAGATTGTTTAAATTGGAGTTGGGATTTATAAAAATTAAAATAGGTGCCTCAAGAATGATCACTCTTGACTTAATATATAGTATAAGCTAGTGGCAGTCACGATGCAATAGGAAAAACATTATATTTATATTTATATTTTGATAAGGTTATTATAAAATTGTTAATTAATTCTTAATTAGAGTTGTATAAAGTTACTATAAAATTATGCTTCAAAATTTTATTTTTTTAATATACAGAGTTTAGTTTAGATAAAAAAAATTAATATTATTTTTGGGATATTGTAATGTAAAATGTTATAGTCAAACATAGATATATGGTTAGGGACAAAGTTACCATTACAGTTAATGTTAACCTTAGGGATAGAATTAGGGTTAGGGTTAGCATTAGGGTTAGGGTTGGAGTTAGGGTTAGGACTTGAGTTATGGTTAAGGTTAGGGTTAGAGTTATGGTTATGGTTATTGTTAGAGTTATATTTAAGCTTCAGATTAAGGTTAGGGTTAGAGTTATGGTCATGGTTAAGGTTAGGGTTAGAGTTATGGTTATGGTTATGGTTAGGGTTATAGTAAGGCTAGGGTTAGATTTTGAGTCAGGGTTAAGGTTAGAGTTAGAGTTAGGGTTTGAGTCAGGATTAAAGTTAGGGTTAGGGTTAGGGTTAGAGTCCAATTATGGTAGAGTTAGATTTAGGGTTAGAGTTAGGGGTAAAGTTAAGTTTATGGTTAAGGTTAGGATTAGAGTTATGCTCATGGTTAAGGTTAGGGTTAGAGTTATGGTTATAATTAGGGTTAAAGTTAGGGTTATTGTAGGGCTACGGCTAGGGTTAGGGTTAGGGTTAGGGTTAGGGTTTGAGTCAAGGTTAAGGTTAAAATTAGAATTAGGGTTAGGGTTTGAGTTAGGATTAAAGTTAGGATTAGGGTTAGAGTTCAATTATGATAGAGTTAGATCTAGGGTTAGAGTTAGGGATAGAGTTATGTTTATGGTTAAGGTGAGGGTTAGAGTTATGGTCAGGGTTAGGGTTAGGGTTATAGTAGGGCTAGGGTTAGGGTTTGAGTTAAGGCTAAGGTTAGAGTTACAATTAGAGTTAGCATTATGGTTAGAGTCCAATTATGGTAGAGTTAGATTTAGGGTTAGAGTTAGGGGTAGATTAGTGTTTATGGATAAGGTTAGTGTTAAGCTAAGGGTCAGGGTTAGAGTTAGAGTTAAAGTCAAAGTTAAGGTTAGGATTAGGGTTAGGGTTAGTGTTAAGGTCAGGGTTAGGGTTAGAGTTAGAGTTAAGATTGGCATTAGGATTAAAATTAGGGCAAGGGATAGGGTTTGAATTAGAGTTAAGGTTAGATTTAGGGTTATTGTTGGGATTAGGTATACAATTAGAGCTAGAGTTAGGGTGAAGGTTAGAGTTATAGTTAGAGTTAGAGTTAGGGTTGAGGTTAGGTTTAGAAGGAAATTTAGTGTTAGGATTAAGGTTAGGGTTAGAATTAGGGTTACAAATATAGTTTGGATTAGAGTCAGAGTTAGGATTAGGGTAAGGGTAAGAATTAGGGTGAGGATTAGTATTAGGGTTACAAATATAGTTAGGGTTAGGGTTAGGCTTAGGCTTAGAGTTAGAGTTAGAGTTAGGGTTATATTTAGGGTTAGAATTAAGGTTAGGATTAGAATTAGGGTTAGAGTTAGGGTTAAAATTAAGGTTAGGGTTAGGTTTAGCATTAGGGTTAGGGTTACAATTAGAGTTAGAGTTAAAATTAGAGGTAGCATTAGTGTTAGTGCTAGTATAAGAGTTAGAGTTAGAATTAGAGTTAGAATTAAGGTTAGAATTGGGGATAGGATTAGGGTTAGGGTTAGGGTTACAATTAGAGTTAGAGTTAGAGTTAATGTTAAAGATAGAGTTGGGGTTAGGGTTAGATTTAGGGTTAGAGTTAGAGTTAGGGTTGGGATTAGGATTAGAAGTAGGGTTAGGGTTAGAGTTAGAGTTATATATAGTGTTAGGGTTAGGATTAGGGGTAGGTCTATAGTCAGAGTTAGGGTTAGGATTAATGTTAGGGTTAGGGTTACAATTAAAGTTAGAGTTAGAGTTATAGTTAGGGTTAGAATTAGGGGTAGGGTTAGAATTAGAGATAAAGTTAGAGTTAGAGTTAGGGTTAGAGTTAGAGTTAGAGTTAGAATTAGAGTTAGAATTAGGGTTAGGATTAGAATTAGCATTAGGGTTAGGGTTAGGGTTAGGGTGAGAATTAGAGTTAGAGTTAGGGTTAGAGCTAAGATTAGAGTTATAGTTAGGGTTAGAATCAGGTTAGGTTCAAGGCTAGAATTAGGGTTAGGGTTAGAGTTAGGGTTAGGATTAGGGGTAGAATTTGAGTGACAATTAGAGCTAGAGTTAGGATTTGCATCAGAGTTAGAATTAGGGTTACAAATATAATTAGGGTTATAGATTGAGTTAGGGTTAGGGTTAGGGTAAGGGTAAGAATTAGGGTTAGGGCTAGAATTAGGGTTAGGGTTAGACTTAGAGTTAGGGTTTGAGCTAGAGTTAGAGTTATAGTTAGAGTTAGAGTTAGAGTTATAGTTAGAGTTAGAGTTAGAATTAGATTTAGAACAAGGGTTAGAGTTAGAATTAGGGTTAGGGTTAGGGTTAGCACAAGGGTTACAGTTAGAGTTAGGGTTACCATTAATGTTATTGTTAGTATTAGTGTTAGAGTTATAGTTAGGGTTAGAGTTAGGGTTAGAATTGGGGCTAGAATTAAGGCTAGGGTTAGGGTTAAGTTTAGGGTTAGAATTAGAATTAGAGTTAGGGATCAAGTTAGAGTTAGAGTTAAAGTTGGAGATAAAGTTGGGGTTAGGGTTACATTTAGGGTTAGAGTTGGAGTTAGGGTAGATTTAGGTTTAGAGTTAGGGTTAGAGCTAGAGTTAGGGTTAGAGTTAGGGTTAGGGTTAAGATTAGAATTAGGGATAGGGTTAGAATTAGAGTTACATATAATGTTAGTGTTAGGATTAGCATTATATATGGTGTTAAGGTTAGGATTAGGGGTTGGGTTAGCATTAAAGTTGGGGTTAGGGTTAGTGTTAGGGTTAGGGTTACAATTAGAATTAGAGTTATAGTTAGGGTTAGAATTAGGGGTAGGGTTAGGGTTAGAGTTAAGGTTAGGGTTAGAATTATGGGTAGGGTTAGGGTTAGAGTTAGAGATAGAGTTGGTGTAACTAGAGTTAGGGTTAGAGTTAGAGATAGAGTTGGTGTAACTAGAGTTAGGGTTAGAATTAGAATTAGAGTTAGGATTAGAGTTATAGTAAGGCTTAGGGTTAGGGCTAGAATTAGGGTTAGGGTTAGTATTAGGAATAGAGTTAGGGTTATCAAGGATTAAGGTTTGGGTTAGGGGTATAATTAGAGTTAGAGTTAGAGTCAGAGATAGAGTTAGGGTTAGGGTTAGGGTTAGAATTAGAATTAGGATTAGGGTTATAAATAGAGTTAGAGTTAGAGTTAGAGTTAGAACTAGAGTTAGAGTTAGGGTTTGTGTTATTATTGTGGTTAAGGTTATTTTTGGGTTACTAGTCATATTAGAGCTGATGTTGGTGCTATTACTACACTTGACCTTAGTGTTAGGATAATTTATAGGTTAAATTTTAATGTGGGCTAGTTCTATTATAGTGCCCATGATTAGTGCTATTGTGATACAAGTTATTAACCTTTTTAATATTGTAATCTCTCCCTCTCTCTCTCTACACCCTCTATACCCATCAATATCTCCTCCCCACTATCTAAATACACCCTCTAATATCTCTCTCTCTCTAGTCTCTAGATACACCCCTTAACCCCTCTCTCTAATCTCTAGATACACCCCCTTATCTCTCTCACCTTGCTCTCTAGATACTCCTAATCTCTCTCTCTGTCTAGATACACCCCTAATATATATATATATATATATATATATATATATATATATATATATATATATATATATATATATATATATATTCTCACTTATAAAAAATGTAATATTATTTCTAGTTACCAGTACATACAGGGTTAGGTTAAGGTATATAATTTACTTAATGATTAGTACAATCATATATAGAGTAAGAGTTAGAGTTAGGATCCAAGGTTTACAATTTCATTTATATGACACTCAGCATTATGGTTAGGGTCAATAAGTGGTTAAATATTACACTAATATAATAGACATGGTTAAGGGAGGTATCCAATTTAGGTGTAGTGTTTGAGTTTTTGGAGTAAAACTATGGTCAAATTGTGATATATGTTATACAAATGACTTGAATAGTGGAAAATTTTAAATTCATGAAAGGGAAATTATAAGTCCTAACACAACAATTTAGATGATGTAACAAGTGTGAAAGAATATATAAGAATCAATTTTATGGAAATTATTTCTCAATGATGATGTGCGAACATTATATATTGTTGAATTTTTAATAATGCTAATGCAATTTTTATTGCAATGATTAAGAATTATAATCAATAAATATGCCTATCATTAAGGACATCTTTTTAGACTTATGATTTTCTTTCTTAATTAATGTATTTAGTAGCCACATCCATTAAATAAATGTTTTGTAGTACAATAAATTTATTTTGTCTTGTTCTCTTCTTCATGAAAGTTACATAGAACAATGGGGAAATAAAACTACCAATGCAACTAATTAGAAGTAAAATTCTAAAATCGGAGACAAGAATGAACTATATACAAAAAAAAAATATCTTTTTAATGGTGTAAGCACATGTCACATTCTTCAATGGTTAGGATTCTTTTGTGACCTTTCTTTGAACAATGATTGTGAAAGACTTCTTTCATCATTGAGGGAAACCCATCCACTTTTGTAGATGTGGCACACAAGAATTTTTATGCATCTTCCATATGCATTACTTCCATTTCCTCAACATCATCTATTGGAAATATTGCGTTATCCACAACTTTAATTATAGTTGTGTACGTCTCTTTAATTATTTATAGGCATCTGTCAAACTCGGTCTCAAAAAATTATTTGAAGTCATTGAAGTAGTTAGGCTAGTATCAAATAATGTTTGATTCTCTATTCAAGGCATCCATAACTCAAATAGTAACCTCAAACTTATAAAAAAATCAACATATAGAAATAATTAGAATGAAAAATTATTAATATTTAACATAAATTCTTTCAAATGAGTAATGTTCAAAATAACATAAATAAACGTTAAAACTATTTCAAATGAAATAGTTAGATTGTAATGTTTGAAATATGCTGGCATTTCGTTCCACTTTTCAAACATTACAAACATAAATATTAATAAAAATCTATATATACTATAAAAAATATTTAAATAAAACATATACATAATCTAATTAAATAATGACAATATATAAACTAAATATATAATTCATTTATTTTAAATTAATCATTAACTTTAAGAAAATACAAATTTTATTGATAATGTGACCTTGTCATCCACATTAATGATAAACTTTAAATATGAAACATAAAAAATATTAAAAAATTTAAACATGAAAATATAAAACTATTATGAAGCATAAAAATCTAAAACATGCAAACTAAAATCATTTTGAAATATGCAAATCTAAAACTAATATGAAACATGGAAATGTGAAATTAAATTGAAACATGCACATTAAAAATTTGCAAATGAAATGTATTATCAAGTATCTATATCAAATATATTTTGAATCAATTTGAATTCTAAATCGAAATCAAACATACAAGGCTAAACTATATGAAACTTACTGAAATTGAAATCTAAATCAAAGGAGAATATTATAACTAATATTTAAACTAAATCTAAATACATAACTAAATCTAAATCTAAATGCAAAACTAAAATAAATATCAAAAATAAAAATAGAAATCTCACATGCAAAAAATTACTCCAAAACTTTAATCTGCTCATTTTCAAAAACTCTAATCTACTCCAATAATCTCCACCTCTTCCTCCCTGTAAAAACACAAAATGAAAATAAAATGAGGAGCTTTTGTTTTATAACCTATGAGAGACTCCTCATATCCTGCAATAGATGTCTTTTGACATTCCACAAATTTGTTTGCCCCCACTCCCCACAATGTTGGTGTAAATAAGTATTTAGTTATTACACTTTACTTAAATTTACTTAGATCAATGCATTATTTTATTATTTCTTAGGTGAGACACTTGGGAGTTTGCGTACTCTTATGAGTTGTCATATTGACAACACTGGAGTAAGCAACTCTAATTCAGCACATGGTGTCTACAACACTAGAGTTTGCATAACTAACTGAGTTGTCATGTAGACAATACAATTATTCACACACTTATTTTAGCACATGGTGTCTACAACATAATTTTACATGCTACACCTTTGTAGGCTTATCCTCTAATCATCGCACTTACTCTTGTGCTTAATGGAGGATAATCCGCTCTTGGTGGACATGTGCTTGGCTGTAAGACTTATTAGTATGCTGGTTCCTAGGCATTCTAGAAGCATTCCAGAGGCCTTTATATACATACACTCCTAGTGTACTTGAAAATGGTATTGAATCCTATATTTTTATTCTGATCATACTCTTTTGGTCTATTCTTGTGCTTGTGCGTGAGTTTCTTGATCTTGGGTGATTTTTCCTTAAGGCAAATTCTTACAAAAATAAGCATATTGAATGTGTATGGAAAAATATATTTAGCAAAAAGAAAATGTTTTATATTTAAAAATTTAATGAAATTATTTTAGCACTATTTTTTGGGTTCTATTTTTTTTGCCTTATTTTTTCAGGTCCTAGTTTTTGGCCCTATTTTTTGGGTCTTATTTTTTGGACCCTTTTTTCAGGCCCTATTATTTCGGCATCCATTTGGCTTAATATTATTTTGGCCATCTATTATTTCAAGAATTTTTTTAGTATTTTTTAATTCAATAATGAAAAAATATATTAAAAAATATATGATTCATCTACTTTAAATAAATAATTAATTTTAATAACATACAAATTTTATTGATATGGTGACATTGTCATCCATATTAATGATAAAATTATACTTTGAAACATGCAAATGTAAAAGTCTTATAAAACATTCAAATCTAAAACATGCAAACCAAAACTATTTTGAAATATGCAAATCTAAAACTAATATGAAACATGCAAATCTAAAACTAATTTGAAACATGCACTTTTAAAATATGCAAATGAGAAGTATTATAAAATATATAAATCAAATAGATTGTGAATGAAAATATAAATCTAAAGCAAACATGCAAGACGAAACTATTAAATACAGCCTAAACAATTTTGAATAGAAATTTAAATCTAAATGAAACTAATTAAATCTAAAATATAAATTAAAGTAGAATATTATAAATAATTTTGAATCTCAATTTACATATACATCTAAATCTAAATGAAAATCTAAATAAAAAATAGAAATCTCACCTTAAAAAAATTACTCCAAAACTTCAATCTGCTCCTTTTCAAAAACTCCAATCTAGTCCTCCAACAATCTCCATCTCTTCCTTCCTAAAAAAACATAAAATGAAAATGAAATGAAGAGCTTCTGTTTTATAACTTGTGAGAGGCTCCCCATATCCTCGAATGGATGTCTCTTCACATTCCACAAATTTTTTTCAAATTTCCCCACTCCCCACAAATGAGAAGCATAAATATACATGCAAAATTATATTTAACAAAAAAAAATCATATTGAAATTATTTCGGCCCTATCTTTTATGGGCATATACTTTGTCCCTATTTTTTTGGGTCCTATTTTTTTGGGCCCTATTGTTTCGGGCTTATTAGTTTGGCCTCCATTTGGCTTCCTATTATTTCGGCCAGCTATTATTTTAGAAAATGTTTTTTATTTTATAATTTTATAATTTAATATTTAATTTGAAAGTTTGTAATTGCTCCATTTTCATTTTTATTGATAAGGAATCTTGGCATATTCTTGTGCTAGGCATTTGTGCTACCATTGTATAGAATGCATCTTGGCATGATCACAAATTCAAGTCAAATTACATAATAGAATAGTACTTTTATTTAAAATTTAATTGTATAAAACTTTTCAAAAATAGAACTTCTCTACATGTAGGTTAAATATTTTTTAAAGCCTCTATATTAGATTTAAAAATATAAAAAATAGTGTCCATGGTATTAGTGTTAAGAAGTTGTTCAAGAAGATTTAACTAAATTGTTTTGCTATATTTTTTTCTAAATCATAGGCTTTATCAATTTGTTTGTGTTTGAAGGAAATTGATTTTTAAATTGACAGTTTGCAGTTGAAAAATGGTTTATACAGTTGTGATAGACATGCCATAAAATATATCATAGATTGTAAGAATTTAACAAGAAACATTCATCAACAATTAAAATTAAAGTCATAGAAAAAGCTAAGAGTAAGATTAGAAGGATGATTTGTTAATATGTTTTACCATAGAATAAAGAAATATAAGTCTAAAATTGATTGATTTTAATGGTCACGTGTACATTTAAATATGTTGATTGATTATAAGTTAAGAATTATTATACAAACCATTTTTAATTTTCAACTAATTGACAATTAACATTTGAAATTTTGGCTATTTATTATATGAATTTCCATATATAAATGTTTGGTTAGCAAAAGATAGAAAAATTATTGTAAAACTCTAACAAGAAATTTCTTTGGTTAGATTTTATTATTAAAATTGGCTTTCCATATTATTTAAAAGAGACACCTTGTACATATGCTTTATAGAGATAATCATATTATTCTTTTTTTTTTAAATTTCCATTTCATCATTAATTTTCTCTTTGGGAATTGTGCAATATCCCCTAAACTCATGTTAGTTCTTTTCTTTTCTATAGGTGAATGTTTATAAGCCTAGGCAAGTGCCATTTTGCACATGGTCCACATGACTAATATGTTTTCCCCATGATTTTTTGGGCCATTTGGAAAGAAGGCAATTAAATAGGAGCTCAATCATTTGAAGTTGGGAAACCTATACTTTTCAAATGGTACATGTAGCCAACATTTTGGTGTTTTTCTTTTTACATGCCTGCTTCATGTGCTTCTAACTTGATAATAGTTTGAACAATGACAACTAACATATGAAAAGTTTCTCTAATATTTTGATTGTTACTAAATTTTAAGCCATGTTGTGTAAGTTGCGCTCATTTTTCCTTTAACTAGTCATCTTTTGGGTTTTGTGTTTTCCCATAACTTCTACCATAAATCACATATTTGTGAAGGTGTAGAACATAAACTAGGTTTTGTGCATATCTTGCTATTGTTACAAATCATAAGAGACATTTACCTGAGGTATTGTATTAATTTTTTTTCACAGCTATTATATTATTTTGTATTTCACCTACATCTCTTTAACCCTATTCATATTTTCATGGGTTATTATTGTGTTGGTTCTCAAAAATTTTGGTGGAATTCCAATGAGCCTTGCTTCCTCAATGCTGGGAACATCAACAAAATCTTGGCCAACTTTTCTGACTAAAACCAAATATCTCAATCTCCACACTTCAAGCTCTGAAAACCCTTGTAGGTGTACATTTATCTCAATTCTTTAGGTTAGGTTGAAGTTTTCTTTTGCAAAATTTATCACTAATACTCTTAAGATGGAAAATATCTTCTCAAGGAGGAACTAGAATTATAAGGTTGAATGCTTTTGGAATGTTTTTATAATGTTTTAAAATGATGATTAATAATATGGATGAATGATATGCAAATGATTAACGTAAAGAATCACACCAACATGCAATTGCACATCAACTCAAATGAATCAATAGACCAATCTCTTTATCCAATTTCAACAAATGGATTCAACCTTGCACATACTTATCATCAACTATATGATGAAGAAATTATTAAATGAAACCCTAGTCTAAATAAAATTAACTCCAAATAAAGCAGATCAAATAAACAAATACCATAGTGTAGTATGAAAATATCTAATAATTAGAGTATTCATGAAGTTTGATCTATCTAATGATAGTTTTAGATCCAAGAGGACAATAAAGTATCTGATTATTGCAAAACCAATTAACCAAATTGAGATAGAAACACCATATTTTATTGATTAATCAATTATAACTCTCTCACAACAACACATAGTTGCTCTACAACTTTTTCCTATTTTCTTGCTCATGAGTTTTTTTTGAATTTTGGATGAGTGTGGATGTTCCCAAGGGGTTGAATCTAGCCTCGTATTCCTACCCAAACTTGCTCCTCATTCTGACTGTGATTGGGGTTACCCAAAGCAATGTTGATGTCATTCTTCCTATTGAGGGGATGCCAGTGGAGTCAACGGCTCTGCCAGTGGGCTAGGAGATTCATACGAGCCTTCCTAGGGCTCAATTGGTAGGCCAGGAGATTCAAACAGGCCACAACAAGGCTCTAGGCTGGAAGGAAGTGGTCCTTGGTGAGAAGGAGGCTCTCATCCCGGTGGAAGCTCCCAAAGTGATTAGCAGTGCCGATTAAGTGGAAATTCTAGTTTCAGACAGCTTGGTCGATAGCGTGTTTGCCAGTCTACAACTCTGCCTACATTGGTAGATTTGTTTCCTTCCGTCCATTGATTGAGATGGTTAGGAAGTGGGTGAGTCAGAGATGGAAGTTGAAGGGAAGTGTTATGGTCTCAGCTATGTTAGGAGGCCTATTATGTTTTAAGTTTAAGGTAATGGAGGATATGACAATGGTGATGGTAGGCTCCTATTCATATAGAAAGCTTAGCTTGGTGGTGGCTAAATGGCATTTGGTGTTGGATCTAGTAAAAGAACTAAATAAGATGGCTCTAGTCTTGAAATCTATTGGGGATTCCTTTGGACACTTTGTGGCAGCAGATTTGGTCACTTTGTAGAGATCCCAACTTGTCTTTGCAAGGTTCAATGTTAATGTAGTAGTGGGTACTTTGTTACCTGAGTCTATCATCCTGAGCTTGAAATGGGATAAGAAGATTCAACCCATTTTTTTATGAGAATGTGAGTGTGTTTTGTCAAAAATGCTCATCTTTTGAGAATGTGTTTGTTGACTATAGGAAGTCAGATAGAATGGCTGAGGAGAAAATTGAGGATGATCCTGTAATGGGAGTCCTTCCTCCTCCTAAGGTCTCAGGGGTGGTGGACAGGCCTCTTGAGGGAAGTAAGGAGGTGACTCTCTCTATCCTGGGGGGAAAATCAAAGAAAAGAATCCTCCAAAGGATAAGGATAGGGAACTAACTCCTTCCCTTGGGGGGGTGTTGAGTGATAACCCTAATGTTGGGTAAGGGAGGATAAGAATGAAGGAGCTAGAGGGGAGGCCTGGCTCGGTTCAAATTTGAGAGTTATTCTGCACATAGGAAGGGGAGACAAAGGGTTTGGAGGAAGGAGAAATTGATTCTTTCCCCTTTTTACAAGGCATTGAGGAGCTTCTCAATACCCCTTCAAGGAACCTAGTGATGGCGGAGGTCTTTCAAAGGGGCACTAATAAGGCTATGGAGAAGGGAGAGGTGAATGATGAGATTGAAAGAGAGGTGGCCAAAGTGCATCACTAGAATGAGGAGGAGCTGCCAATTAAGATGGGGGAGCTGGCCTAGCTAGATGATAAAGAAGAGAAGTGGCAAACACAAAGATGAAAAACAAGGGTTTCAAGGAAACTGGAAGTGATTATGGAGTTGAAGTTGGATATAGGGAAGTTAGGTAAACAAACTAAGAAAGCCAAGCAGATGACTAAGGAGGTGGCAAGTGGTAGGCAAGCCACTTTGGAATCCTTAACAAAATGTAGGAAATGATCTTTCTTTCTTGGAATATGAGGGGGTTGAACAACCCTCATAAGTAGTTTTCCCTCAAACAATAGTTGGCAAACTAGAAAATCGATTTCCTACTTGTCCAGGAGGTTAAAATGTCTATGGTTAATTTGGTCAATATGGCAAGTTTAATTTGGCTTGGGGAAAAATTTTGCTATAGTAAAGTAGAAGGTGCTTCAAGAGGGGTGGCAACCTTCTGGAATCTAGATGTTGGTAATGGTAGTCTTATCTATAGCTCAAAGTTCTTTCTTATTACTAAGCATAGGATACGTGATAGGAAATGGAATATTATTAATGTTTATGCCCCTAACACGAGAAATGGTAGATATAGCTTAAGGGAGGAGCTATAAGTTTTTATTTCTCAAAACAAGAACACCTTTTTTTATGGGAGATTTCAACTCGCCTCTATACCCTTCAGAGAAAATTAGAGGAATGATTGATTTTACTAATAGTATGAAGGATCTAGTTGACTTTATAAATGATAATGATCTTTTGTATATGGAGATGCATGGAGTGAAGTTTACATGGTCAAATAGTAGAAAAGGGGTTGACTTAATCCAAATCAAACTGGATAAATTTTTGGTCTTGGTAGCATGGGAAGGATTATCTTCCTCCTCTCTTACGAGATTACCTAGGATGATTTTAGATCATGCCCCAATCCTTTTTAATTGGAAAGAAGATTCCTTAGGGTGCCCAACACCTTTTAGATATGAACTTATGTGGCAATCCCATCCTAACTTTAGCTCTAGAGTGGCTGAGTGGTGGGGGATAAGAATAGAAGGGACAACAATGTATCGACTCTCTCTCAAACTTGATAATGTAAGGAGAAATGTGGTGCCTTGGAAAAAAAAGGTTTTTTGGGGACATCTTTAAGACCAAGGCGGACGTGGAAGGGAAGTTAGTGGAACTCCAAAAAGCTATGGGGGAAGGAATACCTACAGATAACATGATCTAAGAAGAGGGGAACTATAGTAAAGTTTGGAAGGAAACTTTGAGTAGAGAGAAGATTTACTGGAAATAGAGATCAAGGGAGTTATGGCTTAAAGAGGGGGATAGGAACACTGCATTTTTTCATAGATCAACTTCAATCCATAGAAGGAGAAACACTATTGATAGTATTAGAGATGACAATAATGCAAAGTTGAATGAACCTAAAGAGATTGGGAACTGGGTGATAGCTTACTTCAAGAACTCCTTTAAGGAAGAATAGAGGGACTTCAGAGAGGAGAATCAATAGTGGCTAATTGAGTCTATGCCCTCGATGATCTCGTCTAAAGAGAATGAAGATCTTGTGCAGATGGTGATAGAAGAGGAAGTCCATAGAGTGGTGTTTTCCATGAAAGCCTATAAATCCTCAAGTCCTAATGGTTTCCTGCTGGCATTCTTTTAGCACTTTTCGGAGCTAATCAAGTTAGATCTCCTTTGGGTGGCTCGTGACTTCTTTAGGACTGGGAAGCTCCTCAAATAGCTTAATACCCTCATTGTGCTAATTCCCAAGGTGAAAGACCTAGAGGTTCTATCTGATTTTAGACTGATCAGTCTTTGTAACACCACCTGCAAGATTTTCTCTAAAATTTTGGTGAATAGGTTGAATTTTCTTCTACATAAGTTTATTGGGAAAATCCAGAATGGGTTTATCCTAGGTTGAAAAATCCTGCATGGTGCAATAACGACGCAAGAAGTTTTTCACTATATGGAGAAAAGTGGTAATCTTGGTATGGCCCTAAAATTGGACATCTCTAAAGGTTATGATAGGGTCAATTGGACTTTTATACATAAAGTTATGGAGAGGATTGGTCTAAGTCAGAAGTTTATTAGAATGGTAAAATCAATGGTGGAAACTATTAACTATTCTGTGATGGTTAATGGGACATCGTGGGAAAAATTTAAAGGGGAGAGAGGAAATAGGTAGGGTGAGCCTATCTCTCCCTACCTATTCATTATGGTGGCTAAAGTTCTAGGGAGAGTGCTCATGAGGAAGTGGGAGGGGGGAATAATAAAAGGAATTAAACCTGCATCCACCTTACCTCTAGAAATGATCCAAAAATTTGTGGATGACACCTTCCTTAGTGGGGAATCCTTGGTGGGTGAAGCTAGAGCTTGGATGTCAATGCTAGAGATATATGCTATGAAAGGGGGACAAAAGATCAACTTTGACAAAAGTAAAGTGTTATTTTTTAATACCCCTTTTGACCTTCAACAAAGGATTATTAATATTCTTGCTTGTAATGTTACTGAGTTACCAGATACTTATTTGGGTCTTCCTTTAACTATGAAAGAGGTTAGTGTTAACTTCTGGAATAGCATTTTGGAAAGGATGGAGAAGAAGGTTATTGGATGGAAAGGAAAAACTCTGAGTAGTGAAGGTAAACTACAACTTCTGATCTCCTCTCTCCAAGGATTACTAGTGTACTTCCTATCCATAGTCAAAATTACTCAATGTATGGCTAATAAATTAGAAAAAATTCAACGTAAATTCCTATGGTATGGGGGAAGTGAGAAGGTAAGATTAAACTTGGTCAGTTGGGATACAATTTGCAAACCTAAGCACAGGGGAGGATTGGGAGTGAAGATGATGATTGATTTGAACAATGTGCTTCTCACAAAGGTGGGGTATAATTTGATGAAGGGAGACTCTAATTGATGTAATATAATGAGAGCTAAGTACCTTGGTAATCTTAATTTCTCTCACTGTACCTAGACAAATGATCTTCCTATGGGCTCTAATATCTGGGGTAACATCATGACAAATAGAACCCTTCTGAGGTAGGGTGTAAGGTGGCTTGTGGGAATGGTAACCAGATCAATTTCTAGGAGGATCCAAGGCTTACAGATAAACCTTTGTCAAGAATTTTTTTTGGATCCCTTCAATATAACATCCATGATATGGGGGGTAGAATGGTGGCGGATTATATTGGCCCGAGAAGAAAATGGAAGAAAATGAGGTTACAAGAGAATGACTTAATAGGAAAGGCCCTGAGTGATGAGCTGAATTCTTTGCTCAAAGAGTACAGGATCCCAGGAAGAGATAGGATGGATTAGTTCATTTGGAGGGTCACCTCAGCTAGTTAGTTCTCGATTAAATTTTCCTACAGGCTAATGTTTGATAAATCTCTTGAATCTAATGATTGGGGAAATGTTTCGTTTAACCATTTGATCCTGAAAATCAACATTTTCTAGTTGACCACTATCCATGGGAAAATTCTCACTATTGACAACTTGAGGAAGAGGGGGTTCCAATTACCTAACAGATGATGTGTGTATAAGAGGGAGGAAGAGAGCATCAACCATCTATTCCTACACTACAGATTTGCTACTAAGGTGTGGGGGAAAATCCTCTAGAAGATTGAGGTGAATTGGGTCTCCAATGCAGAGGTGGGCATTTGGTGAACTGGCAGGGCCTCTTCACCCATTCCTTACTTATCAACTTGTGAAAGATTATTCCCCCTAGGTGTGTTGGGGTATTTGGAAGGAGCAAAATAATAGGGTGTTCAGAAATGTGGAGAGGGAGGTGAAGGTTATGGTTGATATTGTCTCCAAATTAATATTTGATAACATTAGATGCAACAATTGGAGAAAACGAATGTTCCCCACTTCTACCTTGGAGATAAGAATTACAAAGTGCTGGTCATTGATGGATAGGATCACGGAGATTGACAGCTCAAATCTTATGGCTAGAAAGAGAACTTGATGGGAACCCCCACCTGATAACTAGGTCAAACTTAATTTCGATGGTGCTGCCAGAAAGGAGGGATCAATGGGGGGAGGGATTGTTAGGGACTATAAGGGAAGGATGTTGCTGGCTTATGCTGGTTTGTTAGGGAAAGATTCAATAATGTTGCAGAGGTGATGGCTCTGTACTGGGGTTTAGAATTTTTCTTGAGTGTGGGATGACAAAATGTACAAGTTGAAGGTGATTCTAAAGTCATTATCAAGACAGTTAAAGGAAATATGTGAGAGGGATGTGCTATTAAAAGTATTATTAATGATATCAAGTACAAATTAGCCACCCTCAATAGATTTGATTTGAATTACATTTTTCGAGAGGGAAATAGCATGACTGGTGGCATGGCGGTGGTTGGCTTAAAACTAGAAGGGCTAAGAGGTTGGAGGAATTTGAATGCTTTGCCAAATTTGGTGAGGGAGTTAGTGAATAAGGAAATAAATAATTGTGAATCCTAGCTGGTTACTTTATATAATGTTGTTGAGTTGGCAGGGTCAAAATGTACTTGATGCTTATGTGGTAAGGAGAAAAGGCTTGACTATGGGCAATAATTATTACTCATGGCCCAAAAATTGGAAGTTTGAAATTGGGGATTTTTTATTCATTTCCCTTTATGTATCATCATATGCCGTGCATAAAAAAGATTTATATTTTATAGATTTCTGACGTGTTGGAAATGATGAAATCGATTAGGGGAAAGATCGTGGTGACCAACTTGTGATCTTTCTCACCAATTTGGCAGGTTCCATTATTACTATTAAATGTAATTATAATCTTTTTTTTTGGGTTTATCTTTCTAAGAGTGAAGTATTTTTTTAGGGCCTAGGTTTTGAACAAAGAGAGTGGAGAGGAAAAAAATATAGAGATGGGAGGTGACTTGTTGCATAGTGAACCAGCTATGATCGATAATAGTGAGAGGAAGCCCTTGGTCTAGTACATTCTAAGAGAGGGTGGTTTTGTCCCATTCATGGAGACCCTCAATGGTTATGATGAGAATTTCTCGATGTAGTTTGTTAACTCATGGCAAAATCACAAGGTGACCATTAATGGTATCTCATTTCATGTTTCAAAGGAGGTGATTTCTATGGCGATGGGAATGGCGATGAGGGGAAGAAAGTGATAGAAGGTGACATGGGTGACTGATGAAACTAGTCTACAATATTTCTTTGAGGATGGTGAGGAACTAGATTGACACAGAGGCGGTTTTGTGAGGGAGAAGTTGCCTGACCTACGGAACGAGGTTTGTCTAATTTTGATGAAATGTCTTACCCTGGAAGGAAGGTATGGAGTTTTCTACTACTACCATTTTCCTCTCCTTAATAATTTTAGACACCATGATTATCTTTCAATTCCTTTCTTCCTGCTGCATTATCTTGAAGATTCTGTTGTGGATGTGAAAGATAAAATGAGAAGGGGGGTTAATTTTACTATTCTGCATCAGGGTCTTATTTTTAGGTTGTACCAATTTCACCTTTCCTTGGTCCCCCCTAGGATTGTGGAAGTTAATATTCCTATTCACCAAAACTCTAGACCTCATATGGCCCCCCTTAGGATTACTGGTCATAGAGTACCCACCCCTCAGCCCTGTCCTAGTGGGTCCCTAGTTAATCCCTCCCTTAGGGGGAAAAAAGGAAAAGGTAAGGAGAAAATGAAAATGGAGTCAGAGGATGAGGAGAGAGGTGGAAGGAAGAGGTCGGGGAGGTTGGCTAAGTCTCAGGCTAAGAGGAAGTTAAGGGAGGGAGCCTTACAGGAGGAGGAATCCAATTTTGAGGATTCGGGCTGCCACAAAAAAAGAATGAAGGAGAAAATTGTTAAATTTGGTAAGGGAGGTATAGAGGGGGTTGAGGAAGAGATTTCTGATTCCTCCAAGTCAATCTCAGGTAATGACAAAGAGAATAAGGAGGTTTCGCATGTCTCGACAATGATTGCGCCTGGGTGTGTGGACCTAACTAAAGATCAATTCCCCTAAATGGTGGACAGGATGCCTTCCCCCATTATGATCTCCTCCACTATTAAGGCAAGATCTAAAAAGGCCACTAACCCCCTTATTGTGCAGGATACATAGGCTGGCAGGAATGGTCATCTAGGTGCTTCAGATAAGGCTAGTAATGAGCTACAAGAGAGAATTCTTGCACTAGAGGAAAGAATGGGACTATTAACCAAGTTTAAATTAAAGTCACTCATGTAGTGGCCACCACTTTGTGCCTGTTGAGGGAAGCTAAAGGGGACCTACCCAAGGAGGACTCCAAGCTACTTTATGACTTCCTAACAGAAGACTGGGTGAATGTCCTCCTAGGGAAGAAGGAGGTCAAGAAATTTTAAGGGCTCCTCCCCCTTCTTCTTTTTTGCATGCTGTTAATGTGCTAGTTTACAAACTTTTTCAGTTTTAAGGCCATCATGCCTTTGTTTTTGTTAAGTGACTTCTGTTGGTTAACACCCATTTTGTTTATAGCCTATAAATATCTTTATAATTTTAGTATTTACTTTTGTTGCTTGTTAGCAACATTTTTTTTAAAGCTTGTAGGTACTATATTAATTATAACATAAACTTATGTTTTTATTTTAAAAAGCATTAGGGGTTAGTTCAGTTCTGATGGTTATCTATTGGTAGTCGTCTAGCTTGTCTGTAATGGGCCAGCCCCCTTGTTTTGGCTGCTTTTATTTCAAAAACATAATTTATTGATTCAAATAAAAGAAGTACAATTGATTTGTGTTCAAGTTGCATTACCTAGTCATACTACAATAAGCATCCACCTAGTGTCTCATAATTTATGACATTTATTCGCTATATAACTCTATCTATACCTAATGCAAATCATGGATAACTTTAGAGGTTTATATTCGCCAAATGGTGAATTTCACTCATCACTTAGATCTTGAATTTGGCAAAAAAGAATTCACTTTTGGGTTGGCCATGTTGCACACATTTTATGAAAATTGGGTCCTATGCTTAGGTCAATCGCCAATAACGATACATAATTATTTGTATTTTGGTGATGACTTCACAATGTAATATAATATTTCTAAGACATGTCTTATTTGATGGTCACATTCGCCCATCTATGGTACAAATTTATGTAAGGTTATATGTAAAGTACATAGACTTGATAAGTGTCTCTATTATGGAGATTTTTCAGAGAACTTTTTATCCTTCTAATCTTTGGCCTGAAATAGATTATATTATGGACAAATGTCATTATTGTAGAAACTCTCTTTGAAACTTGTTGATCTTTAACATTTTAGCCTGAAATTAGCTTTATAAAAGATTGGCTAGGATTTTACAAAATTTTTATACAAAAGAATAAATTAATTTTTTTCCTATTTAAAAAAAATAAACAAATCATCAATACAAATTAATTTTTTATCCCTAAAATAATGTTAGATTTACCATCCTTTATACATATTTTTTCAAAGGAGGGTTTCCTAAATCCCTAATGCAAATGATACTTTATCCTTTATAAGATCAAATTCTCCATGCAATCTTCTATCCATCTTTACAAAGCTAATTAGTTTCAATTCTCAATAATGGATATAATTCTTCGGTTGTACTTTAATGAAAAAGAAAATCAAGGAACATGGGATTGTAATGGGTGTTATCTTAACATCTAGCTCCTGTTAGAGTTTATGAAGGAAAAGAATTGTGAAAGTGTCTCACATGCAAAGATCGTTATGTTTTCCAGTCTTTTTTTGGCAGAGTATGGAAGGACAAAATGTTTGCAGTCAATCCAAAATGGTTGAAGTTATGCGGAGATTGAATATTGAATTCGGTCAAGCAAATTGTAGGAAACTTAAGATGGCATCGTACTTTTATTGTGTTCATTATGTTCCCACGCGCTTTCATAGCGATTGCTCTCTATTTCGATTTCCACATCCACTTCAACAGAATTTGACTTTGATAACAAGGGAAACCATTGCTACACGCTTGTTTTTACCCTCGATTGCAATTTTAAAAAAAGTTATATTGATAGTTAATAACATGCGCGTTGTTACTTTATTCAGTAGTTTAAACAACATACATTAAGGTTTGACTAAACTAAAAGTGTTAAATAGTCAAAGTTGACCTAATTTTTCAAACTTAACTTCTTCCTTAGAATGTGAGGTTTAAGGTTGACTCTAACTTATATGTACATGTGAGGAAATGACTTATAAGTTCAAGTCAAAATTAGAATATCTCATGTAGACCATAAATACCATAAATATTAGAAGTTTTTATGTTAGTTTGATGATATAGATGATGAAATAAATCATTTGGTTGTTTATAATAGTTTCTCCTAATATTGAAAGTTTATGTGGATTTGATAGAAATAGATTTTTAATCTATAGGCTTGTAGTTAAATTTTTTATTATTAAATATCATTGATGAAAAAGTTATGTTTACACTATGGAATGTAAGAGTTTGCCAAAAAAAAATTTATGAGCCCTTCCTCGAGATTTGAAATCAAATCTAAAAATAAAATAGGCTGATTAAGATAATCATGAAAAAACTAAGAATGAGATTATAAAAGTCATGTGTACATTTAAACATGTTTATTATTTAAATAAAAATAATTATATATGCAATTTTCAACTAATTGACAATATCCATTTTGATAGTCATTTTCATATGGTAAAACTATGATAAAGTTACAACAACCTAATTATTACTCCCCTTATCTTCATTTGGCATTAGTTTGTGTGCCAATCTTAAAATATTTATCATGTTTTATAATGTTTCGTCATGCTCTTTTTCTATATTTCCAGTGATTCTTTTGTTAAGGATTATTTAATTATTATTTAAATTCAGAAATTTAGGAAAATTTTATGAAAAGATTTGTAACATTTTTATTAGGATTTCTAGAAAGCACAGGCTATGGTTTGTAATCAAATAAAATTAATACCGTATGTGGTTTATTTAACATATAGAATGAAATTCAGTGGCTACACTGTAATGAAACAACTTCTCCTCCATTGTTCAAATCATCTTATAACATGTTGCCCTAGTATTTATCATACTCAAATTCCAAAATTTTCAATCAAAATGTGCAAGAGGACATAAAAATTCAATTTTAAAGTGTTCAAAGACTTATGCAATTCTTGGTAGTCTAATGATTTCAAATCCTCCGGCTAATCACCAGCTCTGCCTTGCACTTCAAATTTTCAAATTCCACCATCTAAGTCAAGTTATGGCAAGTTAATGAAGAGCACCAAAATACATACTTTTCACTCAATAATTAACCATTAACCTTTAAAAAGGTTAAGGTTCGAGGGTCAAAACATGTATTCTAAACCAAAAACCTTAACTATTAGCTGGGTCAAAACACATATTCTGAACCATTAGCCTAAGGTTTGGGGTCCAAAACACTTGTTTCACTTTGAAATCTTAACCTCTCCATCAAAAAGAGGTTAAGATAAATTTCCAAAACAGTATTCTGAACCATAAACCTTAACCTCTTGTCCAAAAATGTTAAGGTTGGAAGCTCGAAACACACATTTCTAGAATAGTTATTAACCTTTTTTTTGAATAGTGGAAAGTCTTGAGAACTAAAGCTTGAAGAAATGCGAAATCATAGAACCAGAAACCAAACTATATGTTCACTGCAAGTGCACTTAAGAGAATAAAGTTGTGGCAAAACATTTACAAAATGAGTTTTATGCTTTACCATGCACTCTTCTCAACGTGCCTATATGTGAGTCAGATATTTGGTGAAGACATTATGCAGGGATAAGGTCCATTTGGTTGTTGGCGAACTCTTGTAAATATGCATCCATGCACATATGGGAGCTAAGGCACCGCGCATGAACAGTTTAACATATTAAATTGACATCCTCGCTGCCTATACAAAAATTGGAGCTATAGAATAGGGTATGGACATCTGTCAAAGCATAAATGATAGATATTTTGTTAGAATTTTTAGTTACAACAACCCCAGTAGACACGTATGGAAAATGAGGAAACCATGGCAAACACTTGATCTGTTTTACTAGTTTATCTGCGCCCTTTAACCAACGGCATTCAAAATATGGTGGTCGTAGCAATAACAAGAGGTGAATCATGAGCCACATGTGTATATGACTGGTATTGGAAACCGAAGCATGTGAACTGTTTAGTGGAATGTCTCTATTCTCAGCCACAGCTTTCCTTCATCTCTCAACCCATTCAAAAGCATAGACAAGGCACGTAAGCTGATTAAAGGAATACGTTTGATATGATAAAGCTTGGAATGTTTTGAATGCATAGCAAGACATGGAAGTATCAAAACAGACCCCGATTTATTTGACAAAATGTTAAACCTTGAAGTGTTGATATTGTGAACAGATTGAGAGAAGTGTCTCGGTTGCAAAACTCACAGTAATGATAGGATGGAAAAGCATCGATCTACCTCATTCATGATCGATAGCATCGGCATGTATCATGACTAAATTGAGGCACAAAAAATAGTAATAGAATGAACCAAGGCGTATGAGAAGAAACTGCAGTCAAGGCACAGACCAGCTTCAATAAGTTGCTCTCCACATTCTATCCTGTGGGCAAAGAAATTCATAAGTGACATGGGCACCAGTCCAAGTACAAAAGAAAGGATTGTTGATAATGGTTTCCCTCTGGAGTTTGGCAACCTGGATTTCAAAGAAGTAATCTCTGCATGCTTTGGCCCAAATAGAGGAAGATGCTGTCGTTTTGTTAATGTTGTAGTTTGCTATCCAATGTAACAATGTTCTGTGGCTTGGGTATAAACATTGTCACCTATTTTCGCTGTAAGGGGTGTACAAATATAGAGGAAGTGGAGAGCACACCAAGGTTCGAGGAAGTCTAGTTGAAGTGTTTGAAACCACTCTCCTCATCAACTGAAAACTATAGAGAGTGCTTGAATGCCAGTATTACATTTCTTTGCAATCTTGGAGGCCTTGAACACAAGCCCGTCTTGAGCAGGGAAGTAAAATGATTGCATTTGAAGACAGAAACAAGGTGCCATCCTTCCTACCCGAGTCATAGTGGAAGCACTTAAATGATGTTTAGGGAGCCGTTGGAGGACCTTTATAAAGAACCACATTTGTAAAATCTCAAGAAAGTAACCATGCTCAGTGTTTTGATCAAATTTTCACCAAGTATTTAAATGAGCTCATCCAATGGTAATTTAGATACAATCTTTATGAGGACATATCACATGTTGAGGCATGTAAACTCTCAAAAATCCCTCAAAGGCTTGTGGATATGCTAATTTGAACATTTGATGCTCATTGGGTAAATAGAATCATCCAATGTGATCAATGTTATAGAGGGTATGCATGCAAGATTTGACTATATCATCATATGATCTTTTCTATTTTTTTTTAAAAGGATCATAATCTTGGAAGAATGAGATGCTTGGCAATTCTAAATGCAATTGGAGAGATGGTCAACATAAAGTCAATATTTGGTGGACACGTATATATGTCATGTACATGTTGTCTTGGACACAAGTTGGATATATACTCATTAAGGAAGTGACGTAATTAAAATAAGTGGTTCATGTATCAAAAAGGGACTGGTAAAGAATGATTATTCAATCTTCTTTTGGAAGAAGTCTAGAGTCTGAGTCTTGGGTGATATTTAAGTTAAATTTTGTAAAATTAATTAACCTCCCCAAAATTACGTATTTTGGAGGTAGTTATTAACCATGAAGGGGTAGTTCTTAACCTCTATGTCTATATAAGGAATCAATTTTGTCTTTGTATAGGGACTTTTAGACCTTTTGTAAGAATTTGGCTTAGGCTAGAATTCACCCAAGAACTAAAAAACTCAACACAAGCACATATTAGACCAAAATAGAGAGAGTATGATCAAAATGATGATATTCATTCAATATGCTAGCTTAAGAGTACACTAGGAGTGCTTGTATATAAAGGCCTCTTAGGAAGCACCTAGAATGTCTCTAGAAACAACCCAGATATAAGACAACTAAGCACCTTATCCAACATTCTAGATGAATGGATAAGAATGAAAAAGTGTCATATGTGTGTATAAAATTCCTGTGTTGTAGACAACATGTGCTTAAAAGAGGTGCAGACCCTTGTGATGTCATCATGACAACTCACAAGAGTGCACATACTCCTAGGTGACTAATAAATAAATATTAATATAATGCATTAACATAAGTAAACTTAAGTAAGTGTAATAAGTAAATACTTATTTGCACCAACACCCTCCCTTAAGTCCAACTTATGGGAATGCCCTTAAACTTACGAATCTAGGATGATATGGAAGATGGGTCCCGGATACTAGGCCATGTTAGGTACCCATGTACATAATGATATGCAATCTCTCATAAAGCGGGGAAAGAGGGAAAACCTCATGGGAAAAACTCTCCCCCAAAAAGAGAGATAAATAAGGATGCATGGATGGATGGAGTAATCAATACCCCCCCATTACAACATACATCTAGTATATACATAAGAGAAAAATGAGAAGAGGAAGAGAGACAGGATAGGCCCCCCCCTCAAAAGAAGAATGTCAAACAGTGACTTCTCTGATGAAGAAGCTGATCCAAGAATATAGAATGGTGTTCCTCCCCTTAGAAAAAACAATGCCAAGGGTATAGATGAGACGCTTCTACTGTGCGTTGAAAGAATCCCATGAATAAGTGATGTCTCTGAAACTTGCTCAACTGGCTGAAGAACTTGTCCCAAAGAACTATATGTCTTTGCAACTGATGAAGAACCCTACTACAACCATTGATCATAAGTATCCACAATCACTTCAACCTGTGAGGATCAATCATGTAGAGAATGAACAAGAAGGTCAGATGGAACCCTTGTGACAACTAAAGAAGGTAATCCTGCATCAAGAAGAAGGGGCAGATCATCGATACTATCCCCCAAATCTGTCACTAAACCTATACCTAGAAGACTCGATGTACCGTGCTATATTGGACCTATTAGTATGGCGATGTATGGATGTGGACTGAACTGATGAAGTGACCTCTCATTGCCATTGTCAATAGAACCCCAAGTGTCTGAATCTATTGAAGCACTATGGTTGGTGTCATTATTAGTTTCCACATTGTATGATGTGTAAAGAGGAGTAGAGGACAAGCTTGGTGAACTTTCCTCAAAGTATACATCCTTCTCCACAAATATCTGATGTGTCTCAGGATCTAGAAGTCTGTATGCCTTTACATTGTCTTCATAATCAATGAAGGTACAAGGTCATAATGACTATGCCTTGCATCCCCTGGAAGATATCTTTGCCCATGCAAGACAATTGAAGACTCTAAAGTGTGTCACAATAGGTTTTTTGTCACACCATGCCTCAAAAGGAGTCTTGCCATCTAAGGCTGGATGAGGAGAATGATTAAGAATGTGAGTCGTGTTGGAGATTGGTTCAACTTCTAATGATGGATCGAGAGACTTGGCATGGATGATGCAAGTTTCCATAGACTTAAGAGTTTGGATCCTCAAAGCTACAACATCTGTCTTATGTAGATTGAATGCTAGTGGAGTCTGAAGATCAATTCCCTCATGTCTACAAAAGTTCTTAAGTCTTCCGTTCACATACATGCTTCCATTATCCATGTGGAGAACTTTGATGGATTTCTTGGAATTTTGTTCTACATGAGTCTTGAAGTCTAGAAATTTGTCCAACACTTCATTCTTACTATGAAGAAAATAGACCCAAGTGAACCTTGAAAAGTCATCACCAAAGGTAAGTATGTAGTGACCCTGGCTAAATGCAAAAGGACCTACTAATACTATGTGAACCATCTGTAGAACACCTATTGCTCTTGAAGACTTCCCTCTTTGTAACTTCCCCTCTAGATGCATATCCATTGAATCTATTGAACATTCACCTTTAGAAAAGTTGATTTGAGGTAGACCTTTCACCATTCAATTTGTGCAAATTTGCTAAAGCTAGTAGAAGTCAAGATGACCATACCACTCATGCCATAATTGCATGTTTGAATTGGATTGTTATAACAAGGCCTTTAAAGGAGACTTGGGTACAAAATGAGAGAAAGAGTACAACCTTTTGTTATGATTCACTTTCCCCACTACAACCAATGAATTGTCTTGAAGATTGTGCACCATTACTAAGTCTAGAAGGAACTCAACGCTATGTCCATCTCCGAGGTGAGTGATTTGGTAGATTGATCGAAGATTTGAACTTATGTTTGGAACATAGAGAACATCTTGAAACTCTCCATTTTCCATCTCCATGTTTCCTTTCCCTTCAACTTCCATTTTTCTATTATTCCCCATGAAGATGTGTGGTACCTTGGACTACTTCATTGAAGAAAAATACTCCTTTGAAAAACCCATGTGATATGAGGCACCTGAGTCAAATATCCATTCCTTTGAAGAGTTTGCATTTTCCATGAATGCTTGCCCTTTTCGCTTGGAATCAGAAGAAGACCCTTTATCCTTGTAAGCACTAGGCAATGGAACATTATGTTTCTTCATGATGTTGATCAATTCATCAATATTTTTAAGATAACACTCATGCTCTTCATGACCTGATTTCTTGCAATAAGCGCACTTTTTCTCTTCCTTATTGTTGTCCCCCTTCTTGTTGGAATTTGAGGACTTGCCTTGTTGATTCGATTGTGGTGTTGTCTTTTCTACATCCTCAAATTCGCTCTTCCATTTCTTCTTACCCTTTCCTTTGTTTGAAGACTATCTAGAGGAATGTTGAGAACCCTCATTGTTGGCCACCAATGCTTTAGACTGAGGTGATTTGAGAATCTCTATTGATTTCAACTTCTTTTCTTTATCATCCAATAGTTTAGCATATTTATCAAAAGTGACTTTCTTGTAGGCAGACCCTAAGGTCATCTTTGAGGTGTTAAAAGAAGATACAAATGTGGAATACTCCGATGGCAGCTTGTTATGTATGAGATAGATCAGTCTTTCATCTTTGATAGAACTCCCACAATTATTAAGCTTTGTCCTTAGTTCATTCACCTTGATGATGAAATCCTGTATGGAGTCATATGACTTAGGATCTAAGGAGACAAGCTCATCTTCAATTTTTAAAACATCCTCTTTAGACACTTTACTATAAAGGTTTTCGAGTGTATTCCAAGCTTCCTTGGATGTAGAACACTTCTTGATTTGATACATGATCTTATCATCTACCCCCAAACATATATCACCTAGAGCTTTCTTATCCATCACTATCCAAGTTGAAATATCACTTGCTGATACATTATCATCTATTGGTTTAGAAAGAGTACCATCTACATATTGTGAAACTCCATTATGCATTAAGTGATACCACATTTTGATTGACCATGTAGTATAATTATGAGGAGTTAATTTAGGAAACCTAAAGTTGCCCATAATGCAAAAAATAAAATAAAAGTGCAAAAAAGAGACAACACAACACCAAGAACACCCCCCCACCCTTTTCACTAAATCAAGAAACGCCCACAAAATAGATGCTTTGGGAACTTTATCAGTAGTGCGATTACAATGGGCCACTTGCCAATTTTGGGCTTTGTGGACTTCTAATTTGACTTGTTACAACTTCTTAATAGATTACAAATCTAGAACTTTACAATGTGCTATAATTCTAAAGCATTACAAAACAAAGAAAGTTCCTATTGCTGAAAGTGACACTTTTGTCCACAAAACCCTAAAATGTAATAGCAGATCTAGAAATAGACAAAAAATAATGCACTTTCAAAAAAAATGGAATTTGTTTTGGACTCCAGATGTGCCCAAACAGAGCATTTGAAGTTGCAAAATGTAGGATTATGCAAGTATGATCACCAAAAAATGCAACTTTTGAACAATCCTTGCACCAAAACTAGAAAATAGCTACACCACTCAAAAGTTTAGAAAATTCTACGCAATTTCAAAAAAAATTGTACCTAATTTGGAGTCCAGATGTATGAGTTATGGCGTCCCAAAGTTGGACTAAAAAAACCAAAATCATTCTCGAGAGGGGTTGCATCAACGAATGACAAGGTTAAATTTGACGGTCATACGACCATTGCAGCAGTTGTGACTTGCCCCGAAATGACATCCAAATGGTCATCAAAATTAGGCTAGTGAAAAGATGACATCAGCAGTCTCCTTCCCTGCGATGACATTAGTGGCTGATGTGGCATTTTGTCCCATATGGATTGTATAGATTTAGTAGATGTGGAATGCTGAGTTGGTGCACAGTTGCTTGTGTGGGGTGTTGACATGGGAGATAGTTGTATGCTGACTATGCTATCTAATGTGGTAGCGGTTATGTGGCCTAGTCACTGTGTGACTCCTTTGCTGATTGGGTGCTTTGTAGGGGTGATGTGTGTCTGCCGCATGTGCGAATGTTGTATCATCACATGGGAGGAATAGAGGTCAGAATAGTGAATGATATTTCACCGCATGGCCACCTCGCTGGATGCCTACATGGATGTTGTAGAGTCACCGAACAATTTGCTTCGTCGAGTTTTTAATCACATTGTCAGGATTAATATTAGGAGCCAGATTTTGAACTGTGCTGCTAGGGAGTTAAATCAGGTGGGAAACCATGCAATTAATCCCACATTTGTGAGTTTTACAAGCTCTTCCACCATTTTAAAGTGTTAACCCATGTCAAAAAAATAAATTCCGGGAAGATGAAAATGATGATTGTCAGTTATGGTGGATGGTTGTGTTGCTTGTGTGGAATGAAATGTATATAGTGTGATTTAGTACCAAATTATGTAGGGGTGTATGGGTTGTTCATAGATTTGAAATAAACACCAGTAGATTATAATAAAAGCCTACAATAAATTAATAATTCCACCATACCAAAAATACACTATTGAGCTGGGGTGTCACTACCTGGTTCGGCCAAAAAAAATAAATTCTGCCTGAGTTATAAATAAATCTAAAAATAATTTCAAAAATACTCAATAGTTGCAAAGAATAAAATAATTTAGATCCAAATAATAATAATTAGATTAATGGAATGATCATACCCGAACTGCAAATCAAGGCCTCTAGGTTCCAATATGCAAAAAAATTTGTCTCAGAATAAACTTTCACCTAGTATAGGAAAATTTATAGTCAATCTTCACCGAATCGATGCTCTAGACTCAATAGTGAGGTTAGATCTGGCTCTAGATGCTCCCAATTTCTGCAAATTCTCTAGATTTATGTCGAGGTGCTAAAGCATGAACAATATCGAACGACTATGTGTAGAGAATCTCCCTCAGCTTTGATACCATGTAAGAATTTGGGTTAGGCCAGAATTCATCCAAGAACTCAACACAAGCACATAGTTGACCAAAATAGAGAGAGTATGATCAAAATCATGATATTCATTCAATATGCTAGCTTAAGAGTACACTAGGAGTGCCTATATATAAAGGCCTCTGAAGAAGCACCTAGAATATCTCTAGAAACAACTAAGAGATAAGACAACTAAGCACCTTATCCAACATTCTAGATGAATGGATAAGAAGGACAAAGTGTCATATGTGTGTAGAAAATTCCTGTGTTGTAGACAACATGTGATGTCATCATGACAACTCACAAGAGTGCACATAATCCTAGGTGACTAATAAATAAATATTAATATAATGCATTAACCTAAGTAAACTTAAGTGAGTGTAATAAGTAAATATTTATTTACACCAACACTTTTGAATAGGAGAAGACTTAGGTTAGAATTTTGGTGATAATATAATGTTTGGAAAGTGTGCACAAGTTTAATCTTTGTAATAAAAAATTCCTCTTAGGTTCTTGGTGCAAGAAAATAAAGGAAAATGTTATTTGAGTTCTGTACTTTCAAAATCTAAAATATTAAAAATGTTGATTCTCTTTGCAGTGAGTATTCTCATGGTATTGTGTAGATATTTATGAATCTTTAGATCAGCATTGTGCTAGTAATAGTTCTCAAGCGTAGATCTTGATTGTTGTTATTGGCAGTTTTAAGCTAGTTCGGGAAAGCTTTGAAGTTGTGTGATGCATTCGTCATCAATGGCTTTCTATTTATCTTTAAAATTTTAATGTCATCTTTATTTGAAAAACCTCAAAATTATATCATATGAGGGAGTTGCCCCTGTAAACACAAAGGAAGGTCACATATCAAGGGCCTATCCAACTATTGTGAACAATTTGCCACATACACTCAATTGGACCATTTTACAGCGAATTTTTTTTTCCCCAACATAACAGCAATGGGATTCACAAGTAACATATGGCATTAGTCAATACTTATTGTTTTCATTTTCATTTAAATTGCTTGAATAGATATCTCATAAATATATAAGAATAAAAGAAATGAAATGAAATGTGTACATAAATATGGATGACAATGAAAAAGGCATGGGTAAAAGTTAATTTTGGGTTGGTTTAAGATAATTTGGTTTAGGATTAGGATTTGATTTGGTTAAATGCTCATTTTGGTTTTTTGTCATTGCCCAAAATTCTTTAGTGTTCAATTAGTTTTATAGTTATGATTTAGTTTGGTAATTATTATAATTAGGAAGATGGTATAATATATGGATTAAATTTAGTATTTTTTAGGGTTTAAGATTAATTTATGTATAGTTTTTGGTTGATTCGATTAAATATTGGGGTTAAATTTAGTTTAGAGTAATATTACAATTTGGTTTAGTCTTGGTGTTAGGGTAAAATTTGGTTTTGGATTATGGTTCAACTTTATTGTCTTATAGTTAGGGTTAAAGTTAGTGTAGGTTTTTGTTTATGGATGGGTTCATCTTTAGGGTTAGACTTAAACCTAGTTTAATAATATTTTAAAGGTTGAATTTAATTTAAGATTCAATTTTCATTATATTTAGGTTACATGGATTTAATTTGGTTGTATTAGGTCAAGGTTGATTTTTTTTTAAATGTTTAACTAGTGTTAGAGTTCAATTTGGTTTCTTGTTTGGGTTATGATATCATTTTAGTTAATGATGTAGATCAATTTGACATAGTGTTAAGTCTAGGCTTCATGTTTTTATTAGAATAAAATTAGTTTTACAAGGACCAAAAATTAAAAGTTTGAACAAAATTTAAAAAATTATGTCATTATTATAGATAAGGGATTACTAAACTAGACAAGAACCAAAGTGTCAAAAAAAAAAGCCAAAAATAAGGACCAAAAGCCCCCAAAACAAAGAATTGATCCTAAACTTAAATATTATTAGATTCCTAGACATTTATATCTTTAAACCTTTTGATAATTATCAATATGCACCGCTTGCTCCATTTTCCTAATATTTCATTGTTCTTTAGCCTTGTATTTCTGTGTCACCCAATAGTTATTAAAGTAGTGGTTGGAGAATATCCCTTTAATAGGTACTAAGTGTCTTGTGTCTGATTGTTAAGATTTAATAGTCATTCACTAGTTTCCTACAAGGTGTTTTTTCTAACATTCATAACCCTTGTTAGTTTATTTTTTATATGATAAAAAAATCTCCAACTTGGATATTTTCTTCTCATGGAATCTCTTATAGATCATCAATTTCCTCATCTAAAGTATGAGTACTTGAAAGAATATTATCAAAAATTTAAGTACACGTAGAACTATTCCTCCAAGCATTAATCTCAAAATAAAAAGCTCTGAAACAACATCCTTAGCCTATAAGAAAATATTAACATTAGTATTGATAGGAGAATTCTCCTAGATGGGGGAACCTTTCTTGATTAGAGTATCCTTTCAAAAATCTAAAGGCATTGGACATCAAAGATCTCGACAAGTTGTTTTGATATTCAACTAGATTTTGGTTTATAATTCAATTTAGTTTAGTGTTAATTGTAGGGATGCATATTTTTCTTAGGAATAAGGATCATTTTGGATTATTTATATTGTTAGGACATAATTTGGTTTACGATAAATATTTTGTTCAATTATATTTAATGTAAAAATTACAAGTTACCTTCTCAAGAATTTGGTTTAAGGTTACAATTGAATTTGGAATACTTTAAATAGTTTTATGCGTCAAGTTTTTTTATGTTCAATATTGTTTAAAGTTAAAACTTAGTTTAGATATGGGTGTAGATTTAAGTTTTCTTTAAAGATAGGATTTTTTTTGGATTATTTATTGTGTTAGGATATAATTTGGTCTAGGACTAGGGCTTGATTTTGATAAATTTTTGGTTTGGTTTAAAGTTATGGTTGAATTTTCTCTAGTGTTCAATTACTTTTATCATTTGGGATTAACTTACACATAGCTTTGGGGTAAATTTTGGTTAAATCCTACTATTGATGTTAATTTTGATTTATTCAAGTGGGATGGGGCTTGAGCCTGAAAAATAAAAGTAAAATTGAGACTTATAGATAGAATAAAATAAATTCACAAGAAGTCAATTTTATCAACTAACTAAAGAAAAAAACAACCAAAATTTTCACCCATATCTAAAGAGGTCCATTTTCTACCCTTGATATCTACCTAGAGACTTTCCTCAATTTTCTTGTTCTTGACCATTTTTGGCTTACAAATGAACCTATAAAGTGTTAAAAGATAGAGTAACTTATTCTTGATCACTTTAGGTCTAAAAAAAAATCATATAATTTATTATTAAGGTGACTCTTGTTAGCTTTCATAATCATTAAAGAATTTATAATCTAATGGGTTTTTTCTTTGGATGGAATCAAAGTCAATTTGACTTTATATTATCTTCCATGATCTTTCTAGTTAAAAAAAGTCACAAAAAATCCTTAGTCATCCCATATATTTTCATCCCTATTAGTATAAGTTTAGTCCCTTTACATGCTCATTCTCTAGAACTTCCATCTTATTGATCTTCATACTAGAAAAGTGCAATTTCATAATGAGCTATTTAGTGATAAAAAAAATCTATTATAACATATGCATATCTCATCCACATTTTCTCAATATAAGAACTGTCATATTGGTCATTGGGAGTGGTGGCCTTCATAAAAAATATAGAGTAAATATTCCAAAGGATCATAGGATCATCTAGGGATCCCTAAGAATAGAGACAAGGGATGGAGGGCTTTAAGATAGAGATGGTGATTTAACAAATGTACTTTAAGGATTCAATTAGAATCAATGGACCATAAGGATGGGGAGTACTTCAATACATCCATAGTTTTTTACTTGAGATTCTCAATAACAACGTAACTTCATAATTTTATTTTATGAATTGGTTGAATCTAGGAGACCCGAGAGAGGGGTATTTTTTTAATACTAAATCAAATTATAAAATTGAGAATAACTTCATCAGGTTTGTATCAAAGTACTAACTATACTAGAATTAGTTTTCTAGACTCTATCTCTAATGCATCTATCAACCATTATACAAAATTTCCCATTTAGGAATATACATAGCTGGTTATTTTACATAATGCGACAAAAAAAATTGTTGACTACTTGACTAGTTCCAATAATAAAAAATGTTATATTTTACATTCTTCATTATTGTAGTCAAAGGCACCCATAGGAGGATCCACTATAAGTGATTATGTTGGTAGCACCTTTGAAGTTTGGTCAACTTCTCTCATATTTTACTTAATCTATGGATTTTAATTTTTTAATGCCAATTTTTTTTATCATTAGAAAACTATGTTAGGTACTCAAGCTTTTCCCAGTTTAACATGTCAGAATAGGTATCAAAATAATGTATTGACTAAATTTATTCTTTATAAAGGATTACAACACCTTCACACAATAATATCATAAATTTTCCTTATAAACCTCCAATTTGCAAGAAACCTAAGATATGATGTGGAAATAGATGAGTTAACAAATAAACTTAGGAAGATCTATTTTCATGTCTTGAAAGACTTTGTCATTCCTTTGTTTCCATTAAAACACAATAAATTCAATAGCAAAGCATACCAAAATCTATTCATCTTGAGATCAAAATTATTAGTGAAACCAACTAACACCTCATGGAAATATGAGCTAGGTTTACTATTCTATGATACAAGGTTGCTTAGTAAAATATATCAAAGTGAAGCCCTACTATTGCAATGATATTAAAATTAATATTTTTTGCATCTATTTTTGTAGCTTTGCCACTAGTCTCTATGTTATTTCCTTCTTGTGCTTGTTTCCTTCTATCTATTTTCCTTCCTTTGGGGATTGGCATGGGTTCTTCCCTCCCCTCCTTGCCCTATCAACATGGTTTCAATTCCCCTTTTGTTATCAAGATGCAATCTAAACCTTCTAAAGTTCCTATTAGCTTGATAATAAATTCTACTACTCCAAAGGATCGTACCTCTCACCCCTCAATTTCCATCATCACTAAGATTTTCCTTGATGGTAAGGATTCTTCAACCTCTTTCCTTGGAAAAGGAGAATTATTTGGGGTGATGATAAAAGGGGTCCCTTCCTCATGGAGTAAGGTAACAACTAAGGCAATAGAATCTTCCTCTATGAAAGGAACTAGTATTCTAGTCCTAGATGATGTCATGGATGAGGTACTCAATGATATGGAATTAACCCCTATAGAAATGTTCCTTTACTCTAGACCTTCTATTGATAAACAAATAAAATGGGTTTCATCTTATTGGGCCCTTAAAGGGAATGTCAAAAGTAATTCTCTTACTAATGGCATGTTCCTTTTCTCTTTCTTTAACAAGGAAGACCTTATCTACATTCCCACTAATGGCTTATGGCATTTCGGTTATGATGTGAGGAATATCTTCATAGTGTACAAATAGAAACCTAGTTTGGACCCTATTTCTAATCCAGGAGTAGTGGCTCCCAGTTGGTTTAAGCTACTAAGACTCTCCCTAGAATTTTGGAACAATGAGGTTTTTAGAGGTATTTTCAAATCTTTTTGTGCCCTCTTTATAGTGAAAAATATAATGTAGACTAAATCTAGACTTATTTTCACTATAATATGTGCTAGTGTTGTAGTCAACTCAATTCCACCTACCTTTATTATGTTGGAATCAAAATATGGATCTTATGTCCAGCTTCTTGAATACAAGGAGGAAAAGTTATTCTGTCTAGATTGAAAAAGGTATATGACCATATAAATTTAATTCCTACTCTTAAAAGATGAAAGGCATTTTTCTTTCTTATGTGTCTTTAGTGGCAACCCCCTCTTTGGTAGGTCCGTCCTAGCAAGTTTTTCAACTTCCAATCCCACCCCTTTTATCTCCTTCCTTACCATCCCCTCAATTCCTCCCTTTCTTTACTCAAAATCTCCTTTCTTAGCCACTCTCAACAAAATATATTGGAAAAAGAAGTGAAAAAAATCCTCCTTCTTGTAATGCCTCAAGTTTTGGGTTCTTCTGAGTTGGGCTTAGTTTCGTCTTTTGAGAAGGAATCTTTCATTTTAGTGGTGATATCTCAACCTCTATCACTAGAATTATTAGAGGCTAAGGAATCAAAATATCTTAGTGAGAAGTTATTGATTCTAGTGTTTTCCTCCAACCATTTGACCTCTTTGATCTCTTCTACCTTATGGGTGTTTTTTGAAGAGAGTTGGCCCGCTTATGGACCCCATTAAAAAAAATTAAAAATAAGACTCCCCATCTTACATGCCTTACTTTGAAAAACATTTTATCTAGCTCTAATTTACATGTTAAATTTTGATAAGAAGGGAAATAGACCTTGAGCCCCTGGAACTAGTTTAGTTAGGTTCAAAAAAAATCAGTGAGGTTCTCATAGGTTCAAAAAGGTTCACATAAGTTCACACAAGTTCCACATGGTTCATTTAGATTCAACCTAGTTCAAAAGTTCAACTAATTTTATTAGTTAAAAGAGTTCATATTTAAATATAAATGAGGTAGCATTCTTATCATTTCTTCTTTGGGTACTACTTTAATAGTGCCTAATTTCAAAGAGGGGTTTCTAATTTATGTAGATCCTAATTTTAGCAAAATAGTGCAAGCAAAATTTGTCATCTTTGTATGTGTGTGTATGTTTGGATGCTTGAAGAAATGTTACGAAAGAGGATCAAATAGAATGATTGAGCAGAGCAGTGAAGTGTTGAGATAATAGGTGTTGCACACATTGCATAATATTGTTATATTGTATTATTTTATTTTATTATGTAATGTTGTAACTAGGAGCACCTATATGGACATGCAACATGTAAAGATTCTCATGGAATATAGTTGATGAGTTGTATTCTAACATTGTGTTAATATTTCATGTAATTACTTAATATTGGGGAAAAGAATTAAAATTCCAATGTTAAATGTTGGGTCAATGGATTAGGTAGCACATGGTTTTAGCACATGGTCTATGTAATACCACTTGGTGTTTTTGTTGGACTTGCTACTATATAAGCAGTCACAAGGGTAGTTGTATGAGAAGAGGAGAAAACAAAAACAAAAGAGTCGAGAAGGACAAGGCTTGACAGGTTAGCTAAGGGATCAATTGTGAAGGTTGGAAGCATGGCATGGGATGTCTAGATTCATGCTTGTTCACATAGATTGCTTGGTTGTGGCTATGGCTTTTAAGGCTTCTATGGTTGTATTGCAATAGTGTTTTTGCTAAATAATACATGGTGATGGATGCTTTTAGCGGCTGGGTTTTTCCCTCAATGAGGGTTTCCCAGGGTATATCTTGTGTCACAATTTGTGTGGGTATGTTGTCTATTCTCTTGCATGTGGATTTTAATTGAATATATATTTTAGATCTTTATGGGTTATGTGAAAATGGTCATATTCTTTGTTGCAAGTTTCCTTACAAGTGGTATCAGAGCTATGGTTTTATTGTTGTAACCCTAGATTTAATCCATGGGAATGCATGAGAGGATAAAAGAAAGGGAAAGATATATGAGTTGTTTATTGTAGATCTAAGGGTTTGGATTTTTCTATTATGATGGGATGTTGGTAGATTTTGGACATGTGAAATTGTTGGACAAAAGGGTTTTTTCGGATGTTTCATTTAAATGAAGGTTTTAGGAGCAGCTTGTAGAAATGACCTCCTGGGTAAAAATAAACCTTGCCATTGGATCTGGGTCGATGTTTCCATAAATTTTGATATATAATATGCCCTAGCTTGGCCATGTTTAGAGGAAATGAAAAAGTTTTTAGTTTCAGCCTGTGATGGCCATCAAATTTAATGTTGTCACAATTTTCGTCACAAAAAAAATTGCAATGAAAATGGTAAAATGACTATCTTAGTAAAATAGCCCTAACTTTCTCTCAAGACATCGGATTTCAGACTTCTTATAGATGTTGGAAATCTAATTCAGAGCACTACATCATGGTGTGGGTTTGGTTTTATTACTTTGAGATCTTGTCAGGTTTTAAGAGCTCTAAAGTTAGATGTTATTTATTTTGAGCACAGATTAGGGCATAACTTCGGCACACAAAGTCATATTTTGGATTTCGAGTAGTTAATGGAAAGCTCTTGAAGAGCTCTACATATTGGTTCAGATTTGGTGTAGGTTTGGCATGATTTATTTAGTGATATATTGATCTAAATATTTTATGCTATATATTGACTATGGTAACATTGTGAGTTTATGTCATTATATATTTTGGAGATTTAAGATTTGATGTCATTGTATACTCATTTCATATTTTAGACTGGTCTCATGATGATATGTTTATCAGTGTTTAGTTTGGATATGTATGATGACTTGTTCGGTCTACAAGTTGTGTAGTGTTGTAAGCGGTCTATACTAAGAAGTTGCATTTATGGCTTGGTTATGGGTTGTCATTGCTAGTTCATCTTTCATTATTGATGCATATTCATATTGGTGTCTTGGATTTGGGTTGTCTATGCTCTAAGTCACATGATTTTCTAATTTTTTCTTCATGTAGAAAGGATGATTTGTTGTTACCAGGTACAGTCATGGTAGAGGATTGTGGTTGACTATTTTATGCTGGCAAGTTGGACACTTTGAGAGTTAATTACTCAGTTCATGGATGTGATCATGGTTTCATTGACTTTGGTATGACATGATTGGATATATAGGTACATGCTTGATGTTAATTGGTTTGGATTCTTGATTTTTTATGGTGGTATATCTTCTTGCTTGAGGATCATGGTTATTTGGTTTTCTTTTGAGGAGCTCATGATGTGCATTTTGAGTTATTTGATGTCTTGATGCCTTGGTTGATTCTCATGGTTAAAGGATGGTGTATTTCATCATGATGTCATGGATAGCTTAGATACATGGTTTAGTGGGAGCTTGTGACAATGATGAGGTGATAGTGCAGGATTAGTTCCTAGTTTGGTTTGTATCTTCTTGGTTTGGAGATTTTGGTTTCACTTGATTTGACACTTTGGTTGTGTGAGTGTAGACCTAAAGGATCTTCATGTAGGAGATGGATTTTATGATTCCATAGGTGACTTGGTACCATGGTTAAGTGGGATTTGTTGGCATTGATATATTTATTGAGTGTTTGTAGATGTGGGAAGTTTATCTTAAATCCTATTGCTACAGAAGCATCTTTGACATTTGCATGGTTCACTTGTTATTTTATTGGTGTGTGAAGATAATTAGATCTTGAGGACTCATGGGGTTCTTGGTTATCTTCATGGTGTGTGGAGATGGTACTTCATGGTATGTGGAGATGGATTTCTTCATGGTGTGTTGGAGATGGTTGCATCTTGAGGACTAATGGAGTTCTTGGTAAACGTGTGGTTTATGCTTTACTTTGACATGTTATCCTTGGTGTGAGGATGGTTTTATTATTATGTCATAGTATACTCTTCATACCCATTTAGAGTTTTGACATGTTATCGTATGTTCATATGGAGCATATTTATCTCTTTGGTTGAGATGGTTTAGATCATGTTGTCATGATTATGTTATTGAGGCTATGGTTGGAACTTTGACATTAATCTTAGTTTAGTTTCTTCGTATTGAGTACATTGATTAAAAGTTAGATACTTCATGATATTGCTATGTTGCATTTGGAGATGACATGGATTGACTGGTTACAGGTGCTTATGGATACTTAGAGATAGTGGTGATGCTAATTTCTTTTGGATTAGAGAAGTATTTGTTGGGACAGTTGATGGTTTCAATAGGAGGTCTGAGGGGCAGTCACGTGATATGGACTCGAGAGGAGATTGTTCTTAGATGAGTCATGGTTGGAGACTTTGATATCTTAATGAGCATTCTCATTACCCACTCTTGGTCTAGTCGATGGTTTGCTACTTGAGAGGTATAGCCCATTGTTTCTCTTAGGTGCATTATATTTATAATTTTCTTTCATGGATATGGATCTTTTGCTATGGTACATGACTTAGTTTAGAAGGGTTCATTTGAGAGATGGTTTAGCATTGGTTATCTCTATTTGCATATGTTTTTATGTTGGTTGAGTTTGGGAGATGGTTTTATATTGGGCATATTCCTTGGATTAGGAATCGGTTATGAGTTTGATCTTCTTGTTAGAGGCTTATGTATCCATGATTAGTTATATGGTATGGTTTGGGTATTGTTGAGGCTTCTTGGTTGGAATTTTATGGAAGAGATCATACTTGCATAGTTTACATCTAGAGGTGTATGTAGGAGGACATGATACAAGTTATGATTTGTATGGTTTCTCATTGGTTTTGGTTATCTTCCTAGATGTTCAATTTCACTTACATTGGATCTGAGATTGGTTAGAGATTGTGATCACTAGTTTATGCTCATGTATGTCATATGAGAGATGACATGGTTATTCCTAAATTATCTCTTTCCTTTGTTGGTTGTGGAGAACTGGGGAGAGCATTGGAGATTGGTTATGAGAGTTGTTCTTGTAGGTTATTGGTTTGTGTATTGTGGATGTCCTTGAGACTACATGGATTTACTTCTTTGAGATGTTGTGAGTGGAATGTTTATAGATTTGACATTATCTTTTGCAGTGGGAGCTTCTTGGTATATATGTGGTAGGTATTTCTCTTAAGACTTGTGAATTTAGGTTACCAATTGGATATGTTGATGATGTGAGATTCACTTGATATACCTTTAGAGGTATAAATAGTTGGATGGGTTGGCACTTTCTATGGGTGTTATTTCAGCTATGAATATTTTGACAATTACATATACATGTGATTACCTTCCAATCATGTTTTTTGTACTTGGTATTTTAGTTGGTATAGGATTTTATGATCTTTTAATGCAACAAGTTTTGTGGTTTCTATGTATTTCCAGTGGTAGTGGCATAATAAGAGGTGATATCATTCATGTTTGAGATGTTGGATACTTTGATTTTTGTTGCAGGTACCAAGATGGAGCACTTGGTGTACTTTGATCCATGATGGTGGATGTATTGGGAGGGATTGTTCCCTTGTTCATTTATGTGGCTATAGATTGACCCTATGTAATGTTTACAACAAGTGGGAGATTGTTGAGATAATGGGCGTTACACACATTGCATAATATTGTTATATTGCATTATTTTATTATATTATGTAATATTGTATCTAGGAGCACCTAGATGGATGTGCAACATGTAAAGATTCCCATGGGATATATTTGATGAGTTGTATTGTAAAATTGTGATAATATTTCATGTAATTATTTAATATTGGGGAAAAGAATTAAAATTCTAATATTAAATATGGGGTCCATAGGTTAGGTAGCACATGGTTTATGTAATACCACTTGGTGGTTTTGTGGGACTTGCTACTATATAAGCAGCCACAAAGGTAGTTGTTGTATGAGAAGAGAAGGCAAAAAAGAAAGAGTCAAGCAGGACAAGGCTTGACATGCTAGCCAAGCGAGCATTTGTGAAGGTTGGAAGCATGGTATGGGATGTGTGGATTCATGCTTGTTCACATAGATTACTTGGTTTTGGCTATGGCTTTAAAGGCTTCCATGGTTGTATTGCAATAGTGTTTTTACTGAATAATACATGGTGATGGATGCTTTTGGAGGTTGGATTTTTTCGTCAATGAGGGTTTCCCAAGTTATATCTTGTGTCACGATTTTTTTGGGTATGTTGCCTATTCTCTTGTATGTGGATTTTAATTGCATATATATTTCAAATCTTTATGGGTTATGTAGAAACAATTATATTCTTTTTTGCAAGTTTCCTTACATGAAGTGCAAAATAAAGTTTTATCAGATCAGAGAAAGGATTAGAGTCTAGAAAGAGTAGATCCATAACCAAGCATTAGAGTGCCAACTAAAGGATCAAGTACTAATACATTCTAACAAAGTGAATCAAGGTAAATCTCTTAATAGAGTGGTCTTAATAGGCCTATGTAAATATCTTAAGCGAGTGCTTACTTTTTTGTAAGTTTTGAATCCTTTAATCAAGGAAGATTGAATAAGTCTTGTAGCTCTAAATAGGGTAGATCCCTCATAGGCTAGACAATCAGAAGTGATAAAAATTGTGGCCCTAACAGGCAAACTTTATTGCTGCAGTAGTACAGAATTGTTGGTGTCATCCGCAACCCATTTTTACCTTCACCTTGGAGGATTTATGGGCTACCAAATCCTTGTATTATGTGTTGATCACTTAATTTCATGTTTATGGTTGTAATCACTAGATTAGATTTGAAACATCATTGCATAACATGTTAAATTGATATTGTGGAGATAAGAGTTAGTGGTGATAGATATCAGTTTGATAATTGTTCCAAGGAAAAACATTTTATAGATACTGACTCACCCACTCCCCCCTCTCAGTATCAAACTTTCCCAATAGACTTCCAATAGTTAAACAATCTAGCCTCACATCAATTTGTGAAAATTTCTTTTCTCATATTCATCTATGTGAATTGATCATTTTTGTGTCTAGCAAATCAGGAGTTTGTTATAAGAAATAATGATTTAAAATTTGACATAATGAACTTATTAGTACTTATTGGTTGTCAAAGTATTATTGTGACACTTTTTAGATTACTTACCAGTTATTGATTGAGTCATACTCTATCAACTAAATTTAATTTTATTTGAATATTCTATTTCTCAAAAAATACATGCCAATTTATTGACTCTATAATTTATCTGTATTAATTTTCTAGCTTTTAATTGGATGAATGAATTAGGGTCTTATATGTGGATGTGAGTTTGTGAGATATAATTTTTTAATTAAATATTTGAATACCTTTTTCTTGCCCCTATTTTTTAGCACTACATAATGGCCCTATTATGGCTCTATTAAGGTCCATTAGATATTTGTTTTAACACTTTAATTGTTGATAGTTTTGAAAATCCTTACATATAATAATAATATAATCAATAGTATGATCTTTCTTATATTTCAAAAGTATTATAAATATATTTAATTGAATTAGTTAATTAGAAATTTATATTAATATTAAATATAAGGAAACTAATATAAAGTGGGTAGATATATTCATCATGTATTCTAAGCAATAAATTAATTTCAAGGCTAGATTTCTATTAGTAATATGAACATTTATCTCCTAAGTATTCAAAATATGAAAAACTATGTAAAATAAATATGTTCCATTAAATTGTATTATCAAGGACTTTATATTAAACATTCAATATTATGAGAGGTATTATGATGTCTATTTACCACTTTTTGTATTATATAGAACTTTATAGTAAGACATAATCCTTTGCATATGTATACATAAAAGTATCAATAATATTATAAATTATAAATAATTATACATATAAAATTAAAACTAGAGTTAATTACATACTAAAGGAAACTACTTAGCCACTAGGTGGCACTTGTTAGGATTTATACCAGTAGTATTTTCATGTCATTTATAATAGCGTTAAAACCACCAAATCATTTCCTTCAAGAAAGAGGATTTATGATGGACTATCACACTCTACTTTAACCAATCCAAGCATTATGTTTTGATAAGAAGTTATTAATTTTTAATAATTATTCTTCTAGTAAAATTCCCTCCAAAGCTTCCAAAGAAGGGTGGGAGAAAAATAGATTTTTCATAAAGAAAATAAGGAAATTATTGACTTCTTAATTAACTTTGTTTCTAGCAGTATCAAAATATCAACATTTATTAGAATCACTTCATATTTTATCAAGTGTCTCTTGTTAGGGGTATTTAAGCTCTTACAGTCCATAAAGTTATCCTTATTGTCCTCAAAGGGAGACAAATCCTCCCCTCTACTTCATTTTTATTGTTTTTGACAACTTTTTTTATTACAAAACTCAAATTAAAAGTTTATTTTAGTAACCAAAGATTTAGTGTTCCTTTAGAAAACTAACAAGTTCAAAGTTTATTTTAGTAACCAAAAATCTAGTGAAAAGAGGTGTAAACTTTAACTTTTTCTTTTTCTTTGAATTTTTTTCTTTTCCTTCTTTGAACTTATTGTCATAGTAGTAAAATTCACTTGGAACTATTTTCAATTTCTTCTTTTTGTCATAGTAGTAAAACTACTTTTTATATATATTAAGGTGCTTATTTTTTTATTAAATCTCAAAGTTATTTTTTCTCAATTGTGGTTTATGAGAAATATGCACCTTGAGAATGATTACACTTGGCATAAAATATATATAGAGGTATATATAAGCTAGTGGCAGTGGTGAGGCAACATGAAGCATTTAAATTAAGTTTTCTTTTTGATAAAGTAAGTATATAATTAATTAATTAATTTTCAATTATAGATTTATAAGGTTAGTATCAAATTAATTTAATTAATTTTTAATTATATGTATATATTATTGCTATTAAATTATTCTTCAAAATTTAATTTTTCAATTCTATACATGGTATTTAATATGCATAACTTTAATTTATAGGGAAGTTAAGGATAAAGTTTACAATTAGATTTTAAGGTTGAGTTTAGGGGTAGGGTTAAGGTTTGAGTTAAAAGCTAGGTTATGGCTTAAAGTATAGTTATAATTATTATCATTTTGGATTTCTCTCTCTCCTTCTCCCCCCGCCCCACCTGCCCCCCACACACACAAACACTCACTCACTCAGCTCCCTCATCTCACTGTTGTATACCTTATATTTCTCTCTGTTAATGTTTTGCTTAAAATGGGATGGAAGAGGGTCTTAACCTAGATAAAACATAAAGTAAAGATCACCTCTACTCTAGTTTATTATAGCCAAGCAACAAAGAAGAAAAATTTGACCCTATTAATCAGAGTCCCACCCAAAACTTATAGAATCATAAAATAATCAAAACATGCCATGTTCTTCAAATAGTTTAAACCAACCAAATCTAAAGCTAACATAATTCTAAACTATAAACTACTAAACTCATAACCATAAAAAAGATCTTGCTACCCCAAGAGTAGTGGGGATTAATACAGATAATAGTAATGAGACCGACTTGACATCATCGATAACATCAAAATGAAGTTTAAGAAACCATTAAAAAAAAACCTATAATCATCAAAGAACTAAAATTTGCGAAATAAAGAAAAGGGTGGTTAGGCCTATTGGTGTGCTCCCAATCTTCATTGAGGTACATGATCTCCTCCATCCACTTCTCGATTCATGTGGAACTCTTAATCTTGTCACACTTTTTCTCTTTGGTTTGGCTTTCCTTTCTTAGTTTTCTCTTCCCATTTATCACCACAAACATGCCCTTTCTCATCATTTCCTTCTGTACCTTCCAAACCACAAAAATTGCCACACCTAAGTCAAGTCCAGTGATGGCCATATTGAAATTATTATTAAGAATATTAATCTTCTCGTTAATTCTAGCGAGAATTTTTTCACAATCCTTTTTGAAGTCTTCTAGTTGACTCTAGATAAATGTAAGGGAGACATCTTGTTGCCCTACCTCATTTTTATAAGAGGACTTGAAATATTCTTTACCAGAAATTCCAAGATCCACCACCACTTCTGTTACTTTGGGAGACTGGGTTTCCGCATCAGACTCATCTACTTCTACTTCAAAATATGCATTTGCATACGAGCACCCCCAACATTCTCTGACATTTCCTCCACTTTTGTCTCCTCTGCCTTATCCTTCATTTGAGAATTGTGGGAGTCCTCCTTGCTTTCTTCCTTATAGCTCATCCCTTTTTTTGTTTTTGAGTGTTGTAAAATCTTCTCTCCTAAGAACTTGTATTACCCTTCTAATTCTTGGAGTCCATGGCTCTATCACCTATCTAAAAAATAAAAAAATCCTCCCCTTCATTACTATCAATGCCAATCATGTCATCTTCCATTCTTCTTTTTTTAGGGGTACTTGCAGGGTTGGACTTAGTAGAAGAATTCATACATTTTCTGGGTGGTTCAAGCAAAAGGGATTGTTCCATGGAAATGACAAGCTTCTTGGGATTGAGGGGCTAAGAGATTTTTGTGATTTGAGGTGATTCTAGAGTTGATTTTTTCTAACTTATTTCTCCAATAACCACCAAGGACTTGGGCCCTTTAGGAGAAGTAGGTTTAACAATTGGTGGTAGATATCTACCAAACCCCAGATGGTGAGCATTGACATGATGGTAGAGGATAAAAATGAGCCCTTTGTGGATGGGGGATTTTCACCCAGGACAATGTTGTTCACCAAAGAGGAATATAGGAAGAAAGGGATGTTCACATTTTCCCCATGACACAACATGTTAAGCAAGGGGAAATGGAAGCCATGGTTGGTCATATACCAACCTTCAAGAGTAAAATACTTAATTAACTAGTAAAAAATGGCTCCAAAGGGACTAGAAAAGAAAAACCTATCATAACCATTTCCAGAACTAACTCTAACAAGTTCTTCCATTCCTTCAAAGAATTTATGCCTAAATTTTTTATAATATAGCGTACCTTTCCTTTCAAGTTGTACACAACCACAATCCACACTCGTCACTTTACTAATCAACTCTAGTGTCACAACAAAATTGATGCTTTCTATCTCCACCTAACCCTTGTTCCATGAGTTAGAAAACTTAGTCGTGAGGATGATATTGTGGCTTTTCATAGACAAGATATAAGGATGTAATCCTCCCTTGAAAATGTAACCCCATTTATCCTTATTCTTCTTCAATTCTTTGTTGTTTATAGGTTCTACATGTTTTTTTGGGCCACACATGATGTTTTCCTTCTCATGTGATTCATTATCTTTCTCAAGGCCCAAGATAAGCTTGACCGCACCTCTATTTGTAACCTTGCTCATCATGGACACTTTCTCTACGACTTGAGGTCTACGGATGTTATGAAGAGATGTAGAATGTAGAGTGAAACTTTTTAGAGAAGAGGCCATTGTTGTTATATCTCCAAAACCATGTATCCTCTAGGTCTTGATTAAAGAGAGTTGTCTCAGGGAGGACATTCATAAGGGAGATAACTGCCTCTTTTTTAACATGTGTAATTCTTTTGGCTTCCCGTTGGACATGCCACAAGTTTATAAGATCCTTCCATATGGCATTACCATTCTCCCATTTTAACTTTCTCCCCCACATACACCTTTAACTAGTTAGCCATACCCTTTTCATTCACCACATCCTTAATAGATACCTCATCCTTCAAAATTTCTTTCTAGAGTAGTTTTTTCAACCATTTCCTATTTGGGTTTGACTACCTCTTCTAATCAAGCTTTTGGTTTTTAGAATGTTCTTTCCTAAAACAAAACTACCATTGGAGTTGTTCTTGCTGATATATGAACAAGAAGGCTCCCAAGATAAGTACCTAGCCCTTAGGATTTTTGTCCAATCTTTAACTCCTCCTAGAGTTAACCAATCTATCTTAGAGATAGGATATTTATTCATACTTTTGAGATTTATGATGCCCAAGCCACCATTCACCTTGGGTTTATTCCAGTTGACAAGATCCATTCTCATCTTTTCCTCAACTCCCGACCATAGAAATTTATTTTGGATTTTTTTAAAGATATATGCCACCTTCTTAGGAATTATGAAAAAAGATAGGAGGTACACCAAAATACTTTGAAGGCACACTTTAAGAAAGATCTTACCCCCAAAAATGAAAAGTTTTCCTTTCCATCTATCTATTTTCTTTTGAAATTTCTCTATGACACTATTCCATTAGTAGTTGTTGGGTTTTTTTGTAGAGAAAGATAGCACGAGATACATATCTGAAAGACTTTGGACTTTGCATTCCAATTCTGCAAATATGATTCTTTGCATGTCTTACTGAGTGTTAAAAAAGAAGAGTTTACTTTTATGAAAGTTTATATATTGCCTAGATAGATTGACATAGTTATCTAGTAGGATTTTCCAAGCCTTACCTTTAGAATTGATAGCTTCTCCAAATAGGACAATATCATCCATGAATTTCTCATGAGTAGTGGTCAAGGATAACTTTAAGAAACCCCCCTTTGGAAAAATGTATAAAATCATGGCGAATCCAACATTATTTTAGGTGAAAAAAATTAATTTGTATTGGGAATAGTTTTTTCAAAATATGAAAGTTTTTAATTTTATTGGAAATTTTTTTCCATCATACATGCGAATCTTTAAATATTTTAGAAAATTGTGACAAAAAGTAAAAATACCTAGAAACCATAATTTTATAATATCCAAGATACAATAACCATTTTTAATGATTGGTTAGATGATCCTAAATCAATGGTATAAATCATATTTTGGGCTAAAATGGTAAAGAACAATATGTTTGAGAGAAAATTTTTGTGTCCATAGTATAATCTATTTCAGGCCAAAGATTAAATGGATAAAAAAATACATTAGCAAAGTCATCACCAAGACAAATATAATTATGTATCGTTATTGGCAATTGGCCTAAGCATGGGACCCAACTTTATAAAGTGTGGGCAACATGGTCACCTAGAAAGTGCAAGCTTTTTTGCCCAATTCAAGGTCCTCGATGAGTAAAATTCGTCATTTGGTGAATATTCTCCACTAAAGTTATCCCTACATCACTAGTGGTGGGGATATTAGAGGTTGCTTTGACAACACAGATAATTCTAGATATTTTTAGTCTATTCAGATTCCTACTTAGTATATCTACCATGATTATAAAAAGGTAAGGGAAAGGGGGTCTCCTTCTTTGAGGCCTCTACTAGTAGCAAAAAACCCCAAGGCAACACCATTGACAAGAATAATATAGCTATTAGAGGTGACACAACTCATAATCATCTTGTGGAACTTACCAGAGAAGCCAAATTTACCTAACACTTTAACAAGGAATGACCATTTCACCCTTTCATGTGCTTTAGATATGTTGAGCTTGAGAGCCATTGTAAGTTTAACATTGGCATTCATAGAGTGTAAGGTTTCATGAGTTGTAATGCCTACATCCATAATATTCTTCCCACCAACAAAACCTTTTTGGTTTTTTGAAATGATTTTTCCCAAGATCAGTTTCATCCTATTCATGAGAACCTTGACTATAATTTTGTAAATAGTTTTATAGAGACTGATAGGGTGAAAATCTTCCATATTTCTAGGGTCAATTTTTTTAGGAATGAGAATAATGTAGGTTTGATTAGTATTATTAGCCATATTACTAGTTCTGAAGAAGTGATATATAGCTTTGAAAAGATTATCTCCCACAATGTCCAAGTATTCTTGTAAAAAGGCCAGAGGGAACCCATTAAGGCATGGAGATTTGAAGCCTTGGAAGGAGAAAACAACAATTCTAACTTCTTCACTATCAACCTTTTTGGTCATAGCCTTATTGTCCTAAGGAAAAACAAGCTTAGGAATACAATCTAGTAGATCATGGGGGTCTCTCTTAATGTTATTTAAACATGAATTATAATATCTAATGTATTAGATAAATAATTTTAATTAGGATTCGAGTTAGGGTTATAATTAAATATAGACTTCAACTTAATTTAATATTAGAGTTAAGTCTCAATTTTGTTGGATACATTTTAATATATTTAAAATTTTGAATAATAATTGTCTATATATTCATCTATATTGTATGCCAAAATATTTAATGAGATGAAATGATGAATTTATATTTTAGTATTCAGTTTACTCATGTATAACTTATTTAGTTTAATTTTATAATATTGCTATTATATAGAAGTAATTTACTAGTAATAAATATCTCTAGTATTTTAATATTTATTTAGAAGAAACTTACTGAATTTTATTTTAGTTTTAAATTTGAATTTAATCAATATATATTCTGAATTATTAATTTAAAAGAGAAAGAGAACATTCTATATTTTTCTATATACATATAAAAAAATTTGTATGTGTACAAAAAAAATGTAAATAGAAATATAACATATATAATATAAATTATAATTTAAAAAAAAATGTAAATAGAAATATAACATATATAATATAAATTATAATTTTAAAATATGTAACATAAAGATCGAATACTACCACTCAATAGTCAGTAAAAAGTCAATTTAAAATCTTAGATTTTTTATTGACAAATAATATTCTTCGTACTCTGGCGTAATTAGCTTGTATGTCATCATCAATTTACTATTAAGTTTTTAAAATTATTTGATTTCATTTCTTTCAATCTACACTGTCTTAAATGTGGGATAGAAGTGAATGAAGAGTGATTACCAAGGACATGCCCAAATCAGATTTTTTCCCATGAGAAGCATCTTGTTTTATCTCTATATTCCTTGGGGGATAAAACATCAACCAAGTTATTTGACGTGTGAATAAAAATTTCCTTATTGAAGGTACTCCAATGAGATTATTAAAGAGAGATGTAATAGATTTTTTAATTTTTGGCATCAATGGAAGATCCATGTTAACTGAGGTTCTGACAAACAATTAATTCAGAATCATTAAGAATATCGTGTCTCCATAACCCATCGATAGATTTCAAATTACAAATTGGCTTCAAAAGAACACAAATCTTAGCAGTAGAAAAGCATCTTCAAATAGCCGATGGAAAAATAAAAAAATTGTCAAAGGAATTCTCAATACTTTGTAAGATCCTAGAATCACACAATTCAATAAGTAATTTCAGTAATATAAACCAGATAGAAAAGTCATTAACAGCATCGGAGGAAAGATTAAAAAAAAGGTTTCCACGCATGAACACCAAAAAGATTCGTTCCAAACTAGTCATCTCCAGAACTTTCAATTTCAGATTACATTTTCAAGAATGACAACCGAAAAATATTAAATAAATAAAATAATTCTATTTCTTATTTTTAAAAATAACTTAAAAAAATTTGTAGTTTTAGAAATTCAATCTATTGAACTAATATATTGTCTTATGTAATATTGAAGAAACTCTGAAGAAAACTATAGTTGAATAGGATTGAGGAACTTTTATAATTTGGAAAGAGAAAATATCAAATAATATTTTCACACATGGATCAATAGTCTATAACACAAATGTAGTTTGTGACTCTCTTATCTGGAGGTCTTAGATTTGAATCTACTCTAACAGCTTAAAAATAATAGCAATAATTATTCACAATACATAATAATAACTAATCTCGACTTTAGCCCCTTACCTATTAAAAACAAATCCTTACATGAATGGATTCTGACATATACATAAGGTGAATGAGCAATCTCTATTATTGAAAGTTTATTTGATTGTTTTAAACCTAGAAGATTTTATTAACATAAGGTGCTCAATTATAGAGCTCACTTCCTTAACCATTGTTACTTAAGTTTGGGAGAGAAGAAAATCGAAAAATAGGCATGGCAGCATTATCTCAGATGTTATTCCATTCTTCCTTGGGAGCACATGGCAGCATGGAAGGTGTCCATGTTTCTATCCATGGGATAAACAGCTTATCCACACACAACATAGGCACCTGCAATTCAGGAAGCTTCAGTTTATTATCCTTTAATGGACTCATGCACTCCATTACCTCTTCATTTTAATAAGGTAATTCCCCATCCATGGCTACGCATTCATGATTCATCAAGTTAAAGTCATTTTGAAAATTTAAAGCAGGTGAAATATTCATGAAGTCCACTCCTCCTTCTATAGCTCGTTGATCCAATATTTTCTGAGATGTGGCTTTTCTGTGTATGCGGCAGAACACTATACCCTTCTACAATAAATAAAATGCTTGTTTAATACTGTATCATGCTCATAATTTCTTACCCAAAATAAAACATAGATTCTTTTAAAGGAAAACACTATTTTCTACTACAAATTTCAGATCTGCACTATAAGGAAACGGAACTTTGATTAACTAATTTATCTCAACTTTGATTACATTTAGATTTCCATTTTAAAGTTTTTCAAATATAAATCTTAATAAGACACATAACTATTTTGTTTTTTTGTTTTCTTGTATTCAAATAGGAAACCTTTCATACATCACAAATGTAAGATCACAAACATCTCTTTTGCATAGAGTCATATACACAAGCTTGAATCAAATAACAAGACTTAGCTTTTATAAGTTGCAAAGAAAACTACAAATACTCAAACAATGCTCGTTTTCCACCCTACCAATTAATGGCATCATAAGGCCTCTTGTGCCCTAGCCATACCCCCGAGCAAGAACTCACTGCATCTAAGGATCATAGATGTTATCATATAAGTGAGTTCCTAATACAAGAACAATATTTTAAACTACACTTGTTACACATTTCAGACTTACATGAATCCAACTCAAAGAGAAATGCTACAAAAGAAAAGGGATAGAAAGACTCATCTCTCTCTCAAGTTCCCCCTTGATCTTCTTCTCCTCATTTTGGTTCTACCATCATCGCTCTCCTTCTCTCCTCTCCTATTCTACATATAAATTCCCCTTTTCATCTCCAACAATGGTGAAAAATGGCCCATCCTCCAAAGTCTTCCCCCCTTTTAATGAAGGCACATGGCTCTCTTATCAATGTGTCATAACCCATTGTTTTCCCACTATTCATTTTCGTCACATTTGAAGTGGGGCCCTTTTGAGGTGTCATGATGTAAGTTTTAACCATGATTTGACCCTCAACTAACCCCCAACCTTAGGTAGTATAAGTGGGTTAGGTTATTTTAACCCAAAATGCACTCTAGGATCTATTTTAACCCCTCCAAAGTCCAACTTTAGTTCATATCCGATTTTACAAAAGGTTTGCATTGAGGTCGACTTTGATTGTTGTACAAGAGTTGGCATAGTTTTCTCGAATGTCTTCATAATCACTCGATTAGGCCTTCATATCATCCATTGCACAAATTCAAATTTAACATCAATAACTCAAACATATAAATATAAGACTTTAAACATTAATACATATCCTTGAATTAACCATAGATCAACCCATTAGATCAATATTATATTCCAACATCATTTCTTCATAATCATTTGCATATGAAATTCATTTACAAATAAGTATCATTCTTTCTACTTTAACTCTCTAATTGCAAAATTTTCAAGAATAATAACCACATTAATAATTCACATCATATGTATCACAACACCTTACACCTTACACATACATAAATCAAATTCATCAAGCATAAGTACTTACTCTCACTAATTATAAGATTCCAATCATAACATCTCTTACAATAACATAATGAGTATCACTAGTATTCATTGTGTTATCTATATTCTATTTATTTCTATACTTCTTTATTTTGAATTAAATGATACATAATTTACTTCAAAACAATAATCTCATAACCCAAACTTGATTTCCATTTTCACAGTCACCTTATGTAGAATGTATTCATCACAACACAATATCTATTCAATACAATTGGCCATAATTTCAATTACTAAAACTATCTAATTATCATAACGAGATAAAATGAATAATATAAGGTATTTATCCATAAGGTAACTCACATTAGTTCATCAAGATGTTAACATAAATTAGACAATCCATCACAGTGTGAATTAGTTCTAATGCTACTAGTCTCATAAACTATCTAAACTACCGTATCATATGTAAAGAGGTCCAACCATTTCTATTTGTAATCATTGTCAATTGTATGAACAAAATCCATAGTTGATCATAAGTTGAATCTAACTTTGCACATTAATTAAATAAGCAGAATTCATATTTGTACCTAATATTTAGATGGTTACAAATGATAAGTCAATCTTATTCAAAAAATACTAATCATAGCAAGTCACATAAGGATTCTCCCTAATCTTGTTATTGCATAAGCCATATAATGTTCTTCTAATGACAAAATTAATATTTACTTCTAATCAAATTATATTGTAGACAAATTAACAATCCTTCTAGTCCTTACTTGGATGGGACCTTACATACTATACTGATTATTAATGTTACAAAATATTCTATTGGAATTTTTAATTTTTTTTGATTGGTAACAAGCTGAAGCCAAGATTCATTGATAAGAGATTCACAATTTACTATTGTGTTGTTGTGTTGTAGACTCTTGCCTAGTATTAGAATTTTCTTATAAATGTACTAACAATTTTTTTTGTTTTTTAAAGTAAATTTGAGATTAAATTGCAACCTATGAATAAGGAAAAAAAATTACCTTTCTTGTAGAGCGAACCATACTAATAACCTTATGGAAGCCCTAGCTATCTCGGTTGTAGTGGACCAATGCTATCAATGTGGCTGGAATGATGAATGTGCAAAAGAAAAATAGCAAAGACATAGAACAACACAATGTGCTACAACACAATAAACTATATTATATTTCATTCCCGTAGATCTCAAATGAGTACATAGTGTTTTTTTAATAAGAAAGCATACAATACTCGAGAGAAATCTACCATTAGCTGAGAAGACAAAACATCTATAAACTTTTGGAAAAATATTGCAGCTGACTCAAACTTCTGGAACAAACCCTAAACTTAAATGTAATAATCTATAAGTATAGTTTATAAAGTGAGAGATCTAGAACTCTCGATGAGAAGACAACAATAAATAAAGTAGTTGGAGTAGGTAAAGGCAGGGGAGATTAAAAGGATAGCTGGAAGTTTATGTCACCAACACTCCCCCTTAATCTTCACTGCCATGTATGTCTGTAATACCAATACTTTCTCGAAGATGTTCAAAGAAATTCTTTGCAAGAGGCTTTGTGAAAATGTCTACCAGTTGTTCTTTGGACCTACAAAACTTAAGACATATGTCACCATTGTTTACTAATTCACGAATATAATGATATCTTATATCTATATGTTTGCTACATTAATGAAAGACATGATTTTTTGATAAAGAAATTGCATAATTATTATCACAATATATTCTTGTAGGTTCTTGTGGATGCTTCAAGTCTGAAAGTACTCATCTCATCCACATTGCTTGACAAGTTGCTAATGTTGCTGCAACATATTCTGCTTCAGCTGATGATAATGTCACAATTGGTTGCTTCTTTGATGCCCAAGAAATATCTCCTGATCCTAGGTGAAACATATGTCCTAAAGTGCTTCTTTTATCATCAAAGCTACGTGCCCAGTCATTATCTATATAGCAGATCAACTTGTAATGATCTGAATGCGCATATAAGATCCAAAAGTTCTTTGTTCCAGCTATATACCTCAAAATCCTCTTTCAAGCTTTCCAATGAGTTTCTTTTTTTTCGTCCATGAATCTAGAAATGAGACTAACTCCATGCATTAGATTTGGTCTTGTAGCTATCAAATATAAAAGGCTGCCAACTAATCTTTTGAATAAAGTCATGTCTACATTAGGACTTTCATCATTCATGCTAAGTTTTATACCCAATGCAACTAGTGTAGGGGCTGAATTCACATTTGTGATTTTAAATCTTTTCAAAAAATCAGTAACATACTTACTTTCACAAATGAAAATGCCTTGATCATTTGTATTTACTTGTATCCCAAGAAAATATCTCATGAGTCCCAAGTCAGTCATATCAAATTCATTTTTCATGGCTGCCTTCAAATTGTTAATTGACATATTACTGGTGAATATCAAATCATCTACATATAAGAAAACTATCAATATTTCTCCTTCATTGTTCACTTTGACATACAAAGTTGGTTCATAGCCACACTTACTAAAACTATTATTCACAAAATAAGAGTCTATTATGTTGTACCAAGCTCTAGGAGCTTGCTTCAAGCCATATAGTGTCTTCTTCAGCTTGTATACCTTATTTTCTTCTCCCAAAATTTCATATTTTGGTGGTTTTTTTATATACACTTCTTCTTCTAAAATGCCATTCAAGAATTTTGATTTCATGTCCATTTGATAAACCTTCCAATTATTTTGGGCTGCTATGCATAAAATCATTCTAATAGTGTCTAATCTTGCCACAGGAGAAAATGTCTCATTGTAGTCTATACCCGGTTGTTGTGTGAAGCCTTTGGCTACTAGTCTTGCCTTGTGTTTCTCTACTTTTCCATCAGCATTATATTTCATTTTGTATACCTACTTAACTCCAATCACATCCTTCCCTTTAGGAAGATCTACTAAGTCCCAAGTATCATTCTTTTATATTGACTAAATTTCTTCATCCATGGCTAAAATCCATTTGTCATCTTTAATAGCTTCTTTAAAATAAATTGGATCAACATGTGCTAAGAGTGCAAAATTAATATATAAATCATCATTTTCAGCCTCTTGTAATTCATCATATATGTCTCTAAGACTTTGTGTCTTCCTTGAAGTATTTATAGATCTTGATCTTAATGAAGCAAGCATTGAATTAGATGATTCACTACTATTAGTGCTTGCTAGAGTAGTAGTGTTTTGAGTGGTAGGTGCCCTTGTAGGTGTTTTAGGAACATTTATTTGTATTTTAGAATGCACATCTTGAGTTTCAATTTCTTCATTTTATTGTGGAATAGTAGCTGCAACTGTAGTTGACTTATCCAAGCTACCATCCCATGCTTCTTCTTCTACAAACTCAACATCACGACTTATTATTAACTTCTTTCTGATAGGATTGTATAGCCTATATGCCTTTGATTGTTCACTATATCCCACAAATATGCACTTCTCTCCTCTATCATCCAATTTTTGTCTCACATCTTAAGGTACCAATGAGTATGCCACACAACCAAATATTCTCAAATGTGCTATATTGTGCTTCATTTTGCTCCAAGCTTCTTCTGGTGTTTTATTTATTACTGCTTTTATTGGACATCTATTTAGTATGTATGTTGAACATGCAATTACTTCAACCCAATACTCATTTGGCAAGTATTGCTCGTTTAACATACTCCTTGTCATCTCCATAATTGTTCTATTTTTTCTTTCTTCTACTCCATTTTGTTGTGGAGTGTACCTTGCTGTAAATTGTTTCCATATGCCATTTTCTTTGCAAAAATTCAAAAAATCATTTGATATATATTCTCCATCTTGATCGGTTCTTAATGTTTTAAAAGAGTATCCACTTTCTTTTTCAACTTTTTCCTTGAATTCTTTAAAGACATCAAATACATCTGATTTATACTTCACAAAATAAACCAAAACTTTTCTACTAAAATCATCAATAAATGTCAAGAAATAAATTTTTCCGCTTAAGGATAGTGTTTGCATTGGCCCACAAAGATCTGAATGAACTATATCAAGTGGATGTTTTTCTCTATAAGACATTCCAACTGAATTTTTTTCTCTATATTGCTATACCAAAATGCAACTCTCACATGTTGTCTTAAGTGGCTCTATTGATGGCAACCCATAGACCATTTGTTTCTTATATAAGAGTTGTAACCCTTTAAAGTTTAAATGACCAAACCTTAAATGCCATAGCCAAGATTCATTTTTGTATAAAGCTTTGAATGTAGATTCACCTACTTTTAACAGTTCATTTGGCTCTAAGAATAATTCTCTTTGGATTTTAAGTGGGAACATTCTATTTTGAGTCATTTCAACTTTTGCAATCACCCAATTGCTTGGTCTTTTATCTAGAATCACACATTCACCATTTTCAAAATGTATTCTATATCCCTTTTGTACTAGTTGCCCAATGCTTATGAGATTGTGATGCAATATAGGAATATAATATACATCAGGAATTTCCTTTTCTTCACCTTTCTTAGTTCTTATGTTGATTGACCCTTTTCCCATTACTGAAATTTGATGATCACTTCCCAACTTAACCTCTAATTTTACTGATTCATCTATTATTGAGAATATCTCCTTAGACCCACTCATATGGTTACTACAACCACTATCTAAGAACCATACTTCTTTAGAACTCTCTTGTGCAACATTGCATGTTATCAAGATGGTGTTTTGCTCACTAGTGTTGGACTGACTTTCATTTGTAAAATGTTCCTTTTGCCTATTCATGTCATCTTGTTTTTTTCTACACTCAGATGCAAAATACCCAAATTTATTACAATAATGACATTAGATGTTAGATTTGTCATACCCTTCTCCTTGATGATGGTTGATCCCCCTTCCTCTTGTTGATGTGAAATTGGTTTGTGAGCTTGATACTGGTCTTCTACTCTTAAACTGTGGATTTTCTCTTTCTCCTCTTGGTGTAAAACGTCATCTGCCTTTGCTGTAATATGATCTTCCTCTCATTCTTTCAAATGAAAGTTGAGTCTTGAAAGCATTCTCCAATGATGAAGTTCCCAAACAATTCAACCTTTGTTCATGTGATAAGAGAGAACCCATTAACTCATCTATTGATAGCAAGAAGAGATCCTTAGATTCTTTAATGGCTACAACTCTTGAATCAAACTTATTTGGTAGACTTCTAAGTATTTTCTCTACAAATTGTTGATCCCCAAGGGTTTCTCCATATGATCTAATCTGATTTACTATCCCCATTGTTTGAATGAATAATGAGTCTATTGAATCTGAATCTTTCATTTGTAAATTTTCAAAATCCCTTCTAAGATTTTGTAACTTTGAAGTTTTTACCTTTCTTGTGCCCTGGTATGTTGATTGCAAATTTTCCCATGCTTGCTTTGAGCTTGTGGCTGTAGCTACCCTTGGAAATATTGCTTCCTCCCCTGCTTGTTGAATAAAGAACAATGCCTTAGCATCATTTTTCCTATTTTCCTTTAATAAATGTTGTTCAACTTGTGAAAGAGCTTGATATGCCTACTAGTCTGCTAGTTTAGGGAACCCACTTTCAACTAAATCCCAAACATCTTGAGAATGAAAAAGTATTTTTATTTTGATGCTCCAATAATCATAATTTTTTACATTAAAAGTTTGAATTTGTAGCTATGAAATACTTCCACTAGTTCATGTCATGATTTAACAGTAAAACTTTCTGACTTGTAACAACTACAAACCCTTTCTCTTCCTTCCTCACACAACAACTATGACTTTTCCTTAGATCTTTAGGTTTGCTCTCATTTGCCCATAAAAACAATGTCTAGATTTTCTACAGCTCTGATACCAATTTGATGAATTTGCAGAAGAAAAATAACAAAGACACAGAGCAACACAATGTGCTGCAACACAATAAACTATATTATATTTCATTCTCATAGGTCTCAAATGAGTACATAGTATTTTTGTTATAAGAAAGCATACAATATTCTAGAGAAATCTACCATTAGCTGAGAAGAAAAAACATCTACAAACTTCTAGAAAAATATTACAGCCGACTCAAACTTCTGGAACAAACCCTAAACCTAAACCTTATAATCTAGAAGTATAGTTTACAAAATGAGAGGTCTAGAACTCTCGACTAGAAAACAACAATGAATAAAGTAGTTGGAGTAGGTAAAGGTAGGGGAGATTAAAAGGACAGCTAGAAGTCTATGTCACCAACATGGAAAGAATCATCTGTGAGACTGACTCGTAGGTGGTTGTGAATTTATTGAATAAAAGGGACCTTGTGCTTGTGGATTGACATTTGTCTCTAGTTATTCGGCAGATCATTCAGTTATGCAATTCTCTGGATTCTATGTCTTTTATGCATATCCCTCGTGAATGGAATGGTGTGGCTAATTGTCTAGCTAAATGGGCCTCTGAGCAAGGGTCGACTTGGAATATTATTGATCATAGGATGCTTCCCTTTGATTTAACTTAGATGCCTGTTCAACTTTTGGACCAAGATAAAGCTCTGTAGTTTTGTAGTTCTTGTGTTGTTTTGCTCTTTGATATTCAATAAAAATTTTACCCCTCTTTTAGTTTTTAAAAAAATCTGGCATTCTATACTCATTGATGATCCAATCTGTTTTCTCTCCATTTGGGGCTTTTCCTATGTAGAAAACCAATGTCTTTTTAAGCCCAATACATTGAAACTCATGATCTCTAACTGGTTTATCCGTCCCAATGGCCTTCCAATAAATAGAGCTTGTGAGCCCGCTTCTTCTAGATTGAGCACATTTTTTATCAACAGGAACAAAGAAGAACCATTCTCTTCCTCCAACAAACGCAAGATCTACAACAACGTGAAGCTCATGATAAACCCAATTGAATATGCAAAGAAAAAAGTATACCCATTAATAGTAAAGAATCCTAAAAGATTCAACAACCTTATAAAATAGGAAAAAATATATTTCCTCCATTGACTAATTATTAGGGCAACTCAGAACAATACATTATTTAGTATCTCAACCATTGGTGGCTTCAATTTGAAAGATCTAAAACTATATGATTTGAAACATGTAAATTTATAAAAACTACAACAAATGCAAAATCTACAACAACGATTTACCGATGCATGATAAACCCTTTTGAACTTAAGAATAAGAAAACAGACCCATTAATAACAAACAAACCTCAACCAATTCAAAACCCTAAATAAAAAACACAAAAAAAACCGATTCATCTATTGACTACTTAAGGAAATGCAAAAACAATACATTGTTTACGATTTAGACCATCCAAATCTTCATTGTGAAACACCTACATCGTGTAGACCACCCATTTTTTGAGTTCGGAACATCGAAATTTACTTTCCCATAATTCCTTTTAAGAAATTTTATTACCTGGGAGTTACCATGGATCATAACTATACAAGTACAAGGTTTCAATTACGTCAAAACTGAAAGGTTGGCCTTGAACCTTTTTTCTGAGATAGAATCCTACTAATTCCTCTTCTGTTGGATGAAATCTGAACCCTGGAAGATCAAATTCTCCATGCAATCCGCCCTCCATCTTTTCAAATTTATTTAGTTTCAATTCTCAACAATGGATATAATTCTTTGGCTGCTCTTTTATTAACGAGAAAATCAAGAAACTTGGGAATGTATTGGGCGTTATCTTACCATTTAGAGAGTTTATAAAGGAAAAGAATTGTGAAAGTGTCTCACACGCAGAGATCGTTCTGTTTTCCAGTCATTGTTTTGGCAGAGTTTGGAAGGACAAAATGGTTGCAGTCAATCCTGAGAAGTTACGCGGACATTGAATATTGAATTCGGTCAAGCAAATTGAAGGAAAATTGGGCATCGTCAATTTGGAAAAGTTAGATGCATCGTACATTAATTCTGGTCATTGTATTCCCACGCGTTATCAAAGCTGCTGCCATGTCCACTTCCAGAGAATTTTACCTCCATTACATGGAAAGAATCGTTGGCTCTTTGTTTTCTTTACCTCGGTTGTAGATTTTGTAAATAATAGCAAGTTATTTTGCCAGGAATTTACATGTGAACTACCAGTTTATATGTACATGATGTCAAATGACATATATCATAAATTCAAATCAAATTACGTATTATAATAGTATTATTTTAGTAGAAATTTTATTGTATAGAACTTTTCAAAAATACAACATCTCATGTAGTTATAAATTTTTAAAATCCTCTATATTAGATTTAAAAATATCAAAGATAGTGTCCATAGGAAGACTACAATAGGATAGGTGAGTTGAATTGTTTCACTATATATTTTTTCCCTTAAATCATAAGTTTTATCAATATTGAAGGTTTATCTGTATTCGAAAGAAATTAATATTAAAATTGACATTTTGTAGTTAATTATCTATATAATTGTGATAGATACCAAATAAAATACACCATGGACTATATGTATTCAACAAGAAATAATTAACCAAGATTTGAAATAAAATTTAAAATTAAAATTTATCTTTATAATTAAGACTATCATGGAAAAAGTTAATAAAAAGATTAGAAGGATGATAACTTGCTAATAAAGAAATATCAAGTGTAAAATTAATTTATTTTAAATATCATGTGTACAATTAAACATGTTGATTGATTAGTTAAGAATTACTATACAAACCATTTTTTATTTTCAACTATTTGACAATTACCATGTGAAAAAATGATTTTTATTTAAATGATTTTTCATAATAAATGTCCAGTTAGAAAAAGATAGAAAAATTATGATAAAACTATAACAAAAAATTTCTTTAGTTAAAGTTTAATTTATTTTTTTATAGGTAACAAGTTTTTTGTATTGATTATAAAAAGATAATGCTTACATATGTATGTCATAGTGTTAAGTGGCTAAATTCTGATAAGTCCTCCTAAAAACTCTCCCCCATCGACATTAAAGTTATAACATACTATCTAAGGGCATTAACACCCACATACAAAGCCCATCCCAGTACAAAAAGTATTCACATGTCATGGAAAAACCACTAGTCATTCAAAAAAGGGCCCAATTCGCAACATACTTCTTTGTAAAATTTGGGATGGAATGGTCATCATCCACTAAGAGTCTCTTCCTACCATTTTCACTTCTATCTACCTCCCCTTCCAAAGACATATCAATCCAAATTCTTGCCCTTGTGGACTCCCCAACTGCACCACATCCTTCCCTTGCTAGCTGGTATCTCAATAGTTCTCTAGGTGGTCATACACTTTTCCTTGTTATTGTCTTCATAAAACCCTTCCTTACATCATCCATCACCTAGATATTCTCCTACTGAAAATTAACCATCTTCTTCCATCCTCCCATTTCTTTTGATAGGTGCACCCCTTGAGGAATTGCAAATGACCAAAGGTTATAGTGAGAAATCATCGCACATAATTAACCTCCATAGTTCCTGTCCCATTTCCATCCCTACACACATCATAGCTATATCGATAACCTTGTTTACTCCTAGTAGCCATTGTGGGTCTAAACACACAACAATGACCCTTTGGACTTCCCTTTTTGTCTTTCCAACTAACAAGGCTAGAACCACAAAGAGGGACACTATATTTAGGTTGGACCTCCTCCTCTAGTACGTGTCCAAGTATTCTAGGAAGAACCACAAAGAGGGACACTATACCACTCATAAATCCATGATCGTTGAAAAGAAATATGTTCTTCAAACACCTTGTTGTGATTCTTCAAAAGATCTGGAAGCCCACACTTCAAGAGTTGTTGATTAATGAGTGTGGATCATTTGTCATGTGAGGGTGATTATTTCCTTGTAAGTTTTTTGCAAACTAAGGGTTAAATTACATAATTGGGAGGTACTCCTTCAAAGGGAGGCATTCATTCATAAAGCCACATCAATACACAACATCCCTAATCTAAATTGAGAAGCCTAGAGTCTGCAAAAAATTTATACTGGTTCCCAAAAGAGACATTTGCTCCCAAGTTGGCCAACTTGTCTGCCACCTTATTTGCCTCTCTGTAAACATGGGGTATCCTAAAGTCCTCAAACTCTATCAATAGGAACTTTATCTAGCTAATGTGCTTGTCTAGATGCCAAGACTCCATTTTCTCTTTCTTGATCCCATTTATAATAATCTTTGAATCACCTTCCAGATGCACTTGATGGATACCTAGTTTAACTCCTAACGCTAGAGTCTCCTTGGCTACTTCACATTCTCACACATTATTAGTTCCATACCTTAATCATTTGGCCACAAATGCTATGGAGTTACCTTAATGGTCTTGTGCTATGCATCCACACCCTGATATACCCAAGTTTTCTCAAGTAGCCCCATCAAAATTTATTTGTATCTGTCCTTCCTCTGGTAGTTGCCAACAACACTTCTCCTTTCTTTGTTGAGGATCAACCCTTGAAAGCCCATTAAGAGGCCTTTAGTTAAAGTTTATTATTAAAATTGGTTTTCCATATTATTTAAGGGAAACACCTAATACATATGTTTTATAGAGATAATCATATCATTCTCATATTTTAGTCCCTATCATTAAGACATGCTACTATAATTTTTTATTTCTATTTCAAAATTAAATTTCTCTTTAAGTAATATACAATATTCCCTAAATTTATGTTAGTTTTTTAATTTTCTATAGGCGGATGTTTTTGATAAGAAAAAAAGGTTTTACAGGGATACTAAAACCCAAAAGTTGTTACATATCATAGGGTTGTAAATAAAACAACGAAAAACCAGAAATAGTACTATGGCTAACCAAGAAGTCAGTTTGAAAGACAGACAAAAAGCCAAGCAATAAACCTACAGAAACCAAAAAACCAAAGGACAGATATTGATAGACTTTACTTCTCCACTTTCCTTTCAAGGTTTTGTATTGTTTCTACTACTTCATAGGCATTCTGACACTCCTTAGCCATTTGCTCCTATTTCTTCAAGAAAGTCCTATCTAGCTAGATATGGGATATGTCTGTGATTGTTTCATCATCCTTCCTATCTTCATCTCTATCCTTTTCCTCATTATCCTCCAAAGATCCCTGGCTTTCAGCTTTCTCACAAGAGTAACAATGTTTTCATTGAGATAATTTAGAATGGAGATAATGTGGTTGGCCATGTTATGATTGTAAGTCTCCAAATTTTTCATCCTTTTCTCGACCAACCTAATAACATCCCTCTGATCTATGATATTCCCTCTCTCAAATTTCTTCCCTTGGCTTTCTAGCTATCCCATTCTTTCTCTAACCTCCTCCAGTTCATGAAACAACTATTTAATTGATCTAAAATAATCTATCATGCTATTTCTTGCATTATTAAGTTGGTTCATTCCCACTTCCCTTGTGTTATCAGTTATAGCCACTAGCACTAAATCAATAAGATCATCCATTTGGACCTTTCCCTCTTTTTCTTGTAGGATTTATGGATTCATGGCTTCTCTCACAATCCCCATCTTTGAAGTTCTAACATTAAAACTTTTCCATGCTAGATGCCTATCTTTGATAACCACCTCACCACTTCCTTCCTCCATTTTTTCCTTTTTGTACTCCTAAGGGAGACTTGGAGAGGGCGGAATCAGCAAAATTTTTGAACTAGTAACATTTTTCCCCTCTACAAGTATGTCCTCCTCCTTCATCCTCCTATGTTTCTTCATAGGGTTTTCAACTTAAAAATTAACCCTTGGTTGTAAGCACTATAGGCAAGAAGCCCCACTATTTCACCAAGGGTCAATGGAAAACATTCTCAATTAAGTCCCACAGTAGAGAATGGTCCTGTGGGGACTTGAACCTTAGTTGTAGGCCCTACAAGTAAGAAGCCCCACAATTTCACCAAAGGCACACGCCCTAATAAAATTAATCCTTGGTTGTAAGCACTGCAAGCAAGAAGCCTTACTATTTCACCAAGGGTCAATGGAAAACATTGGCAATTAAGATCCACTATAGAAAATGGCCCCGTGGGGCCTGGAACCTTGGTTGTATTCCCTATAGGAAAGAAGCCCCACCATTTCACCAAAGGGACAAGCCCATTAAAAAAAAATTATCCTTGGTTGTAAGCACTACAAGAAAGAAGCCCCACTATTTCACCAAGGGTCAATGGAAAACATTCTCAATTAAGATCCACAGTAGAGAATGGCCCTGTGGGGACTTGAACCTTGGTTATAGGCCCTATAGGCAAGAAGCCCCACCATTTCACCAAAGGGACTTCTATAGGAAAATTTTTAAAAGCCTAGACAAGTTCCATTTTGCACATGGTCCACATGGCTAACATGTTTTATCTCTTGGGTTTTTTTTGGGTGTTTGGGAGAGAACATAATGAAATAGGAGCTTGGTGATTTCAACTTGGGCAACTTGCATTTTTCAAACTATACATGTAGCCAACATTTGGGTGTTTTTGTTTTTACATGCCCTCTACATGTGCTTCTAACCTTACAATAGTTCAAGATGGTAACTAATATATATGAAAAGTTTTTACTATTATTTGGTACTATTACTAACTTTTATGCCATATTCTGCAAGTTGTGCTCATTTTTCCTTTAATCATTTATCCTTTGGGTTTTGTGTTTTCCCTATAACTTCTATCATAAATTTTCTTGAATCATTAGAAAATGCATCTAATAGTGTGAAGTAGTCATTCCTTAGCTAAGAAAAAATATCTTAAACAATGTGATTATAAGCTAGTTACATCAAGCAATATTTTGTCAGCTCAATTAAATAAAAATATAATAGTAACAAACCTATGTTACTCTACTAACATAAAAATGGGCGGAAAGAGCTTCATCATCATTGTAAATATTCATCAAGTCCAAATTAGATGATTCTAGAACCTCAAAATTGATCTCAAACTCATTTTCCCAAGCTCAAACACCATATTCCATAATGAATCTCTCTATCCAATCATATTTCCTTGAGATTTGAGTTGTAGGTACTGGGTAAAAGCTAAAGGAGGACCCCTAAATCTTCCTCAAGATAACGAGAAGTAAAAAATAATTATAATTATAAAAAATCTAAACCATCCCTAATTGAAATGGTGTCGGGCTATATTGAAACTTCAACTTCTTATGTTTCACCTTGTTGTATACCTATATTAGTTAATTTATCTACTCTTTAATTACCCTCCCGATATATATGATTGGTTATGATCTTGTCAAAGGTCTGACATAGTGACAGGGCTCTAGATAAATTGAGCTCAAACTCCAATTCATAAGGGATTCTTTTCTGATAGAATTTATTAAATTTTAGAATCCCCTTCAATATATACATTCTTGCAAACAAAAATTTTACATAGTTCTAGTCCTTCAACAAAAGTCGTTAGTTTTTCCTAATTATTAGTTTTGATTCCTATATATCTTTCTTACTTTTCTATCCCCATACCTTCTGCATTATGGATACTACAACCAATATCTTCTCTACCAAGATTCCCTCTTGAAATTCCATCTAAATTGAGTTTAAACCATCTCTCCTTAGGTGGTTTCCATTGGCACATCTCTCATTTCCTTTTTGAAGTTTCTCCCCATGTTCATATAAAAGGGATTTATTTTAGACCTATCCACTTGTCTCTCATTTTCTCATCCCAATGAGACATTATAGTCCCCTTATTTAGTTTATTCAAAACTAGAATATTGGTAATTTCAAAGAAAGAAGTATCAATTTTAGTTGGAATTTGTTCTACACTCATCTTCTTATCCAAAAAAATTCTTCAGTTGGTTTCCTTCCATAAATTCCACATGACTATATGAAATGTGTATACATCCATGAAGAGATATAAATATTATCCCTTCAAAGAAGGGGCCAAAAATGTAGTATATCCATTATGGTTCTTAAAAATGTTGATACCCATCCCAATCATGAACATAGCAATTTCTAGCATGGAATTGAATAAGGGCAACAAAAAAAAATATGGTCAATAAATTATTCCTCATTTTTGTATCTACTTGGGCCTTGGCATCCAATTTTCTCAAATCTTTCTAAGGTAAGAAGTGTCCTATTTAGAACTAACCAAGTAAAAAATCCAAACTTAGGTAGACAAGTTTTATTCCAACATAGTGTATAGGGAGGGACTCCTTTGTTCATATATATAGAGACATTAGGAATTTATATCCCAAGTCCTTCAATTTGTATTGCCCACTAATGCTACCAACCCCCAAAAAACATTCCTTGTGAATATTGAAAGTTACTTTCCTATTTGATAGAATTATTTTTAGATATTCCACTTCCTTAGGTGAGAGGTTCATGTCCTTAAAATCCATCCATTTCCAACCTTTTCCTCCATCCTAAAAGGTCACATAATTTATAACTCTTTTTCCGCATATAGATTCAAGTGTTATCCTTAATTGGGCTAGTTTACCATCCTTTGCCAAAGCCGCATATCCTCCCCAAGAGTTTTTTCAAAAGAGAGCTTTATCACCCACCTTTGGGTTCCATGGTAGTTGATCCTATAGGTAGGATCTACAATCCATCATGAAGTTCCAAATTCTTAATCATCTAGATGGTGATTTTTCTCTAAATGCATTGATTAGATCAGTATTTCTCAAATATTTCTTTATTAGGATCCTTTCCCACTTGAGGTGTTGTTCCTGTACATTCTCCAAGCTAGTTTAAATCCTAAATCTTTACCTTATATTTTGATGCCCATGATTTCTACTCCACCCTCGTCTTTGAGTGCATACCTTGTACCAAGCTAACAAGCACATTGTTTTCTTTTCCCCTATTCCCTTCCAAAACAAACTCCTAAGGAGTCTATTAATTTTGTTCCTATTTTTTGTGGGGATATCAATATAATATAATTGATAAATAGGTTTTTTTGAAAGGGTAGATTCTACCATCATTTCTCTACCTATAGAAGAGATTCATCTTCATTTCTAGGAATTACTTTTATTTTGATCTTTTCTATTATAATTTGATCACATTATGTTTATTGAACATTTCCCTTTGTCTAAATGGAGACCTGGTTATTTACAAGGTAGACTTCCTCTTTTGAAATTCAAAACTCAAAAAATATGATGGTCCTGATTGGAATGGGTATTAAAGAAGAAATTTTTTGACTTCTCAGGTTTAATCTCTTGACAGGATGTACTTGTATATTAAATTAATATTATTTTATATAGTTTTTCCTTCTTTATGGTAATTTTGAGGCATAGTTTCATCAACAAACTATTGGTGGGTTGTCAGAAATAGGTTGCTAGTGATCCTTTGATAGTCTTCTAATACTTGGTGTTGTTTATTGATATTCCTAATGCTTCTGTCATTAAGATAAAAAAAGAAAAGGGGATATTGGATCCCTGTGTCTAATTCCCCTACTTATTCCAAAAAAATCTTAGGGCGATCCATTTCCTAGTATTGATAAGTCAAAGGATATTATGCAGCCAAAGATCAAATTCACCCATTGATTTGTGAGCCCAAAGAATTCAAAGAATTTCATTATAAAACCCCAATACATTCTATCTTATGTATTTTTAATATATATCTTAACTAACATAATAGGTTCTTTGTTGTTTTGAATATTATGCATGGCGTCTTGGGTAATAATTACTCCTTTGAAGATAGATCTATCTTGTACATACCCTATTTGTTCCTCAGTAATCAAGTTCAGGAGAAGTTTCTAGATTCTCATTTTCATAGTCTTGGCAAATAAAATATAGAGAGTATTGAAAAGAGTTATGAGAAAATAATCATTAAAGGCCCTTTATTTCTCCATTTTGGGAATAAGGGGGAGAAAGGTATGATTCATCTCCCTATGGATTATTAAAAAAAAATTCATACTCCTTCTAAAGCCTCACTTAGCTCCATCCTGATGTAGTCCTAATATTTTTTAAAGAAACATGCTAGAAACCCAGCCAACCCTTGTGATTTATCTTTATTCATTTACATGAGGTCCACACTTAATTTCTCAAAGGTAAATTTTCCCAAGAGTATTTTTTTTTTCTTTGGATATAATCTTTTTGATTTTTGTGTTGATGTTTTCTTGCACCCATAGGTTTTGGTTACCATTTTTATTAGAGATTTCTTCAAAGTAATTTATTATCTATTTTGTAGCATCATCTATGTGCTCTAGTTTTCCCCTATCCATATTTTGAATGGATGTGATTCTATTAGCTAGTCTACATTATTTTGTACTATTCTGAAAGAATCTTGTGTTTCTATTTGCTACATCTAGCCATATTTCTCTTGAATTTTGTCTCAAAAATAGTTCTTCTTTGGTTTATATGTCTTCATAATCCTTTATTAGGAACTTCTCTCTTTCACATAAGGCTAAATTCACCCTTTTCTCTATAACCTTTTTGACTAGATTCTCCAATTCTACTTCTAATTCTTCCTTATTTTTAAGGATATTCCCGAAGTGTTCAAAATTATATAACTTAAGCCTTTTCCTAATAATTTTTAGTTTTTAAAGAATTTGGTAAAGTTTAGACCTAGATTACATAATTTTGCTTCACCATTTTTTGATCATCTTCAGAAACCCCTCATCCTTAAACCATATTTGTTCAAATTTGAAAGGATAGTTGTCTAGATTGTTATCCTTTATGACATGCAAAATTAAACTAGGTAGCTATCCAAACCTAAGATGTATTTTTATTTTAATTGTAGAGTAAAGGTGGTTCTTCTATATGCCCATTCTATCTAGTGGTAGAAATGTTTTAGAACTTACAAATGGTTGTTAGGCCAACCTAAGTCCATTGGATTTTTAGATCTAATACAATTGCTAGAGATTATTAGAAAAATCTTGACCTAACTACAATATACAACTTATCTTGCATATCTTAGATCAATTCTCAACTCGTACCCTTGCCTGGCCTTCAATCTCTGCAATTTTGACAGCTTGCCCTCCTTTCAAGCTTAGTCTCCTTGAGTCTCAATACTTAATGTACCAATGCAATCATCTCTTCATGACCTTTTGTAGAAGCAAAGCCTCTGTGCTCTTCCTTCTCCTAGATGTCTTCCCCCTTGACACCCCAATACACTCTATCTTATGTATTTTTAATATATATCTTAACTAACATAATAGGTTGTTTGTTGTTTTGAATATTATGCATGGCCTCTTAGGTAATAATTACTCCTTTGAAGATAGATATGTCTTGTACATGCCCTATTTGTTCCTCACTAATAAAGTTTGGGAGAAGTTTCTAGATTCTCATTATCATAGTCTAGGAAAATAATATATAGAGAGTATTGAAAAGAGTTATGAGACAATAATCATTAAAGGTCCTTTATTTCTCCATTTTGGGAATAATGTTGAGAAAGGTATGATTCACCTCCCTGTGGAGTTTTTTCTTAATTTCATACTCCTTCTAAAGCCTCACTTACCTCCATCCCTATGAAGTCCTAATATTTTTTAAAGAAACATGCCAAAAACCCACCCAACCCTTGTGATTTATCTTGATTCATTTACATGAGGTCCACACTTAATTTCTCAAACGCAAATTTTCCCAAGAGTATTTTATTTTTTTCTTCAAATATAATCTTTTGGATTTTTCTATTGATATTTTCTTGCACCCATAGGTTCTAGTTACCATTTTTATTAGATATTTCTTCAAATTAATTTATCATCTATTTTGCAACATCATCTATGTGCTCTAGTTTTCCCCTATCCATATTTTGAATGGATGTGATTCTATTAGCTATTCTACGTTATTTTGTACTATTGTGAAAAAGAATCTTGTGTTTCTATCTACTACATCCAGCCATATTTCTCTTGATTTTTGTCTCTAAAATAGATCTTCTTTGGTTTATATGTCTTCATAATCCTTTATTAGGAACTTCTCTCTTTCATATAAGGCTAAATTCACCTGTTTCTCTATAACCTCCTTGATTAGGCTCTCCAAATCTACTTCTAATTCTTCCTTATTTTTAAGGATATTCCCAAAGTGTTCAAAATTCCATACCTTAAGCTTTTTCTTAATAGTTTTTAGTTTTTAAAGAACTTCATAAAGTTTAGACCTAGATTACATAATTTTGCTTGACCATTTTTTGATCATTTTCAAAAAGCCCTCATCATTAAACCATATCTATTTAAATTTGAAAGGATAGTTGTCTAGATTTTTATCCTTTATGAGATGCATAATTAAACTAGGTAGCTATCCAAACCTAAGATGGATTTCTCTTTTAATTGTAGAGTAAAGGTGGTTCTTCTATATGCCCATTCTATCTAGTGTTAGAAATGTTTTAGAATAACTGAGAAGGGGGGGGGGGGGGGGGGTTGGGGGGTATGGTGAATCAGTTATTCAAGGTCCAAATGCCCTATTCAAAATTTTCACTAAGTATAGTGAGCCCATTCAACCATTCATTCATCCAAGCTTTAACTTATCTAACCAGCAAGTTATTGTAAATCAACATGCAAGCATAACACATAAGAAATCAACACGTGACACAGTGATTTACATGAAAACCCAATTTGGGAAAACCACCAATAACATGTTACTCAATTCTCACTCTTATGAAGTGATGCCCTGTGAAAGGCTTGCCCTATTAAAGGCTTACAACACACTATTAAATGTGACCTTGTTAGAGGATTTAACCACCCTGTTAGAATTGGGCCTAGTTAGAGGACTTTAGAATATTCACTTAGAATGCCACCCTATTAAAGGATTTACAAATGGCTGTTAGGCCAACCTAAGTCGATAGGATTTTCAGATCTAATTAAATTTCTAGAGAGCATTAGAAAAATCTTGACTTGACTACAACATACAACTTATCTTATAGATCTCAAATCACTTCTCAGCTCGTACCCTTGCCTAGCCTTCAATCTTTGTAATTCTGACAACTTGCCCTCCTTTCAAGCTTAGTCTCCTTGAGTCTCAATACTCAATGTACCAGTGCAATAATCTCTTCATGACCACTCATAGAAGTAGAGCCTCTATGCTTTTCCTTCTCCTACATGTCTTCCCCCTTGACACACCTTCAAGAACTTTGCAGACTTGGCTCTTCAGCAGCAACAGTATCAATAGATCTTTGCTTCTTGGCCTATGACTCCTTAAATAGAAGTCTTGGAGTTCCTTTTCCCACTTGATTCTTTCATTCTTTATTTTCAATTCACATGGATTAGGTAGGATTCATTGCATGCAACCCATATTTTGTTTCCTCTAGAAACTTCTTGAATAATCGTTTAGAATTCACCTAAAAATGGTTTACATAGGATTCTGTGCCACTAGATCATCATCCTTATCTTCCAACTCAATAAAAAAATTCAATGTAACCACTATGTTGGCTCAGATTTGGTGAATCTTTATTACTTGAAATAATGTAGCAACTCGGCACTATTGAAATACGGTGCCCAACACATATTGTTTTACTTAGCATCAACTATGTTTTTCCTAATGCTCGACACCTGAAGATCACTCGGCACCAACTAAGAATTTTCTAATGCTCAGCACCTGATCTTCACTCAGCACCTAAAGATCACTTAGCACACACTATAATTTCTTGTTACTCAGCTCCAATAGAAAATTTTGCTCGACTTCAACTAACTCCCTCGACATCCACTAATGATCTTAGTTTAAGATTTGCAATCAACCTTGTTACAACTTCTTCCACCAATGTTTTTGAGTGTGACCAGCCTCTATATCTTTGAGTATGTTATCAATACATCATTTAACCATTGTCTTAACTAAACCTTACACTTCATTACAACATCATAACTCAACCTTTCCCTTAGGTTCTCTTGTTAATGAAATCCTCTTCATCAATCAACTAAGTGTTAGTACTTGGATCATATAAGAAAATGTCATTCCTACAAGTAGCAAGTTTGACATCAATGACAAAGCAATGATTGAAAACATTATATTCCTTCTTTCCAAAAATCTCCCTCTTTGATCTTCAACAATGAGCTTTTCAATCAGGTTTCCAACAATCTCCCTCTTTGGTATTGATGGAAAACTAAACTGATCAACCATCAGACTAAACTATTCAACCACAGTAAGTCAAATGCCAAAAAGTAAATTGTAGCTTCACATCTCCTTTTACTATTCTAATTGCTTCATTTATGCTTCTCCCTCTCTACTTTTGTATAATCCTTTTTCTTTATCCCTCTATGTTGCTTATCTATTGTTGTTCTTCTGATCAACCTTTAATTATTTCTATCAACTTCTCCCTCTATCTTCTAATTCCTTATCTTCAACACTTGTTGATCAGTTTCAAACATCTTCTCCCTCTTTGACAACAATGCCAAAGATGTATAAGTATCTTAGTATTTAGGTGTAGCTTTTGTAGGTTCATTCAATGTCTCCCTCTATCACCTTGCTTGTGACTGGTTTGGAATTTCAGCACATCTACTACTTTAGGCATAAATCCCAAAGTAAACATCCTCTACATCAATGTTTAAGATCTTCAATAATCAGCTTATTTGATGCAAGACATACTTTTTTGTGCTTCAAGTAGCCTTAGCTAGGGGTATCACCCCTAACTTGCCTCTAAGATATTCAAAAGCATCTTTAGTTAGTGCCTTTGTGAAGATGTCAGCAATCTATTCCTTTGATCTAACATATTTCATCTTCACTTGTTTTTCTTCCACCAACTCTCTTGCATAGTGATACTTGATTGCAATTTGCTTGGTTTTGGCATGCATTACTAGATTCTTTGATATGTTAATAGAACTTGTATTATCACAATAAAGTATCACAGGTTTAGTTACTTCTTCCTTCATACCTTGCAGCAAATGTTTGATCCATACAATATTGGTGGAGTTTATAGCAGCTGCCACATATTCAACTTCAGCAGTAGACTGTAAGGTGCAATTTTTCTTTTTATTGGTCCATGTGATCAACCTTTTTCCTAAGAAAAGTCCTCCGCTGGTGCTTTTTCTATCATCAATATTACCTCCCCATTCTGCATCAGTATAGGCTCTTAGTTCAAATTTTTCACTCCTCTTGTAGTACAAACCAAAGTCATCAATTCCCTTCAAGTATCTCAGTATTCTCTTTACTGCCATTAAGTGATTTTCTCTTGGATTTGCAAAAAAATTTGGCCACTATTCCAACAACTAATGCAATGTTTGGTCTACTATGTACAACATATTGCAGCTTTCCAATTATTGACCTATACAATGTCCAATTTACTTCAGCAGATTCATCATTCTTAGATAGCTGATGGCTTGTTACCATTGGTGTGCTAACTGGTTTTGATTCTTCCAACCCAAATGTTTTGAGTACCTCTTTGATGTATTTAGATTGGGTCACCAATATGCCATTCTTCAATTGATGTACTTGTAATCTAACAAAGAATTTGATTTCTCCAAACATTGACATCTCAAATTCATGCTTCATTTGATCAGCACAATCCTTGCATAAAAAATCTTTTCCTCCAAATATTATATCATCAAAAAAGATTTTTGATATCAAAATGTCTTTACCTTCTTTAGCTTTGATGTAAAAGTTATTGTTGTCATCTATTCTCTCAAATCCAATCTTCACAAGATATTTGTGCAGTCTCTCATACCATGCTCTAGGTGTTTGCTTCAATCCATAAAGTGCTTTATGCAGTTTGCAAACCATGTACTTGTTCTTCTCATCTAAAAATCCCTCTAGTTGTTCTATGTAGACTTCCTCTTCTAGTATACCATTCATAAAAGAATACTTAACATCTATTTGGTACACTTTGAAACCTTTATATGCAGCATATGCAAGTAATGTTCTTACTCCTTCCATTCTTGAAACAGGGGCAAATGTTTCCCCATAATCCAATCCTTCTTCTTATGCATAATCTTTGCAAACTAGTCTAACTTTGTTTCTTGTTATCTCACAATTCTCATCAAGTTTGTTTCTAAACACCCATTTGGTACCAATCACATTCTTATCAGTTGGTCTAGCAACTAGGGACCATGTTTTGTTCTTCTCAATCTAATCTATCTCTTCTTTTGTGGCTTTATACCAGTCATCATTTTGTAGTGCATCTTTCACTATTTTAGGTTCAACCTAGCTCAATAGACATGATTCATTTCTCTTTCTATTCCTTGTCATTGGTCTAGCATCCTTGTTACCAATGATTTGTTCTGTAGGGTGATGTATTTTCACATATTTGGCTAATCTTGGTTCTATCCTTCTTTTCATGTTTGGTCCTTAATCTTTAGAGTCATTAAGCTCTTCTTCATCTAGTACTTCATCATTACTTTCATGTGTATAGTTTTCAGAGTTAGAATGAGTACTTTCTACATTTTGTAGATCAGCTTCTGAATGTAGCTCAACATTCATAGGCTGAGACTTAGTAGATACTAAATTTTGTTGTTGATTCCCAACTTGATTTGCATAATTGTCTTCAATAGTTATTCCTTCATAGAAGTATACAAATGATCTATAATCCTCTGATTGCTTGGACTCATCAATTTGGACTTTTGCATGCTCATTAAAATTTACATTTGCACTCTCCACAATCTTGTTAGTGTTAATATTCAAACACTTATATGCTTTGCTTCTAGTGGAGTATCTAAGAAATATGCCTTCATCACTCTTTGCATCAAACTTGCCATTTCTAGTATCTTTAAGAATATAGCATTTATAACCAAACATTTTGAAATGTTCAACATTGGGTGAGTGACCATACCATAATTCAAAAGGTGTAGCATTTGTACCTTTCTTGACTTGAACTCTATTCAGTGTGTAGACTGTAGTACTTACAACTTCTCTCTAGTATTTGAGTGCAACTTTTTTCTCGATCATCAAGGTTCTAGCATAGTCAATCACTGACGTATTCCTCCTTTCAGCAATACCATTCTGTGGTGGAGTTCTTGGTGCTGATGTTTTCCTTTTGATACCTTTTTCATTGCAAAATATTTCAAATTCTTTTGATGTAAACTCACTTCCTCTATCTAACCTTAGGCATTTTAGGTTCTTTCCCATTTCCTTCTCAACTCTAGCCAAATACAACTTAAACATTTAAAATACATTAGATTTTTTCTTTAAAAACATAGCAGTCATCATCCTAGAATAGTCATCTACAAATCACATTATGTATTTGTCTCTTAGGTAGCTTTGTACTTCTATTGGACCACATAAGTCTATATGGACTAGTTCTAATACTTCACTGGAAGTGTATGTCTTGCTTTTGAAACTAGACTTAGTCATCTTCAATAGTTGACATTGTTTGCACATTGTGTTTTCAAGTTTCTTCAACTTGGGCAACCCTCTGACTTTCTTTTTCTTGCTAATGCTGATTAAATTATCAAGGTTAACATGACACAGGCTTTTATGCCATAACCACACATCATCAAGTCTAACAACAAGACATATTTCATCTTCCATATCTAGGTAAAATAGATTACTCCTAGTTTATTCACCTTTTCCTATCATATTTGTATCAGTGTCATAGATCTTGGTAGTTTTGTTTCCAAATTCAACATTGTAACCTACATTTCCTAACTATGATACACTCAACAAGTTGTAGTTCAATCCTTCAACATAGTATGCACTATCACAAGAAATTTTCTCTATAAGTTTAATAGAGCCTTTTTCTTTGATTTGACATGGAGCATCATTACCAAATCTAACACTATTTCCATCATATTGCGTAAAGGTAATGAACTTACTTTTATCTCTTGTCATGTGATGTGAGCATCCACTGTCAATGATCCACTTGTCATTCTTGTTCACATAGGTAACCAATATTGTTGCTTCATCTTCATCTAATTCATCCTTCATGGATACATAGACTACTTCATCATCATTCTCATCAGAATCTTCTTCAACAATGTAGCATCTTTTGCCTTTCTCTTTTTAATCCTTGCTATCATCTTCTCTCTTATTCATGTGCTTGTTTCTTTCTTTGTAATTCTTCTTCTATGGACATCTTGCAATAATATGAACAACTCCATTGCAATTGAAACATATAATAGGGAGGTTACCTTTGAATTTAACTTTGCCTCTATGGAATCTCGTAGCTAGTAGTGCTTCTAATTGTTCCACATCTTCCTCATCTATCCTACTATCATTGGACGCATGTTTTCCTTTTCTTCTCTTCTTGCTTGATGTTTCCTCCTCAGTGTCTTTTATTGTCATCTTGGCCTTGAAAGAAGATTCAAGGTTCTCAGGTCTGTAGTTATTGAAATTTGATAGCTCAAATGCAGTAAGTCTTCCCACTATTCCTTCAAAGGTTAGTGTGTTCCCTTGTACACACCTTAACTCTTGGATGGCTGATATTCTAATAGCATAGATAGGAAGTAGAGTTCTTAATTATTTTCTTATTATAGTTTCTTCTTCCAATTGACCACCTAGACTTCTTATTGCACTTACCACTTCTTTCATTCTTGCAGCATACTAAGCAACATTTTTACCTTCCTCCATTTTCATGTCATCAAACTTTCCTCTTAGGCTTTCTCTTTTTTCTCTCTAGACATTATGATCTCCTCCATAGATTTTTGATAAGATTTTCCACATCTTGAATGTAGTATCAAAATCTTTGATGTCATCATATTCTACATAATTAAGTGCAGAGGCAATATCTAGCATTGCTTGATTGTGCTCCTTCTTTTTGTTCAAATTATCTGCAGTAAGAGGTCCTGCTGGAGTTACATATTCTATTCCAATTGATTTTTGTCCATAGTCACCTATTGATCCAAGGTGCGATTTCATCAGACTCTGCCATGCAGCAAATTTGTCTTTGTTGAACTTGGGAACTTCTCTCTTGGACATCTTGATCTTCCTGCTTCTAGTACCTTGAAACTAAATCAATAGATGGCTCTAATACCAATTGTTAGAAATATTTTAAAATAACTTGAGGGGGGACGGGGGGGCAGGGGGGTGAATCAGTTATTCAAGGTCCGAATGTCCTATTCAAATTTTTCACTAAGTATAGTGAGCCAATTCAGCCATTCATTCATCCAAGCTTTAACTTATCTAACTAGCAAGTTATTGTAAATCAACATGCAAGCATAACACATAAGAAATCAACACATGACATAATGATTTACATGGAAACCCAATTTGGGAAAAACCACTAGTAACATGCTACTCAATTCTCACTCTTTTGAAGTGATTCCTTGTGAAATGCCTTTCCTATTAAAAGCTTACAACACACTGTTAAATGTGACCTTGTTAGAGAATTTAACCACCTTGTTAGAACTGGGCCTGGTTAGAGGACTTTAGAACATTCACTTGGAATGCCACCCTATTAAAGGATTTACAAACATTTGTTAGGCCAACCTAAGTCCATAGGATTTTTAGATCTAATACAATTGCTAAAGAGTATTAGAAAAATCTTGACCTAACTACAACATACAACTTATCTTGCAAATCTTAGATCACTTCTTAGCTCGTACCCTTTCCTGGCCTTCAATCTCTATAATTCTAACAGCTTGCCCTCCTTTTAAGCTTAATCTCATTGAGTCTCAATACTCAATGTAAGAGTGCAACCATCTCTTCATGACCACTCATAGAAGAAAAGCCTTTGTGCTCTTCCTTCTCCTAGATGTCTTCCCCCTTGACACCCCTTCAAGCACTTTGTAGACTTGGCTCTTTAGCAGCAACAGAATTAGTAGCTCTTTGCTTCTTGGCCTATGAATCCTTAAATAGAAATCTTGGAGTTCCTTTTCCCACTTGATTCTTTCATTCTTTATTTTCAATTCGCATGGATTAGGTAGGATTCATTTCATCTAGCCCATATTTTGTTTCCTCTAGAGACTTCTTGAATAATCCTTTAGAATTTGCCTAAAAATGGTTTACATAGGATTCTGTGCCACCAGATCATCATCCTTATCTTCGAACTCATTCACAATTTTCAATGTAACCACTATTTCGACTCAGATTTGGTGAATCTTCATTGCTTGAAATAATGCAGTAGCTCAACACTATTGAAATACTGTTGCTTAGCACATACTATTTTACTCGGCATCAATTGTGTTTTTCTTGATGCTCGTCACTTGATGATCACTCAACACCAACTAATAATTTTCTGATGCTCAGCACTTGATTTTCACTTTGTACCTGAAGATCATTCTGCACACACTAGAATTTTCTATTACTTAGCTCCAAGTGGGAATTTTTCTCGGCTTCAACTAACTCGCTTGACATCCACAAATGATCTTAGTTTAAGCTTTGCAATCAACCTTGTTATAACTTCTTCCACTAATGTTTCTAAGTGTGACTAGCCTCTGTATCTTTGAGTATGTCATCAATACATCATTTAACTATTGCCTTAACTAATCCTTACACTTCATTACAACATCATAACTCAACGTTTCCCTTAGGTTCTCTTGTTACATTTTGTTGATCAAATCCTCTTCATCAGTCAACTAAGTGATAGTATTTGGATCATATAAGAAAATGTCATTCCTACAAGTAGTAGGTTTGACATCAATGACAAAACAATGATCGAAAACATTCTCGTCCTTCTTTCCAACAATCTCCCTCTTTCATCTTCAACAATGAGCTTTTCAATCAGATTTCCAACATCTAGTCTCTATAATCAAGCTAAATCCTTTTCTCCTATTATTCCAAGTTTAGTCATCTCTAGAAGTAAGAATTTCTACCAGTCCATTTTTGTTAATCCATTCGTTAAAATATACTACTAGTTTAGGGAGTTTCTAATTTCCTCCCCATTTATCTAATGACTCAGATATACATAGTATTGAAAACCCCTCCTATGATTGAAACCTCTACTTAATAAACAATTAATTTTTCTTCAATCTCTTTCCAATCACTAATTTTTTTGCATATTTTGAATAGGATTAAGGGTGAGTGTTGGTAGATATTAATTATACCACCAAATTGTATGACTCCATTAACTTTATTATCTATAGCTTTCTTCCAAATATACCTTCACTATCCTTCTAGATTGTTCTCATATCTTTCATACTTTCTTATTATTTCCATTTCCAAAAGTTATTAATATGGTCCTATATAAATAGAGGTAGATGTGAGCGAGGAGAAAAAATATTATCAAGAATTCTTATAAAATTGTGTTGATGCATGTTTTAGTAACCATTAGACAATAGAAAAAAATACAAAGGTATCTTATCCTATCTTGAACAAAGTCTTGTGTCTGCTAAGATTACAAGAAGATCATACAATGACTCAAGGTTCCTTAAATTTTAGGTATTGACTATAGATAATCTTGGTAGATTATGTCATTTTGATGATCACAAGGGGCCTTACATGTATTTCCTCATATTGATTTCAAGTAATGTTGGATGTGGGAGCTATTAAAAGGTTTTACAATGGAATAATTTTTTGGGTTTTCACATAATATATAGAAATAAATGGGGTTTAGGGTTCAAAGATTCTAGATACTAATGTTAAGGGTAGTGGTAACAACAAATGGTATTTTGTGGATATATTCCTTAATTACCAAGTTCAAGTTCACCAAGTTATACACCAACTACATGTGAATTGGTCCAATCTTCAAAGATTATATGAAAAAAATCATACCACCACATGCACCATACAAAGAAAAATGTATATAAATAAGAGAAGAACCAAGCATACAGATGAAAGAATTTAGGATAACTTTACACAATGATTTAGAATCACTAAAACGTCAAAAGTATAAATCAAAGGAATTAATCAAAATACAATCATTTTATTCATTGCAATCAATACAATTTATCTAAACTAAATTTTAATCTAAATAAGGGAATTTAAGAGAATAAGTACTAAAAAACATCATGTATTCACTAAAATTCAATAAAAACTTTATTGTCTTAGTAGCTCATAAAAATAATCTTATTAATCCTCCCTTTGCAAATGAGAAGTGAGGCCTTTATATTATAGGTCCACAAATACAAAGAGTAGTCCAAATGAAAATAGTAATTAATAACACAAATCATGCCACAACAACCATAATTAGGGTTAGTGCATAGAAATGAATTTACAATAATAAAAGGTGATCCACATAACCCAATCATGATTAAGCTACCATCTTAGTGGGTGATAAATGTCAAATAGTACATGTTCATATAGTAGAAGAGTGGGGTGAAATTAATACTCACTATACATGCCCACCATGCTTGCCCACTAGATATTAAATGCATATGCTCCCCTTAATGGATTATTTTTAATTTGCTTCCTTGAATGTGTTGGCTTTGAATTGAAGACCTTAATTATCTAGTAGAGATGGTTGCATATCATTTCAACTTGTTAGGTGTCATGCGAGCTTGGGTCTTTTCTTGGATGCATCATTTTATAACCTGATTCTAACTTTGAATGCTTCCCTCCAAACTATTTTATTGAATATTTTCATATTCTCATGTATGAGTTTGAGATTTATCTTCTTTCAAAATGGATTGGAATTCTTTTTTGATGATTATGTCACTTTATAATTTCTTCATATAGAACTTCCTTGACCATGTTCTTCGATTTTTGGATTTGAACTTTGGTCTTTGACAATGGAAGGACTTGAACTAGATTGCTTAGTACTTAAATATATTTGATACTGGGACTAGAATTTGGTGATTTGAGAATCTTTCTTGAATTATTAGAATTGGGGATTTTCCTCCTGCAAAATAGAAATAACAAAAATAATATTGATGCAAGAAATTCAAAATGAAACAAATAGACCTCTTAGTTAGTCTCTCTCTCTCCAAAAAGATATTTTCAATCTCCAAATATTATCTCTTTCTCTCTCTTCACACTTTTCTCCTTTAATCCTTTAAGTTCACTTTGTTATGTATTTTCTCATATTTTAGAAAATTACTATAATGATCCACTAGGGAAACCAAAAAATTAACCTATTATGTCACTTAATTTTCTAAACAATTTTTTCTTTTGGAAAGATTAAAACAACAAGAGATAACATGACATAAGCAATAAATCACATACATACATAAGCAATACAATAACAGTTACATCTCTCAAGGGTTCCATGATGTTGAATCACATACATAAGTTTTATTAAGATTAAATCTGAAATGTAACAAAGTCCACATCATAGGACAACCATAAATATGAAATCAAATGAAATAATATATAAGCACATAAGATGCCACATGACATTACCAAAATGCATAATCATCCTCTATACATATCACAGGGTATGAAATGCTAAGAGAATATACATCATGGTAAGATACAACATCTCATAGGATCTCAAGTAATCAAAGTACAATAAATCAAAATATGACAATAGAATGAAATCACAAGATCATAAGGATAGAACAACTACATAAACACATCTAGAACCAACATCCAGCTATTAGAATCTCAATGAAATAAGAAATACTACCACCCAACCTCATGGAACCTAAAAGGCCCACTCCCACTGTGTTGAGGAGTTAATCTAAAGCCCCAAATTCATAAAAATTGAAAAGTCATAACAAGGATTTAGGTCAAGGAATCATGATAGCAATCTATCTCAAAGGTACCAAGTACACAAGTAACATCTAATCCAAAAGGCAACAAAGACACATAGAAAACCTAATATGCATGTGGAAAAGTATCATCACATGATCCAACTCTAAGGCTACCTTGGCAGCCTCTCTAGACTCTGGTCACTTAGTGACTCTATATAGCATCAATATCCTTTCTTATAGACAAGGCATACTAATGAGGCACCATCACAAATAAGCAACCTCTCTACTCCCATCCTAGCCTATACTAGCACTCGAGGCATGGGTGAGGTAATATATTGACTCATGCTTATTCATTTTAATCCATTTAAAGAAATGTCATCCCTTATTAACACAACTTACAATGGGTAACCTAGGAAGGATCTTTAGGGATGCGAACTCCATTTCAAGCCACTTCCCAGTATACACATAGATAACATTCCCTAAGATCACAAAGATTATATCTCATAAAATCACAATATTCACCCCAATCCTATACAAGCAACTGGAAAGAAACAATAGATAATTGATCGAAAACTCATAGGTTACACTAAGAAAATTACTGAAATATGTGAATGCACCACAATGGTTGGGAACAAAAAAAACCATGACCAAATAATGTTACATAAAAACATCATAAATCAATCACTTTCCAAGCCTCTAGTCAACATACCTAACTAGTCAGAACTAGGTTTATCTAAAACCCCAACATGAAATAAAACATAACATCTCATCAAGTAGTCAAAAAAAATGTAGTTATTTAGTCATTCCAGTTCTCTAGAGTAATTCTCTAAAGTTTCTATTTGAATAAAAAGGTGGTGTTTTCATTTACCAAAGATATCCTAATTCGATAAAGTTTCTAATTTTAGTTGGATCAAAACTAAATATCATTTTCATTGTTTTAGGATCCATATTATTCTACTGAACTATGTATTACCCTCTTAGTTTGATGATCAAATATCCAATTAGAAAATGTCCTTTTAAACAAAAGTCAAAATACAAAGAGACTATTTAATACTATTAATAATCACATCTAATTATATTAAATATTATTTAAAAATAACAATTCTATTATTTATTTATTTTTATTTTTATAACTATAAATGAAACATACTAAACTACATAATTTAATAACATCTATTTTAAATATTATATATATAATTTTATTATATTTAATATTTTTTTAAAGAAAAGAAAAAATTAAAAAATCTTTAAAACAAAATGTCAAACAACTAATTTAGGGGTTAGCCATCGTGGCCAAAGGCCTGCATGTGGACCTTGGTTGTCACGGTAGTCCTTGACTGTACAATAGCTTTGTAGCCATGACATACAAAAAGGGAAGAGGAGAAGGGGTGGTGGCCCCCACCCATGCTAATTATTATTTATTTATTATTTATAAAAAATTTAATAAAATTATTTTCCAATCGATTTTTCCTGAACATGTAGAAATGGTATTATTACCACACTAATAATTTTATTACTATGGTAATATGCACCCACCCACCCAGATTATTATTTATTTATTTATTAAAAAAATTAATAAAAATTTATTTTTGGTCAATTTTTCCCAAACATGTAAAAATGGTATTATTACCATAGTAATAAAATTATTACTATGGTAATACACACACACACACACACACACACACACACACACACACACATTCTAATATAAATCTTATAGGAAACATAGGTTAACCATAAAATTTTATTCAATTAATATCCTTTTCTTGATTTGAACCCTACCCATACAGTATTTTCTAAATTTTCAAGCTTTTGATTAAGGATTTTCAAATTCATTTTCACAGAAGGTTCACCATTGAAGAACGATGAATAATCCAACAAGGGTATCAATTTTAAAATTATGGTTTCTATAACAAGATCCATATACAGACAAAAAGAAGAGAAAGATACAACATGAGATTTACTATCATGAATTCTACAAGATTCCTACCTCGATCTAATAAATGCTCGAAGAATGCAAAAATTCTTGTTTCCTGAAATCCTTCTGAAAATGCTCCTCCAAACCTATGTGTGAAGAAATGAGCTCTAATCTCATATAGAATTTATCAACCTAGGGTTTCAGTTTTCCAAGTACGAAAAGGCCTTTTCTTTCATTATTTTAATTTCTTTAATTCTTTGTGCATACTTTTTACTTTTTAATTAGAATAAAGTTTATTTAAATTATTCTCACTTTGTTTTTATTAAATAATAAGATGTATTTGGAAAATATATTTATTAATTTAACTAATAATATTATTTAAAATTTATTATTAAAATTAAACTTTTAATTTTTTATTATTAAATTCAATAAATATAATTACACCTAAATTCGGTCTTTTAATTAAATATTTAAATTTATTTCTTCCATTTAATTAATTTCCCAATAAATTAAATATAATTAAAAATTCATTTTTCTTTATAATTTTTTTTGTTTAATCAAATAATTTAATAATATCTTTATTTGATTTAATTATAACTGAAAATCACCGCAGTCCCGCAAACTAAAAGGAAAACTCATCTAAAAGACAGTACAAATTCAAACTCAAAGGTCAAAAATCTTGAATTCATGCCACTTGATGAATTTGGAAAGGTAGTTAACTCAGTTACCTATCCTATATTTTAAGACAATTGGCTTGGGCTTAGAATTTGGACTTGAGAACTATCTCCCCCATTTTACCATTGAGATATTGCGATAGGGCATGCTCATCCTAGAAATTCAAGAAAGTCAATGCTCGGTACCTAGAATCTACATAAAAGATGAACATATACATATTCTTTTATATATATATATATATATATATATATATATATATATATATATATATATGTAAACTAAATCGATGATGGTATGGAGTAGTACATTGTGGAGATTCTAACTAGCAGGTAGAAATGATTCCCTCCCTCAACCACATCAGAAATGTCAAAGATAAACTAAAACATAAACATGTACACCATACACATGAAAGTATGGGGCAAGTAACCATAAAAAATGTATATATATCATCCATCTAACTATCATCATTAAAATAACTAAAACCACTATATAAATAATAGAAATCGTCATCATCCAAGGAATAAACACAAACACATGGAACAACTGAGTATCAAGTAGCTCATCAAATATATAATCTAAGTATAACATCAATCAAATTAGATAACCAAGTACCACTAAATCTTAACACATGACCCTCAAAACTTGCCTAAAAGAATTTAGTAATATAACATGATAGGAACTACATCCACCCCCCTAGACTTAGGCTTGCTCCTATAAGCCTATAAACAACATAAAACTCAAGAACTCAATGTGTGAGTCCCTTTGGACCATTTCCACTATAGGAGGATAATACTCCACTGCAAACACCCTCTGAGATCTACCCATATCTCCAACCATGGGTTTTGAAATTGTAAGTCTTTGATTTGAGAACTATGGTTTCTATTGGGGACTATGGGATGAATTATGCCCACGTTGTCTACATGAAAAACACTCTCCCACAAAACTCCCTTGCACTAGTCTAGGTGTGCTAGACTACTGAAAGTTATGCCCACTAGCAAAAGAATGAGTACTCTATGTTGGCTATTCATACTGATTGCACATATTGCATTGAGAGTAATGAGAATCTCTAGAGTGTGAACCATTGGAACCACTCCATGCTAGAGAATAATATCCTCCCTAATAGTGCTAGTGTTGATTGGCTTCAGAAGAAGGAGGCTTCTTATTACTATGTGTTCCCTAGTTTTGTGTGCCCTTGGACCTAGATGGTACATGTTCACTAGTAGGTGCCCCCACAAAACCACCATGTCCCAAAGTAACATTCTTCTCCATAAGAATAACCTAATGAACTACATCCTTAAGAGCCTTAGACTAGAATACCTTCACAGCCCCAATGAAATGGTTGTTCAGACCCTGAATGGAGTTTTATACCATCAATGGTGAACTATAATTGATTCTTGCAGCATGAGCTCAAAAAAATTTCGCTCATACTCCACCACAGTCATGATAAATTTCCTTAGATTATGAAACTCATTCATCCTCTTCTAGTGCCATTATCCTAGTAGGAATCGATCACAAAAGTTTTCAAGGGTAAAATCCTAGGTAACAATATTCATGCCCACACCTAGCTTCTTGTCCTCAATATTCCACCATGTGTCCACAAATATAACTAAGTGTATACTAGTGTATATTTCTTTGACATTGGAGTCAAAATCTTGCACCATGAAGCATCTTTCCAAGGCAATAAACCACTTCTCTACATCGTAACTAGTACCTTCCCTAGTGAAGGGTTTGATCTTGGCCTGTTGTAGGTCTCTCATCTGTACGACCTTGGCCAACTGCTATCTATCACCATGATGATCTCCCTGAGGACTCTTGAAACTTTACCTCTCTCTTTTTAATTCTAATTCAATTCCTCCTGATCAACACATTTTGGAGGAGATAGGTACTTTATAATAATCCTCATTATCTGCCTCATATTAGCCTCCTCTAATTCAGTATTCTTTTCTCCATTGTTCTCCTTCCTATTCTCTTCCCAAATAGGACTCTTTGTATGAGCCAAAGGAGGGATATCATGTCCACCTCCCCTATGACCTCTACCTTGGCCTACATTATGACCCCTAATAGTTGATCTAGTCTTAGACCCCATCCTCCTGCAACATCCAAGCAAGAACAACAAAAATGCTAAAAAAATCAACAAAGGCATACTACCTTAAAGCACAATGATAAGAGAACATGTTTTGAAATCCAATCATGATTTATTCAATTTTTCCTTTTTCTATGTTTAAGTATTTGAGTCTGAATATCAAGTTTATTCAAGTTGTAATAGATACATATAGTTGTTTAAGTTTTGTTTAAGTTAACTAGTTTCCATCTAGTGGTGTTCCAATATACCTAGAGCTCCCAATGTAGAAACTCAGACTCTAATACAAGATGTAACACCTCACCAAGGAACCCAAAAGAAATTAACGTATTATGTCACCTAGTTTGCTAAACAGTTTCTTTTTGAAAGATTGAAACAATAAGAGATAGGATAATTGAAGAAATAACTCACATACATACATAAGCAATACAATAACAGTTACATCTCTCAAAGTTTCCATGATGTTGAATCACACACATAAATTTTATTAATATTAAATATAAAACAGAACAAAGTCCACATCATAAGATAACCATAAATATGAAATAAAATGAAATAATATACAAGTACATAAGATGTCACATGGCATAACCAAAATGCATAATCATCCTGTGTTCAAGTCATAGGGTATGAAATGCTAAAAGAACAAACATCATGATATGATAAAAATCTCATAGGATCTTAAATAATAAAATTACAATAAATTAGAATATGACCATAGAAAAAAATCACAAGATTAGAAGGCTAGAACAACTCCACAAAAACATCTAGCTGTCAGAATCTCAATGGTATAATAAACACTACCGCTGGAACTTATGGAACCTAAATTTTCCACTACCATCATGCTAAGGAGATAAACTCAAGTCCCAAACATATAAAAATCCAAAAGTCATAACAAGGATCTAGGTCAAGGAATCTAGATAGTAATCTATCTCAAAGATACTAAATACACAAGTAACATCTAATCCTAGAGGAAACAAACACATGTATGAAACTTAATATGCATTTGGGAAAGTGTCATCACATGTGCCAACTCTAAGGTTTCCTTGGTAGTCTCTCTGAACTTTGGCCCCATAGTGGCTCTATGTGGCATCAATATCCTTTCTTACAGACAAGGCATACTAATGAGGCAAGGTCAAAACCAAGCATCCTCTCTACTCCCATCCTAGCATGTACTAGCACTCGAAGCATGGGCTAGGTAATACACTAACTCCTATTAATTTATTTTAACCCATTTAATGAAATGTTATCATTTATTAATATAACTTACAAGGGTTAACTAGGTAACCTATTTAGGGCTCCGGACTCTATTGCAAGCCACTTCCCACTATACACATAGATAACCTACCCTAAGCTCACAAAAAGTATATCTCATAAAATCACAATATTCACCTCAGCCTTATACAAGCAACTGAAAAGCACCAATAGGTAACTAATTGAAAACTCATAGGTTACACCAAGAAAATCACAGAAATATGTGAATGCATCACAATGTTTGAGAATGAAAAAGATCGTGACCAAATAACATTACATAACAACATCATAAATTAATTACTTCCCAAGCCTCTTGTAAACATACCTAACTTGTCAAAACTAGGTTTACCCCAAACCCCAACATGAACTAAAACATAACATCTCATCAAGTATTCAAAACAAATGTAGTTATTTAGCCATTACATTTTTTTATAGTGATTTTCTAAATCATAACATGTAACCCTAAAAATTGGCCTAAAAGAATTTGGTAATATAACATGAAAATTAGACTAGGGGTAGGCACTACAATTCCTCCTTGTTTATTATCAACAATTATTTTTCCACCCATTTGTGCACACTTGAAGTGGGTGAAATTTTAGATCTTAGGTGAAAATTTTCATACTTTGCCAAACTTTATCTATTTCTTCCAATTTCTTCCATGTAGAAGAAATTTTTCAACACTTCACCATTTTTCATCTTTTTGTGAAGGAGAAATTTTCCAAGACTTAGTAATTTTATTTTTTCCATGAAGGAGAAAGTTTCTAACACTCAAGGGTAGGAAACATGAAAGGGAGAAGGCTCCTTCTAAGAGTATGAAGAAAGGCCCCAAGCCAAAGGGGGAGATTTTATAGAGTAGGTCTGAAGGTCCGTCTTCTAAGTCTCTTGGGACTACTCTTAAGAATGGGGATGTTGGGTCTCCCATTTCTTTGGTTGGTAGACCCTCTAACCAATAGAAGAGAATAGTTGAGACCATCAGAAGCATTGCTAATGGTAGTCAAAGAACCATCCTAGAAGAAAAAAAATTCCATAGATCATGAAGATAATTTCGTGGAATATTCGAGGGTTAAACAACCCTCATAAACAGGATATTTTGAAGAATATGATTAGAGATAATAGGTTGGATATTTTGTTTATTCAAGAAACTAAGATGCTCAAAGATAAGGTGGGATGTCTCTCAATTTTTAAGAGTGGAAAGATTATTGGTAATGATTCGAAGGGAGCTTCAGGTGGTATGGCTTTTTTTTGGCCTAATAGATGGATTCAAGGGGAGATTATATCCCAAAACACTAATTTTATGAATATTAGATTCAAAAATTCTAAAGATGACTTTAGTTGGGTCCTCGCCAATGTATATGATCCTAACTCTAAATGGGGTAGGAAGGTATTATGGACTGAAATTTCTAATCAGAGGATGTTTTTTTCTGATGAGAATTGGATTGTTATTGGGGACTTCAATACTTTGCTAAAAGAAAATGAAAAATGGGGGGGGAGGGGGGAGCCAGACTAATCTGGATAATAGAATTGATTTAATGGAGTTTATTGATCAGCATCTCCTTCATGATATTTATTTACATGGGATTGACTATACCTGGACTAAGCATAAGTCAGGCAAGGATCTAATATAAGTTAGGTTGGATCATGCTCTCATTAGTAATGACTAGCTCCTATAGTATAAATATAACCTAACTACTCATGTGAGGGTGGGATCAGATCATTACCCTATTTTTATGACTACTGAAAAGATCAATTTTCATAAGAACTTCCCATTCAGGTTTGAAAAATGTGGACTCTCCATTCAAATTTGGAGTCTCTTATTAAGGAGTGGTGGGATATTCAAGTTGAAGGCTCAACGATGTTTAAAGTGGCTCCTAAACTAAAGAATGTTAAGAAAATGATTAAGATATGGAACAAAATTACTTTTGGTAATATCTTTGAGAATAAAAAAAAGATCTTGGAGTAACTTAAGGACATTCAAGATAGGATTCAGATTGAGGGTTATGAGAATTTTTCTAGGGAAGAGGAGAGTGGTAAATTGGTTGAATTGCATGATATCATCTCTAAAGAGGAAAAATTTTGGAGGCAACACTCTAGAAAGGTCCTTTTAAAGGAAGGTGATCATAATACAAATTACTTTCATGTGACAACTCTTAAGCACAGGATGGCCAATAGGATTTGTAGACTTAATACAAATGAGGGACCTACTCATAATGAAGAGATCATCAAAAGGGAGGCAATGGATTTCTTTAAAACTTTGTTCCAAGAATTTGATTAGGATCTGGAGAAGTAGGATTTGTTTCTGGAGTGCATCCCTTCTTGTATCTCTGAGGATTAGAACATGTTTCTTACTTCTATTCCTTTGTCTGATGAGATTTATAAGGCTATTTTTTCCTTTGAAGGAGACAAAGCCCCTAGTCCTGATGGATTCCCACTCTTGTTCTTCCACAAGTATTAGAATATTATTGGGGTGGATGTCTGTAATGGAGTGAAGGAGTTCTTTGGATCCAAGAACATCCTTAAAGAGTTGAATGATACCTTCCTTGCTCTAATTCCTAAAAAACTAAGAGCTGATAGCATGGACTTGTTCAAGCCCATTAGTCTATGTAATTCATTTTATAAGATAATTTCTAAGGTTCTTACTCTAAGGATTCTATCACTTCTTCCTAACATTATCTCTAGACAACAAAATGGGTTTGTTCCTGGTAGATAGATTATGGTTTCCATTATTACAGTGAATGAGAAAATTCATTCTCTTTTAGTGTCTAAGAAGGAAGGTTTCTTTATTAAGCTTGACCTTTCTAAAGCTTATGACAGAGTGGATTGGCACTTTCTTCTCTGTGTTCTGGAAGCTTTTGGTTTCAATAAGAGATTCTAGGATCTAATCTTTATGTTGGTGTCATTGGTGTCTTTCTCAGTGCTTGTGAATGGTTCCCCCTCCTCTTTTTGCAAGGCTTCCATGGGCCTCAAACAAGGTGACCCTATTTTCTCTTATTCTCTTTATCATTTTGGCTAAATGTTTGGGAATATTTGTTGACCATATGGTTCTTAGAGGCAATTTTGTGGGCCTTAATCCTTCCTCTTTGGCTCTAGTGTGTTATCATCAACAATTTTTTGATGACTCTATTGTAATTGGAGAAGCTTTAGTGAAGAATGCTAGGAGTATTAAGAAGGCTTTGGTGGAGTATGGTAATGCTATTGGTCAAATTATTAATTGGAATAAAAGTTTGATTTATTTTATGAATGTCAGCATGGAGAGGCAAATGGAGATAAAAAAGATTATTGGCTACAAGATAGGTTCTTTGTCTAGTTCTTCTCTAGGATTACCTATGGGATTATCTCCTCCTAATAGTTTTTGGAACTCTTTGATTAAAAAAATTCATTCAAAACTTGTGGGATGGAAAGGTTCATTGCTTAGTCAAGCATGTAAGGTTGTTGTTCTTTAATCTAGTTTGCAAAGTGTCATGCTTTATGCTCTAAGTCTTTTTAAAATTCCTAGAAAGTATGCTCTTGCTATTGAAAAGATCCAAAAAAAATTCTTTTGGATGGGCATGGAGAATAAAAAAAGACTCCCTCTCATTGCTTGGGAAAATGTTTGTATGCCTTATAAAAAGGGAGGACTTGGTTTATGAAGGCTTACTTCTATGAATGATTTTTTAATGGAAAAACTATTATGGAGATGGAAAAAAGAGGATGGGGAATGGAAATATATTTGGAATGATAAATAAAACTTTGATAACTTTGAATTTTACCATTTCCTCAATAGTAACGTGGATCAAGGGGGATCTATGATCTAGAAACATTCTGAGAAACTTAAAGATATTATTAGAAAGGGATCAAATGGAAGGTTGGTAATAGTAGGAGAGTTCATTTTTGGGAAGATGCTTGGATATTGGATCACCCCCTATGTGATGACCTAAGATGGAATAGGTACATGGAGCTTTGTAAGACCCAGATTCAAACTCTTGTGGTAGACAATTAGAAGGAGAATGAATGGATGGACCTCTATAGAGTGGACCCTAATTTGGTTAAACTAAGGAAGTGCCTGAATGTGTTCTTTTTAAACCAAAATGATGATGAGTTGATTTGGAGAAATGACCCTAGAGGTGTTTTCTCAGTAGTCTCAGCCTACACTGATTCCTTTGATGATTTTGAAGAACCATGCTGGACTAAAGCTTGGATGAAGGGGTTGACACCCAAAGTCAATATTTTCTTTTGGATCCTTTTGCAGAATAAAGTTCTCACTCTGGATAATCTTAAAAAGAGAAGGATTATTATTATTAATAGATGTGTTATTTGCAAGAATGATGGGGAATTAGTTTATCACATCACCTTGCATTACCCTTTTTCTAAGAAGATTTGGAATAAAATATTCTATTTATTGAATGTTGATTGGGTGTTCCCTTCTACTATTCAGTTGTCCTTTACTAGTTGGAAGGCTCCTTCAAAGAACACTCTAATTTTTAAATTGTGGGACTTCATTTTTCTATATGTTGGATGGGGTATTTGGAAGGAGTGTAATGAAAAAATCTTCAGAGATGTGGAATCTAGCCTGACTCGGGTCTTTCATAAGATAAAGACTATTTTGATAGAGAATATTAACACAATGGGATTTGAACAACGATTGTGTAATGAATGGAAAACCAACATTCTTCTAAATTTGAATTTGAAAGGTCAGACTATGGATGATCAGAGACCTAATCCTAGAGAACATGCTAGATGGGACTATCCTCCTGACAATTGGTTTAAAATAAACTTTGATGGGGCCTCAAAAGGAAACTTAGGTAATGCAGGATGTGGTATTGTGATTAGAAATTCTAATGGAGATAATATTGGTAGTTTGGCTATACCAAATCATGTTGATGAAGGCTTTACTACTCTTCGTGGTCTTATCTTTGCTAAAAATTGAACTCGAATAATATTTGGTTAGAAGGGTACTCACTCAATATTATTAATTATCTTAACAAAAAAATATACCCTCTTGCAAAATTAGTAATATAATTTATGAGGCAATTAAAATTATAAATTCCTTTGATAATTGTGTTGTTTCCCATAATTTCAGAGAGGCTAATGGAATGGCTAACTGGGCAACAAATGTGGCATGTGGGAATGATCACACTATCATTTGGGAAATTCATGACCCCTTACCTCTGGAAGCTTGACAACTTTTTCATTATGATAAATGGAGGTATTAGAAAAAGGTTTTTTTAATTATGATAGTGTTAGTATAGAGGCATGATGTGGAGTTAAGAGGCCACGGGTTTTGTGCTTTAACTCCCAATGATTTGTATTCACATGGATTCTGGGTCTTTTGGGTCTTTGTTATTGTTTTTTTGTGTGAGATTTTTTTTTGTTTGGAGATTGCAGTGAAAGAAGCTCTAGATTTTTGATGTGAAGAAAATGGGAGGAAAGAGGAAGCGTGTTGAACCAGTAAGTTGTTTGGAATGGATAAGAAGGAGGAAGTTTGGGACATTCTGAGGAGGGGTAATTTTACCGTGTTCATGGAGAGGCTTAATGGCAATAACACGGCCATCACTCAACAGTTCATTAAAACCTAGAAGGAGGGCTTGGTGATGATGGGAAATTAGTGTATGGAGATTTCAGAGGAGCTAATCGCAGAGGCTATGGGATTGGAGCTTGAGGGTATCAATTTCTATAAGGAGTGAAAATTTTCAAACATAGCAATTGAAGAATTTGTTGAATCTAAGCTTCAGAAGAGTCGTCTGGTCAAAATTGGTAAGTGTTATATCAACTTGGCTTCTATCTCTTGGCCTTGGTACTTCATTTTGTTTGTGATTATGGATTATTTAACCTTCCATGGAAGATTCATGAAATGCTATGGATATCATTTTATGCTTTCCAACCACTTTAGGCATAGTGTTAAAATCAATTTTCCCTACTATCTGATGCAGTCACTTAGTGTTTCTATTCAAGCTATCTAGAAAGACCCAAATGGTGAACATGTTTTCCATGAGGGTCTTATGGTTCTTATAATGAATGTTCTTAAATCTAAGAGGATAGTGAGGAACATAGGTCAGATTAAGGATGTTGATTATGATACAGAGGGGAGTGTTAAGGAGAAGTGTTATGATTCTAAAACCCAAGATGAAGTCGAAGGGGTTGAGGTGAATTTGAACAAGGGCTGTGGGAGTAGGTCTAAGAAGAAGAAAAGAGTGGTTGGTCACTTTGATTCTAAGTAGAGTGATTTTGTGGAGGATTTGGTGAGGGATTATAAGAAGAAAAGTGAGGTTAAGGGAAAGAAGATTAAGGATAGTTCGATGGTAAGGGTTGCTTCTCCATCAGATGACAAAACCCTTTCCCATAGAATGGAAAGGAAAAGACATCCTTCAAGATGCCTATAGAAGCAATCTGGGTATAAAGGTGATTTGGGCAATGAGGGGTCTCAGGAACAAGGGAATCAATCAAATTATAATGAGAAGTATGATGATACTCCAAGGTTTCTTAAAGGACAACATGGAAACCCAACAACTATTCTGGAGGAAATTGGGGTCATGAAAAGTCAAATGCAGATGTTGGGTAGGGATATGCAAGCCTTAAGGATGAAAGTTGGGCATGCCAGTAAAATTGCCCATGGTGAGTGCACTCTTGGTCAGCATATTGATAGATTAATGGAGGTGGCATGGGGAGGGTTGAAAATGTCAAAAACTTAATGCAGAAGATCCCACAATTGGAGGCTAAGCACAGGGAAATGGATAGAGATTTCAATGCTAACCAAGGCAAGATCATGATGATGGAAACAAAGATAAACAACTTGGAGAAATTGATCAAACAAATGGATGACAATGTGAGTACTCTAATGAAGAAACTTGAAATGGATAAAGGCCAAGATTCCCCTCAAGTTATTGATAGCCAATGCCCTAGAAAATGCACAAGAGCTCACTCAAAGAAGAGTGAAGACACGAGCAAGAAGGACGAGGTGAAGGTGGTGGCTGAAAACATGCAGATTCTGGTGGATCAAGTACTAGACATGATCAAGAGTACCTAGCTAGTTCTTTGTTGTCTCTTTTGTTGTCTTTTTGTTGTCTTTCTCCTGACTTTTTGTTGTCTCTATCAGTAATTCCCTCTTTGGCCACATCTTTGTTCTTTTTGGAGGTCTTTTTTCTGTTTACTTTTATTTTCTCTATCTATTTCTTGAAACAATGGTTGTAAAAAGGTTTCGGGTCCTTTAAAACCTTCTTTTACTTAATCAAAACACTTCACCATTTTTTCCAAGATTTCTAGTTTACCCACTGAAGGGTGTTTTTGACTGATCATGGATTTTATCTATGATGGAATAAATTTGATGACATAATTTATTTCTTTTTCTCTAAGGAAATTTTTTGAGTAGTCATGGATTTTTTCCATGATGGAAGAAATTTCATGACCTCCTTTCTTTTTTTTCTCCAAGGTGAATTCTTTGAGTGGTCATGGATTTTTCTCATGATGACAGAAGAAATTCCATGACCTTTTTTCACTAAGGAAATCTTTTTGTGTGGTCATGGATTTTTTCCATGATAGATGAAATTATCATATGACATCCTTTATTTTTTTCATCATAACTAACTTTTCCTCATGTTTCACTCCTTTCCACTTTTGGATATTTTAAGGGTGTTTATAGAATTAACCATTTTATAATTGATTTCCTTTCTTGCTCATTTGTTTGATATGGAAAAAATATACCATTTTGTCTCTTTATCGACTAGAGATTGCTTTTCTAAAAATATTTAGTTGTTCCAAACTTTTAAAATAAGGTCAGTTTGGGAGGCAGTGATATTTACTATAAATAGACTTAAAATCTAAAAATAGTAAGTTTCTCCAAATTTGAATTAAGGTCAACTTGGAAGGAAATGAAACCTCCAATAGACTCTCTAACAGTCACAAGATCCTTGAAAGGATCATTCCACATCATAGATCCTACACTTATATTTACTAGATTTAACTTAAAGTTGAAAATGGTTTTGTAGCATGTGAAAGCTCTATTTAGTATTGTATTATTATCATTATTATACTGTGTGAAGTTTAAATACAACATATTCATGCAAATTTAATATTATTATTCATGTACACTTGAAGCTTTGGAATATATATAAAATGTAAATCCTAAGTATAATTATTTTATATAATTGTGACATTTCCATGACTGTATTCCTGATCCAATATATTATTAATTATAAGTATATGGTATTGGTAGATACCTTTATTTTAACTATTATGAATGATTTATGTAACATTAGTTGAATGGTGTTTCATAAAAGGCCTTTACTATATGGTAGATCTTTCACCAAGTCTTTGTGTTCTATATTTCCTTTGAACATAGGCAAAAGAGTTCTTTGTGGACCTCTTTTCTTATAACTATTCAAACTTAATTCTTCACTCCTAATTTCACACACATCTTCTTCAAAGGTTAATCTACCCTTCCAAGTTTTTTGAATTCCCAAAACAACCATACAAAGTCCTAGGGTCCAAATCCAAGTTGACGTCAATTTGTACTTTAGGGACAAGTTTCTTGAAAAAACATAAATTAATTACTATTATTCAAAAAATCTTTCATGTGAGATTCAATGAAAATCTCCAATTTTCTTCCCTGTAGGTTTGATTGCAAGAAGGCTTAGCCAAAAACTCTTTACCAAATTAGTTTTGTTTGGTAATGAAAGAGGAAAATAACATAGTTGTAAGAAAACTTATATTGCTAATGGTTGTATATGAGCACTGTTAGTATGCTAATAGAAACCAAATTTAAATAAAGCTTCTACAAACTAAACAAAATTCATAAACTTCAAGATAGACTAAGATGAGCTCTCAATTGAGAATATGAGCCATTAATGGGCTCTCTCAATGAGAAGCTCTCTTCCTGAGTAGCTTTGTCTAAATAGATAGGATGTATGCTCGAGCTTTATGCTTCAAAAAGTGCTTCAAATGGATTTGGAATTTGGGTGTGAGTGTATGGTTTTGATGTAAAATGGCTTCTCAAAATGGCATTATGACTTTACTTCATGGATTGTGTTATTTTGCAAAGGGGAAGGATCCAATTTATAGGCAAGAGGCTTGAGGGATTAAGGGCTAAGATGCAAGGATGGGAAAAAGCTCATGGAGGGCTTAGATTGCATGAGAAGAGAGCACATGGATTGTGCTTCCTTACAGCCAATCAGGGAGTGACACATGTCACAGGGTGAGAGGATGGAGGAAAGGGGAAGGATGAGTCAAAAAGTGAGGCTCAGGGGATAAAATCTTCATAAAGACCCTCATAATGGCTTGTAAGAGCAATAAAAGCGCTTGGAAGAGTCATTTATGGCCTAGTGGACTTCATAAAGTTTTATGGTTGGGATATTTTGAGGGAGATGAGAGGAATTTTGACTTGGGCTTGATTAGGAAGGTTTTAAGCTTGCTTAGGCTTGTGCAAATGATTAGAGGATGGATTAGGATGGTTTAGGATTAGCTTAGGGATAGGCAAGTGGATGGCATTTAATGAGGGTGGGTGAAGGAGGAGATATTTGTTAACTTTGGCTTGGGTTAGTAAGTTTTAACCCATGTTTAGGGAATGTGACAAGGTTAGGAGGGGATTAGGATTAGGTTTAAAGATATCTTCTAGAAGAGTCTAGACTTTGGATGAGGATAAAGACTTTCTAGAATAGTCTAGAATTTCTTAGGATGAGGATGAAGACTTTCTAGAAGAGTCTAGAACTTCTTAGGATGAGGATAAATTAGATTTTTAGGAAATAAATAAAGTTTTATTTATTTCAAGGGTTTGGGTTAAGGAGATATTTATTAAAACTTTTTAAATAAACATGAGGATTAATATTTAATCTTAATTAAATATTTTGAGTTGGGATTAGGGGTAGGAAATGATGGGATTAGCCTTTAATCAAAATTAAAGAAGGATTACAAGATTTTGGAAGAGGTTAGTGGTCTTAAGGAAATTGGCCAAGTGTTGGGCAAAAAATAAATTTTTTATTTATTTTAGATTTTTTAGTCAATTTATTAATTAAATAATTAATAAATAAGGAAATAATGTTTAAAAAAGATTTAAACATTTTTGGGAGGGATTCCTTAATTAAATATTTTTAATTAAGATAAATGGATTTAATGGCATAAAAATAAATAAATAAATTAAATAATTAATTAATTAATAAATGATGATGCATCAGGAATTTTTCAGAAAATAAAAATAAAAATACTTTATTTTTTGAAGGTTTTTAGGTGTCTACATTTTGCCCCTCTTTGATGTGATGCCGCAAGTGGCATGGCATCAAAGATAAGAAAATAAGATGCCCAAGGCTAGAGTAGAAGAGGAGAGAATGGACTGCAAGATGCCCCCTCAAGAAGGTGGCAGGGAGAGAAAGCGAGACTCGACGAATTCTTGAAAAGTACAAGAATCTGAGATGAGAAAGAAGACTTAGATTGGCTAAAGAGAAGAGGTTTAATTAACTCAAACTCTCACTATGGGAGAATGATAAAGGAGAATCAGAGACACAAGAGGAAGCAAGCTTAAGATCTCAGGGATTGCAGAGGATGAAGGAGCGGAACGCTATAAAAGGAATCTAGGATGGGGAGATGGATGAGGGGATTAAAAAGCTGATGCAATAGGATTTCAAAGAGTCATATTGGCAGAAGATGAGTTTCGGAGATCCCTAGGACTAGGATTGTGGATCCCTAAAGCTAAAGGTGAGGAGTGATTCAAAGAGATATTGATGCATAAGTTGGGGTAGGAGAGACGGATGCTGGATATGGATGGGGGAAAATGGAGATGAAGGAAAACCATTGAAGCTTTTTGAGAAGGGGGATACTTCAAAGAGAAGTACCACCATGTAGTTGAGCACTAGATTTGCTATAGGACTGTTGGTTAATTGCCAAGGTTACCAAAAACATCAAGGCCTTTTCACCAACTATCCAAAGGACTGACGAACTGACTCAAAACAAACACGCAAGGATTTCCCCAGCATTACACATGATTCCTAAAGGAAGCAGCGTGGAATCGACACTGGGTAACCCACAAGCAGAAAAGAAAAACAAACAAAAGACATGATCAAGACCTTACGCTCTAATTGCCCCATTCACAGTATACCATGATATGGAAGATCGTGGCAACCTTGAGGAGGGAACAAGGAGATTGCTTGGAAAAGATATTTCAAGACCCAACAGGGAAGAGTCCAAATCAAAAGAAAGTGAAAATCCAAAAGAGAACCATTTGCCAACGAGATGGGTAGGACGAGGTACTAACAGACCAAGATCAGACATGAGGAAAGCTATATCTTGTAAGGACCTATCGGAGAGCACCTAAGCTGGTGGATTTGGATGAGTGATGCATCTGGCAAGCTAAACTAAGAAAGATAACACTTTGGTGATAGGAAATCTAGCTAAAGGATGCATTGGAATAGCTAACCAAGATGTGTGATGGGTGCAAGATGCTGATTAAGGATGAACTGACATGAACATTGGATAGATACAATGGTACTAAGCTAAAGAGGATGTACAAGCTGATGGACCAAGATATGTTACAAATGTACAAGTTTGTTCATGTTTTGGTTTTTGTGAGATGGAAATGTTTGTGAAGGATGGGATGTCTATAATAGGTGATAGGTGGATAGGTAGATGGTTTGCGAAAAGCTTAAGTGAAAATGGGGTTTTGTGTGTGCACATGATAGTATACAAGCTAGGATACAAGATTATTTACAGGCTGGAATATGGTACAAACTTTGGACAAGATTCAGATATACAAGGTATGGTAGAAGATTTACAAGGTATAATACAAGCTTTGGTACAATATTTTACAAGCTGAGGTACAAGATTTTACAAGCTGTACAGGAGGTATTAACAAGCTCTATTAGATTTTGGATATTTGGTTGGAACACCAAGGGAACAAGCAGGTGTTTTATGGGATGGTGGGTGAATGGATGAGGGATAGGATAGTGATAGATAATGGATTAGTCTTAGTACACAAGACACCTGAATTACTAGGTTTTCACCAAGGTACCTATCCAAGGCACTTGAATTGCCAAGTTTTCACCATTGGACGCTTATTTCTCTTTACTATTTTTTTTGTATTTTTCAAAACCTGGGTATACCAAGGATCTTCAAGCATAGAACTTCTTGAGATGAATGATGTTAGTAGGATCATTCAAGAGTTCTCCTTCCAGTGTAGATAGTTGATAGGCTCTGGAGCCAAAGGAAGCAGTGACAACATAAGGACCAAGCCATGTAGGTTCAAACTTGCCTTTCTTTTCTCGATCTGCTTGGACTTTCATGTTTTCTTTGAGGACCATGTCATCTGGTTGAAAGTGTCATGGAAGCACCTTCTTGTTGAAATTCCTTTTGAGATGAGTTTGATAGACTGTGATATGATCATAGGCTTGTTGTCGCTTCTCGTCTAAGAGATCTAGCTGGGTGAGCCGAGCTACTTTGTATTCTTCATCTGATATTTGCCCTTACAAAGATATGCGCAAGGAGGGAAGTTCAACCTCTATAGGTAGTACCGCTTTGGCACCATAGACTAGGGAGTATGGAGTTGTGCCTGTGGATATATGGAAGGAAGTTCAATAGGCCCATAGGGCTGGATTTATTTGTAGGTGCCAATCACGACCAGAATCATTGATAACTTTCTTTAGGATTTTGAGGAGGGTTTTGTTAGTTGCCTCTACTTGGCCATTACCTTGTGGGAAATATGGGCTAGAAAAGTGGTGATGGATGCAGAAGGAAGTGCATAATTCTTCGATGTTAAGATTTTCAAAGTTACCTCCGTGGTCGGTGAAGATGGTGGATGGGATGCCGAAGCGGCAAACAATGTGGTACAAGATGAACTTGGAGACCTAAACTCCTGTAGCTAAGACTAGGGGGACTGCTTCCACCCATTTAGTGAAATAGTTTGTAGCTGTTATTATCCATTTATGTCCATCAGATGAGAGGGGTGTGATAGTTCCAACTAGATCAAGGTCCCAACAAGCGAAAGGCCAAGGTGGTGCAATAGGCTGTAGATCCTGTGTTGGAGCATGCACAAGATTTGCATGCTGCTGACATGGGAGACACTTTCTGACAAAGTCATAGGAGTCTTCTTTAATGGTAGGCCAATAAGAGCCTGCTCTAAGGATTTGTCACGCTAGGACAATACCACTTGTGTGGGCACCACAAAGTCCAGAGTGTACTTCCTTTAACACCATCGTGGCCTCATTTTGGTCTAAACATCGAGAGAGAGTATCATGATAACCCCAACGATATAGGGTATTGGCTATGATAACATAGAGGGATGATTTTCGGATGAGGTTCTAGCATTGGGTATGTGCGAGGTGAGGGGATATGATACCATCGTTAAGGTAAGCGTGAATCTCATGGTACCAAGGGGATTGGGGACCAACCAAGATACAAACATGGTTTGAATCCTCATTCACATAGGCGGGTGTGAGAAGCTACTCCACTAAAAACTCATACTGTGTAGCTGCTTGGGGAATTTCCAAGAGTGAGCCTATAGTAGCCATAGCATCTACTGCTTTGTTCTGTATTTGAGGCACTTGTGTAAACTGAAGCCTTGTAAAATGCTGGGTTAGCTGATCAACTAGCTCTTTGTAGGGTAATAGATTTTCATCTTTGGTTTGATATTCATTTAGGGCTTGCTTGATGATGAGATGAGAATTGTCAAAGATTTGTAGCTCAGCAATGTTCCATTCTGCAACTATCTCTAATCCTGCTATGAGGGCCTCATATTCAGCTATATTGTTGGTACTAGGGAATTGTAGCTTGAAGGCTTTTGGAATGTAATCTCCTCGAGATGTGACCAACAATATTCCTTCCCCTGATCCATGAGATGTGTATGAGCCATCAAAATAAAGTTTCCATGGGGGTTGTTCTTCAATTAGACAGATATGCTCATCTAGAAATTTTGTGATCAGCGGATAAGCATCTATTAGAGGTGCATCAGCTAGGTGATCTGTTATAGCTTGCCCTTTGATTGCCTTTCTGTCCACATACTGGATGTCAAATTCACTAAGGAGCATAACCCATTTGGCCAAACGGCCTATAAGTGTTGTTCTGGAGAGCATATACTTGAGAGGGTCAATCTTGGAGACTAGTTGAATGGTATGACTTAGCATGTAATGGCGAAGCTTTTGAGTTGAGAAAACAACTGCCAAACAAGCTTTTTCTATAGGAGTGTAATTGAGTTCATAATCAACTAGGGTTCTACTGATGTAGTAGATGGCTCTTTCTCTGCTATAGTCATCAAGTTGTGCTAGAAGTGCCCCTAGAGCAGTAGGTGTTGCTGATATGTACAAAATAAGGGGATGACCAGGACCTAATGGAACCAAGATAGGGGGATTGATGAGATACTGCTTGAGATGGTCAAAGCTGCGCTGACATAAAGGATCCCACTTGAAGCTCTCATCCTTCTTTATTAAATGTGAAAATGGTGTACACTTATCTGCAAGCTGGGAGATGACGCGCCAAATAGATTGAAGCTTTCTCTGAAGAGAACGAAGCTGTCACAGTGTCTGGGGAGGAGGCATGTCTAAGATAGCCTTGACCTTCTTGGGGTCGATCTCTATACCTCATTTAGAAACTATAAAGCCTAGAAGCTTTCCAGATGTGACCCCAAAAACACATTTCTTGGGATTCAGCATGAGATGATATTTGGCTAACCTATCAAAGACTTTCTCTAGGTCAGCAAGATGATCCATGAAGGTATGAGATTTGACCAAGATATCATCCACATAATCCTCCAAAATGCTATGGATGAGATCATGAAAGATGGCTGTCATAGCTCTTTGATAGCTAGCCCCAGCATTCTTTAGGCCAAAAGGCATCATGTTGTAGCAAAAGATTCCCCAAGGGGTAGTGAATGTTGTCTTATGCTGATCCTCTTCTGCAATCTTAATTTGATTATACGTAGAAAATCCATCCACGAGGGACAAAATTTCATGTCTAGCTGTAGGATCTACAATCATATCTATGTTGGGCAAGGGAAAATCATCTTTTGGACAAGCTTTGTTAAGATCTCTGAAATCAGTGCAGATTCTGATGTCACCAGAAGGCTTAGTAATGGGGAACATGTTGGAGATCCACTCTGAATAGTCGATAGGTCAAATAACCTTAGCAGCTAACATTCTTTCAAACTCAGCTTTGACCAGTAATGCCACCTTGGGGTACATTTTTCTAAGCTTTTGTCTGACAGGCTTGATTTGTGGATTGACTGCAAGATGATGAACTACAAGCTTTGGATCAAGCCTTGGCATGTCTTGATATGACCATGCAAATTAGCCAATGTTCTCTCTTAAGACCTCAAAGAGGAGATCAACTTGGTGTTGTGATAGGGATGCAGCAATGTGAACAAGCCTAGGGATCTCTGAAGAACCGATGTTGACTTCCCTAGTATCCTCAGTTAGAATAGAAGATATCTCTGGTCAATTATCTTGAGGAGGTAATGCTAAATCCTCATGTTCTACTTGTGGCTCTAGATGTTCTTGCTGAGGGGTTCTCTTTGCTACCTTAGCTAGTCTTAGATTCACCTTAGTTCCAGTTTTGGGTGTATTGGAACTAGGTTGGGGATTTTCTCCAAAATACCCCTTGGGATCTAGCTTGCAGATATAGGTAGAATTTGTCTTTGTTTTCTTGTGAGGTGTTTCAGCTCCCATGAATCTCAAAAGTGCTTCCTTTGATGTGAACTCATCAATGTGTATGATGCTTGGTTGGTCCCAATCTATGAGTTGTGGATGGGCAAGTGGTAGGTCAATGAAGTGGATGGAAAGTTCTTTGAGAACAGAGTCTCTGAGGGAGATTTGGTCTAGAATATCATCGTAGGCTCTCTTTTCAGCTTCCTCAGGAATGTCTTCGATTTTGACAAGGTCGCGGTGAATGTTCAAAAAAGGGTGATCGTGCGTATTGGTGCCCTCAGTTGTGGGTATGCCAAAGCCAAGACCTAACTTCGATTCCCACTTGTGTGCGTCAATGGGGCACTGCATGCCTCTTTCTTCTAGTCCTAGACCACCACCTTGATAGTTCCATTTTTCAGTGATGAGCTTATGTTCTTGGGGATACTTCTAGCTGAAGTGATCAAGGCGTGCTTGATTCCTTTGAGGTGCATCATTATGTAACCAATTGTTGATATCTGGAGTGAGCTCCTCATGAAGAGGGATTTTCGAGGATACAAAGGTTGTTGGGCCAAACTATTTGTATCGAGGAGGTGGAATCTCCTTAGCTTTGTGATATTTCAGTCATCCATGGGCATGTGGATCAAGTGGGAGTGCCTCGACAACAAATGCATCTGACAGACTATACTCTCCACAGCCCTTGTTATTGATCTTCATGGTAGACAAGGTAGAGGCGAGGATGGTTTTTGGGTCATTACAAGTGTGGGATGAGTTGGCGATGGATGTGTCGATATCAATTCTAGGGCAATGGTTTGTATATGAAGCTTCAACCGCATTGCAGTAAGCAAAGGGTTATGGATCGGCATGGATGGTTACCTCAGTGCCTTGATGCAAAAATTTGACGCGCTAATGGTAAGTGGATGGAACGGCTTTCATGGCATGAATCAATGGGTGACCGAGGAGGATGTTGAATGGTAGGTTTAGATCAATAACATGGCAGAGTGTTTCTTGGATGACTGGCCCAACCTTGATTGGCAGCAAAATAGTTCCTTCTGTGGTTCTTTCCAAGTTGTCATAAGCTTTAATGGTGATAACCTCACTGATGATATCTGCCTTAGTATACCCAGCTTGTTTTATGAATTTTATGGTGCAAATATTCAAGGCTGATCCATTATCTATCACTACTCTTGTCACGAAAAAATTGGATACCATGATGGATGTGCAAAGTGGAAGGGTGTGATCTGGCTCGACCACGGGTATGTCAGTGGGTTTGAACGATAGGGCACATGAGGATGAAAGGTGTCCAACAAGATTACGAAAATCAGTAGCATTGATATCAGAAGGGACACATGATTCTATGAGAGCACTGTCAAGGATGTTCTTTTACACAGGACTAGTGCGAAGAAGGTCTAAAATGGAGATTTGCGCTAGCATGTTCCCAAGGTGTTCCAAGATATTGTACTGGCTTTTTGATGGAGCTGATGGTGCTGGTGAAACGGGTGGGCCTACGATGTTAAATCGAGCTCTTTGAGTGGTGACTGCACACTCATTGTTTGGTCCTTGGATATTGATAACATTGATAGAAGGCTCTTTCTCGGATATACAACCTATAAGGCTACCATAGTCTATATAGGATGAAGTGTGGTCATTGTTCTTCCCATGTTGTTGGTTTGGCTGATGGTTGTTGGTGTTGTTGTTGTTGGTTTGGATAGGTGCTTTTCTAGGCTTTTGATTGTTGTGAGGAGGAAAAGCATTTTGATAGATCTGTAAGCCTGCATTGGGAGAGGTTTGGGCACCAACAGTGATTTCCTTCCGATCAATGAGGTCCTGCACATAGTCTTTCAGTTTCATGCATCTGAGGGCAGTGTGACCTTTTACCCTATGATATTTGCAGTACTCATTGTCTTTGTACCATGCAGCTTTGGATTGGCTTGGGTCAATTTGCTGGGTAGGAGGAAATTTGATGAGGTTTTCCTTGACTAATTTCTCAAAAAATGACATCCAATGGCTCACCAAGGGGTGTATAGTTTCTAGGTGTAGGTCAGAATCTAGGCTTTTGTCCTGCAGCTACATTGATGGCATTAGCTTGATTGCTAGACCCTTGGAATTTGGGTCTTGGATTGTGGTTTTGATAGCTTTGGTTATTCTGTTGTTGGTAGTTGATAGCTTGTTGATTGTTTGGTTGATATGGTGGGTTGGACTGGTTGTGAGAAGGACCAACAATATTCACATGTCTGGTGTCAGTGATGCCATCTGTTGCAACGTGCTTGTTTTTATTCCAATATCTAGACTTGTCATTGGAATGTGATTCATTTTGGTTGGCCTCTTTGTAAATCTTGACCACACCATCTCACCATCTTTAATGAGTCCTTGCTCAAGGATCATTCCTTTCTCTTTGATATCTTTATAGGTCTATAAATAGTTCATGGTCATGTGGTGAGTCAAGCTGGGATGGGCATTATCAATAAACATTTTCACCACACGACACTCTGGCAAGGTGCAGGATATGTGGGTGGTAAGGGTTTGCCATCTTTGCAGGTATTCAGCAAGGCTTTCTCCACATTTTTGCTTAGTGTGGACAAGGTCAACTATTGATAGCTCTATTTCAACAAGATCGGCATATTGGGCTACGAATGCCTCAGATAATTCAGCAAAGTTTTTAATTGTGCCATAGGGGATTCTGTAAAACCATTCAAGAGTTGGTCTAGCCAAGCTTTTGGGAAAAAGGCACAAGAGGAAGACATCATTGTATGCCACATCCTGGTAGTGCATGTAAAATTCTTTGATATGTGTGACAGGGTCTCCTTTTCCTTTGAATTTGTCAAATTTGGGTACCTCAAAGTGTTTGGGAAATGTTGTCATGGTAATGGCTCTGTCAAATGGGTAAGGACACACATTCTCAAACTTGAATGTCTTTGGATCATTCCCTTCTTGGATGGCTTTCAGAGATGTCTTCATTTGCTCCCATTTTGAATTGATAGGTGATGGCTGGGGTGCCCCCAATGTAGGAGTGCCTTGAGGTAGGTATGCCCTAGATGGGGCCACTGAATATGGATGATTGTGAGGGATTTGCTGATAAGGATTGTACATTGTTTGGGCAGCTGCATGGTGGATGACGGGTTGTTGAGGGGGATGTGGCGCATATTGCTGCATGTGTTGCGAGGCTTTCTGTTGATATGGGATTTGAGGTTGGAATTTAGGAACATAAGCTCGCTATGGGATAAATGAATAGCTTTGTAGAGGTAAGGTATAAGATGGTTTTGAATCTTGGGGAAAGGATCAGGGGGCTTGTGGGGTTTGACCAAGGTATGTGGGCTGCGCCCCCATTTGGGATGGTACCTACAAATAATTGGTGGTTGGCTGGATTGGTGGGTTACCTCCTAGAAGTGGCGTTGAAAAGTAGTTGGTAATAGGAGGTAATGGATTAGTTGGTGGTGGAGGTGGTGGGATTTGAAAGCTAGGAAATGGAATTGATGGGGTTTGATAGCTTGGCGGCTGGATTTGGAAGCTTGGTAGAGTGGTGGTGGGAGCTTGGGTCACTTGAGAGCTAGGCAGAACATTGGTAGTAGCTTGTGGGGTTCGATAGCTTTGTAGAGTGAGGGTAGTAGCTTGTAGATTTTTGGTTGATGGCACTGAGCTTCCAAGACCTAATGGAAATGATGGGATTGTGCTTTGGGCTGTGGTGAACAAGCTGGGGGTGATGAAAGGTTGATTACTTAGCCCCATGGGCGGCATCCCTATTGTATATTGCTGAGGCTGGCCAAAGATGCTAGCACTGATTTGGGAGATGGGTAGATTTGGAAAGCTGGGTTGGGGAGCAGCAGCAGCAATAGTGAAGGGGGTGAATGGTGAGGTGTTTTGGGTAAAGGGGGTTTGGAACGGAGAGGTATAAACCAATGATGGAGTGGTGGTGGCTGGGTTGGCTTGCGGCATGGAGATTTCAACTTGGGTGGATGATGGTATGTTTGGGTCTATTGGATCATATGGATTGGCTGGAGGCTCTTCTTTTGGCATATATTGAGGATAATTTGGATCATAAGAGCCTATGGGTGGTGGCAGCTGCCCAAACAATGGGTGAGATGGATCTGATAATGGAGGGGGTCTTCCAAAGTCAAAGGTTCCTACATTGTCCCTTCAAAAATTAGCCATGATTGTCTCTTTGTTCTTGTCTATAATGGCGTTTACCAATACTGCATCCTGGTTGGTTCATGAAAGCTTCAATGTCAGTAGGTGATGGCATAGCTTTCTCTGGGCTGAAGGATGGCTGAGTGCTCAAGGGGGGTGAGGCTGTTCGATCCAAATGATAGGGCTCCATTGTTTCTTTCTTCTTGGCTAAGCGAGTGACGGGTGGCATGAAAAATGCTCCTAGGGATGAGATGCAACAAATGCTGGTGGATGCAAAAGGGGGAAGGCTTTTCTATGCAAATGATTTTCTAGGTTGAGGCAAAGCTATATGACAAAACCTAAGGAGGATTGGGTTTGGGATTCTAACTTCAAAGATATGTTGCCAAAGCACAAAAGGTCTGCTTTCCTATGTGCAAGCTTGGTGGTGATTGTGTCAACTTAAGGATAGACTGATGATCCTTTAGGAAGAACACAAGATTGACCACTTGTGGATCCCAACCTTTAGCTCAAGGTGATGAGGGATGATAAGTGACAAAGCTAGATTACCCTAGACAAAGCTCTGTCAAAGGGATAACCTTGGTGAGATTGGTGGATTTGAAAGATTTTAGGAATGGAAAACTTTTAGCAAGGTGACAACAATTGTGAAAGCTTAGATGTACAGTTTTTGGATTGCTGGCTAGATGGTTTGATTCCAAATAAGATGGATGAGCTAATAATGCTTAAGGGGATAACCTAAGATGGATGACTTTTCTACAAAGATGACTCTAAGGTGAAGCTTATCCAAGAAGGTGTGGAGAAACAAGGGTGTCTAATCATAGAAATCATGCCTAGTTGGTAAGGCATAAGCAGGATTAACTCCTGGATGTTGGCTAAATTTGATGGTGCGCTCTAACCAGGCCTCTTGAAGCGCTTCGTCGGTAGCTTTATCCTCTACTTTGTGGAGTTTGGAAATTCGAGGACTTGGTGTTAGTTCCTTTCTCTTGGCTGAAAGTTCTTGGTATGCCTGAGATGGTTTGAGTTTAACTTTGTGGAACTTCTATTTGGGTTTGGGTTGCTCTGACATCAATTCTTGAATCTGCCTGGCTTTGAGAGACCTTGGTTGTTTTTCTTCAACTTGTTCAAGTTCTAGAATAGGTAGTGACTATGCTAAGTGTGCCCTAAGCTAGGATTGACCAAGTTTGGCAAACATGCATTCAATAAGTAAAAGACCAAGCAATAGATAGAAACAACCAGATAGAAGTTTTGATTCCCAGAATGTGATACTTGCGCCAAGGAGTGTGTATGTTTTACAAATGTTTCGATTAGTCACTTCAAACACATTAACATCTTAGATGGTTGTCTACAAGGTTGATAGTTGGTTTAGCTAGGGAGTCCTCAATATACCCAAGGTACGTGAGGCCCAAATCCATAGATGAAACCAAAAAGATGCCACACAGCTGAGAGGAGCGGTAACCCACTTCTCCTCTTTCACATCTCAAGGGTATAAAGTTCCTTGAGGCTTAGCGCGGGTGACAAAATCTTGATCCCAAGAGAGGTGTCTTTCGATTCACCTTTCGGTTCTTATACTCCATCGGAACGTGGGAGTTGAGGTCATCCAAGGGGTGATGAAATCCCCAAGCAGGCCTCCTAAAAAGAAACAAGGATTTGGATCCTAATCTTATGCACCCAAGATGGCCTCGAAAGACGACAAGGGGAGAGAAGACTTGGATGACCTTGGGCTAAAAAAAATACGCTTGTTCTTTTACCAACTGACTCTTATGTGTGTTAATCTAGACTTTGCAAGCACTCATGTTTAAGAGACAATGTTCAATTCCAACTTGAAGCGCCAACAAAAGTAAATCGATCGAAGAATGCAAACAAGAAGAAGAGTTAGGGTCAACAAAAGAAAACTCGCGTGCCCGAAGGCCCTCCACGTCAAGATTTGTCCAATTTCTATGCCCAAATGAAGTGTGAGCGAGATTAATGCGCATTCAAGGAATTTTCTAACTTAGAAAAAACCACTAAAGACCCAAGTGAGTGGAGTTTGATCTTTGTGGAGCACTTAACACCCTCTTAGGTAGACCCATCCCCATAGATGGCGCTGAGATTGCAACCAATGGTTAAATTGATGGGTGATTAAAGAGGGTGAGTCCAACTACAAACTTACTCAAAGTGTCTTTATTAGTTTTTATAACTTAGAAGATTTCAAAAATGTGGATTCTTTTTATGCCTCAAAAGATGATTATTTGATGTATGTCATTCAAGATTGGATTTGTTGTTTTAATCATGCATTCATTAAAAAAAAAAACTTGATTTTAATCCATGGCACTCAAGAGTGATTTTAGCAACATGTATTCAAAGACAAGTGATTAAACATTCAAGTTTTTTCCTTTGAGCATTCAAGATTGAGATTTTGTGTGTTGTTTTAAGAACTTTGAAGTGCTTTGTTTTAACATTAGATCATTCAAGATTGTTTTGGACTCAAAAGTGAAAATGACTCTTTGGACTTTGGTTTTCATTCAAGATTTTGTGTTCTAGTTCGCATATTTTAAGCCCAAAAATGATATTCCTAGATTGTTTTGATGCATGAAAAACCTAAGAAACATTCAAGATTTTGCAACAAGACATTTGTTTGGAACAAATAACAAAGCTTTTAGGACAATTTTTGGC